>JAVYIG010002588.1:0-238344 GCA_035222895.1 Strongylocentrotus droebachiensis
ATCATGAAACTGTTTCACACAATAAAAATCCCATGTTCCCATGTTTTGTACGCGCGCTACGAGCCGTCACTTTGTGTAAACGAAATCAAAGCGTTCTATGTAATTTGTGTTTTCACGAAATGACGCAGGGGCGGATTCAGGATTTGCCGATAGGGGGGGCCTAAAATGTGAAAATCGCGACGACCAATATACCACTCAGTGGGGGAGGGGGGGGGGGGGGGTAGTGATCATAATTTTTTTTCTCGTATTTGACCCCGAAAATGTGAAAATCGTGCCGACCAATATCTCGCTCAGTGGGGGGGGGGGGGGGGGGGGGGGGGGGTAGTGAGGCATCATTTTTTTGGTATATGGCCCCGAAAATGTGAAAATCGAGCCTACCAATATTTCGCTCAGCGGGGGGGGGGGGGGGTAGTATGCATAATTCATTTTTTGTATTTGAACCCAAAAACAGGGGGGCCGGGCCCGTCGCCCCCCCCCCCCCCCCCGTGGATCCCCGCCTGCATAATGGTTGATTTACTGTAGGCATAGTCTCTAGCCTCCCATCAAGGGCACTGAACTCTCTGTTATTCTCTGTTATCTGAATTCACTCATGCTTGACCGTCCAGCTTGGGCCATTTTGTTCGTTTCGGGCCATTCTTTTTTTCCGGCCTACCTATCTGCACTATCCACTAGATAGTCCCACATGTACATAATATACTCTTTCGTTTGACACGTGGAAACACAGCCGTCAAGGCTGTGATTGCAGTTCTAGTTATAATTGTTTCAGCTTCTATGTTTGTTATGTACGAAAAAGAACTAGAGTTTTGAGAAATAGCTTTATAATGCTATCCAAACAAATATTTGCGATGTCATTAATATGTTAAAACATAGAAGTCTAGATGATCAGAAATACATGTGTACATACGAGGGGGGGGGGGACAAAGAGAGATGTAACGCAGAGGGGAGGGGTGAGAAAGAGGGGATCTATCTACTACGTACTTAGCTTTAAAGCCTCAGTTTATAGAGGTAAAAATATACTGCTTCATTCCGCTTCATCCACATCAGAAGATTATATCACCTTCTTTTCATCAGAAGATTATATCACCTTCTTTTCTCCTCCTGTTTGCCAATACAACACCTACCTACACCCCAAACTACATAGTACTACAAACTACAAACCACATAGTTTACACTCGTTTCTTCTCTTCTACATTTTCATCTCACTTCCGTGTTTTAAAATCCCACATTTGTCATACTCCATCATATCGAAACATAATTCAATCTCACCCAAGTTAGACGCCAGCTGCTGCCTATTCTAACCTTCGTAATATAAATTTCAAAAGAATGTTGACAACGTAGAGACTTTGTCGAAAGAAGATTGATTCATCAATATCTACTCCTAATTTGTGCTTCAGACGCAATCAAGATGTCGCCTATTTGCATACCGTCCAACTTCAAACTATAACGCATTTGGCAGTGATATGCATGGACATATTTACATACAACACACATTATGCTGACGTACTGTGCAAAAGAATGGCAAGCAAGAAGAACAAAATATGACAATTATTAATAGGCACTGTTCGAATTGCACTTTGTAAATAAAATGATATGAATGTGAATAACAGCAAGCTTCCATTGGGTCCCTGTTTCATTAAAAGTCATTAAAAGTCAGTGACAATCAAAGTACAATATCTGATATTATAAGATGATGACGTGGATCCTAATCAAATGATTGGTTGAGAGCGTACACGTGACCAGGCATTTATTTTGCCTAACGCATTAGTAAAATTACCCACACTCGATAAACTGAATTCAAACAAAGATTAAGAGTAAAGAATGGTACAACGAATCGTCTTCTTTCTCTAACAATTGAATGAATGGTCAAAGCTTTCGCGCTCCGCTCCGGGAGGGGGGGGGGGGACTTAATTTAGACAAGGATTAGGAGGAGAGAACGGTACAACGAATCGTCTTCTTTCTCTTTAATAGTTTATTGAAACGTGTAAGATTCGACGTGGTGACTCCACCCAACATCCCCCCCCCCCTCTCTCTCTTACTCCCACCCCTCTTCTCTCAGGCTCTTACTCCCTCTCTCTCTCTCTTCTCCTTCATCCCCCATTTCTTTTGTTTCCCTTTTCTCTTCTTTTTTCCTTTTCTCCTTTTCTTTCTTTTCTTTCTTTTCCTTTCTTTCCTCTTCTCCTCTTTTTCTTTTTCTCTTTCCTTCTTTTCTTCTCTTCTCTTTCTTTCTTTCCTTTCTTTTCCTTTTATTTTTGTTCTTTCCCTTTCCCTCTCATTTTTCCCCTTCCCCTTGTTCTCATTTCCCCGATAGCAGCGAAAATTTACCAACAATATCCTGACAGGTAGGAGGGGGTGTCGCACCCTTACACCCCTCCCCCTTAAGCAACGCCCCTAAGTTGTTATCACGTTATTCTTTTAAATAAATGCATTTCCCCATGCTCTCGCACCCCTCTTTTATCGTTGTTTAATTCTCTTTCATTTTTTCCAACTCTCTTTTTTGTTGTTCTTCTTGTGCTTTTTCTTTTAGGGGGGGGGGGGGGGTCTGACAAGCGGTACCCCATTTTGCGTTCCCCCCCCCCCTGGCCCCTGTCCTAGTTAAAAAAAAAAAAAAACCTTCTTATAATATCATAATATCATCCCGCTTTATTTATTTTCCCTTCTCATTCTCATTGTATTGATTTTACTAGCCATGTCAAACGTTTGGAGCTAAATGGACCCTATCGGAATTGAAGAAAATGCATCAGTGCACACAAACATTTCTTATTTGCTCAGTGGGGGGGGGGGGGGTAGTGAGCACATTTATATATAAAAATGTTGGCCCTCGAAAATTTGAAAAATTGCACCTACCTTGAGCGCCAGGGGAGGGTGGACCATCCCCCCAAAAGGTAAAAATCACGTTTATTTTTTTTCCTGGATCCGCCACTGGGCTCTGCTCCCTGGACTCCACCAAGGGCCCTAGGACGGGCCCCTGAATCATTTGACCATAATTTAATGCCTATAAGTTCCGAGCTTCATGGGGCTCAGCCCCTTTACCCCCACCGGGCAAAGGCCGTGGACCCCACGCCAATGTATGCTCCACTCGCTTCGCTTGCTTCACTCTACCTGATCGTTAATACTCCACTTTGAAATACGTTTTGCGGGGCCTGCATGTAACATGTAAGTGGTGGTAATGCAGATTTGTATGCCTCCGCCACCGAAGGTGGTGCCGGAGGCATCATGTTTTCGGGTTGTCCGTCCGTACGTCCGTCCGTACGTCCGTCCGTCCGTCCCGTTTGACCGTTATCACAATACCTCAAGAACCATTTAAGATTTAAACTTAAGACTCGGGAATAGTATTTATCACCATAGGAAGACGATCTGATTAGATTTTGGAGTACGTAGGTCAAAGGTCACAGGTCACAGAGGTCAACTTATGAAATTCCTTGTATTGAGTTTGTTAGCGCGATATCTCAAGAACCATTTGAGATTTAAACTTCAAACTTAAGGATAGTATGTATCACCATAGGAAGACGATCTGATTAGATTTTGGAGCACGTATGTCAAAGGTCAAGGGTCACAGAGGTCAACTTATGAAATTCCATACATTGAGATTGTTATCATGATATCTCAAGAACCACTGGAGATTTAAACTTCAAACTTAGTGATAGTGTGTATCACTATAGGAAAACAATCTGATTACATTTTGGAGCACGTAGGTTAAAGGTCAAGGGTCATAGAGGTCAACTTATGAAATTCCATACATTGAGATTGTTATCATGATATCTCAAGAACCACTGGATATGTAAAAACTTCAAACTTAAGGATAGTATGTATCACCATAGGAAGACGATCTGATTAGATTTTGGAGCACGTAGGTCAAAGGTCAAGGGTCACAGAGGTCAACTTATGAAATTCCATACATTGAGATTGTTATCATAATATCTCAAGAACCACTGGAGATTTAAACTTCAAACTTAATGATAGTGTGTATCACCATAGGAAGACAATCTGATTAGATTTTGGAGCACGTAGGTCAAAGGTCAAAGGCCACAGCGCACATTATGAATGCAAAAACAGCTTGTGATCGCGTTATCTCAAGAACCGATTGATGGATTCATGCCAAAATTAGGTCATGTTTGTTACTTGCAGAGCCAATGAACTGAGTAGATTCTTGGTTCATAAGGTCAAAGGTCAAAGGTCATGGGCCCATTATGTATGCAAAAATAGCTTGTGAACGCATTCTCATTAGAACTGACAGATGGATTACTATTTAACACAGAACATCTTGCAGAGCCAATGAACTGAGTAGATTTTATGGTCATGAGGTCAAAGATCAAAGGGTCATATATGTATATGAGAAATTGCTTGTAATCACAATATTCTGAGAACCTGTCAATGGATTACCATTGAACGTGAATTCAATTTTTTTTTTCTGTTTTGGTTTGTAAAATTGCTCTATAACGGAGGCATCATTTTCGACTGCGCGCAGTCGAATTCCATCTAGTTTCTTCTGCCACAAAACATGTTTGCTCGTTACGCCACTGCCCCTAAAAGGTTGGCCCTCTGGATTGTTTGCCCCCTCCCCCATCCCAACCCGCTTTCAGCGCGCCTGCTAGCAGTAGCAGCAGTAGTAGTAGAAGTAGTAGTAATTATATAAAAGTTAATAGAGTATCTATACTCTATTCTCTAGGCACTGTCATTACACTGTCATTATCATCTTTACCCAGTACTTTAAACACTTTCAGTACATTGTTTTTTCCTATTCTTGACATTAGATGACTTAAAGCTTATAGAAGATCATGTTAAAAGAAAACAGTGATTTAATTGATTACTCAAACAAATATATGTTGGTGTATTACCTTCTTCATCACATTTTTAGTGATAATAAATAGAAGATCTATTCCTGATGCAACATGATTTTGACATGAATAATGAGTGTGTTGACATGCATGATCTCTATTTTGTATGACTTAAAATGTGATGAAGAAGATGTCTTGGTTTTATTAGGGACTTTTAGGGACAATGGGGATTGCTACGGTCGACGTCCTTTTAATGCACTGTCTTGAATGGACGTCACACGTATCAGTGTACGCAAATCTAAAAGTCCCTAATGACACATTTGCAACGTCTATCTAGAAATTCTATTTCGAGGCGCATTTATTATTACCCCGGATGTAGCCTAGCTGCCATTGCAGCGCTCCAGCATTTCAGCATTTCAAGAATTAATTCCTGCCAGGTACCCATTTACATCACCTGGGTTTAGTGTGGCAAATGTCTTGCCAAAAGACATTAGTGCCGCGGTGGGACTCGAACCGCGGACCTTGTGATCGACAGTCCGGCGACTTATCCACTCAACCACGACACCTCTATAGCGATTTCACTAGGCTTTTTTCTTCTTCTTGTTTTGAGAAAATCCGAACATGATTTCTATTAGCACTGCAGTATCGAAATTGTTCTTGAACCTACATGTATTTCTCGAAAGTGCTTTGTTATCATTTTGGAGTTATTTTCGTCATTTTTTTGTCGACCAGTAGACCTAAAAAAAAAAAAAAGTGTACATGGGTCGGCCGGTCGATTTTATTTCCTTTTTTTCTTTTTTTTTTCCTTCTATTTTTCCCTCTTTTGGCTGATTTTTTTCTTCAGTTTTGAATGATGTAATACAAATTTGTTTGATTCATTAAAAACAAAAAATTAACAAACGGTACAAAAAAAATTAGCCGACCGTAGATTTTAAAGGTAATACAAAATTTTGGAAAATTTGAAAATTGGGTTGAAAGTGATTCTTTACAATTTTGATATATTTGGATGCCCCTGTAGATGTATTATAAGCACAAGAAAGCTTAGCCCCTAAAACACTTCTCCTTCAGAGAAAATTGAATGTAAAAATTTACCGGTGCTCCCGGTAAATTTTGATAAATTCTAAATATCGCCTACTGCCGTACAGTGGTAGCTGTGACCAAGAAAATCTCAGAATATGTAGTTGTGATATATAATTTCCTAACGTGAATAGCTAACTGGTCGATTTTAGTCAAGAAACATTGTTTTATAGCTTAATTAATATATTGACATTGAGAGGGAGCTATGTAACATAAAGGGTTTATTATTTACAATTTTATAACTTAAGATTCGATTTCAACCGCAACAACGATCCCTGAATATTGTAGGATCGCATATGCTTCCAATATGTTCATTTGAACCAAATTCATGACCCCATCCCAAAACTTTGTATTACCGCAAAGGACAATACAACAACTATTTTAAAAGACTTTATTCAGTTGGCAGAAAGTAAATTAACATGCATATACATTTATATGTATGTTTGACAAACATTAATTATGATATCATAATGACAAACATAGCATTAGAAAATTAAATACCATAATTATCTTGTGTTATATACCTCACTTAAGAAAAAATCCAGCCATCTGATTGGTCGAATTGCATTCATAAACTTCAACTATTTCTGTAAAATTCCCAATAACCATGGTTATTGGGAAAATAGTTCAGTCTCCATGGTTACCCCATAGGTTTACATGTTAAAAAATGGTCTGAGCGATCGAGGATACCGCGTACGTGTGCGAAAAATTGGTCGGCAATTTCAATACAATTGAATCTCGATCGATCTTACCGACAATTTTATCTTGCATTGTTGACATGAAGACGAAAATAAACGTCCAAAAACAAAAAAACAACATCTGCCGATAGATCTTGATCTAAATTCGTGCCAATATGCATTGCAAAAGTAAAAGAAGGGCCTGTTTATATGGAGCAGCCGCGAAGCATCCTCCACTCGAAACCGTTTTCAATTCATTTTAATGTATATATAAGAAAAAACTACTATGTATTAAACAGAGCGCGATAGCCGAGCGGGTTAAGGCGCTGACTTTACATCACCTTTTGTACGCAAGAGTTCGAATCTCATCTTCGACAAAAGTTTTTTTATTTTTTATTTTTTATTTTTTAGTCTATTTTTTGTCGGCATATAAAAGTATTAATGACTGCTTTAATATTCGAGAAATAGTTGTTTTATTACGCTCTCGGGAAGGTTACAATTGGGCTATTGCCCTCGGCACGCCTCGGGTAATAGCACAATTCTAACCTTCCCTTGAGCGTAATAAAACAACTATTTCTCTCAAAGCAGTCATTAATACTATACTGTAAATTCAATGGAAGACCAGCATGCTCAAGTCAAGCATTTTAATGAAGAGAGAGTAGATCATTTCACACACGTGAAGTGAATCTGGTCTTTTCTGTGAACACACACGGAAAGAACATCAATTCAATTCAATTCAGAACTTTATTTCAGACTCAGCTGCACAAGGCAGAGGTCCATAAAAACATATGTTACATAGATATATTCAGGGGAAAGAGCTGAGTATATTATGAGTATAATAACAACAAATCTTACAAAGAGTATAACAAACTAGACTATATATACCAGGCGCGGATCCAGGATTTCTTAGGGGGGGGGGGGGCAAATTTGAAATTATCCGAGCCAAATATTGGTACGTAATGGCGACACCGGCAGTGGCGAAATGAGCAAAATCGTTGAGGGGGGTAGACAAAAAGATCCGCATAACCCCACTCTTACATGAAGGCCCCGCTGAAAATTTCTCTAAGTAGGTGGGGGTGGTATTTATGATCAGGTAGAGCGTAGCGTAAATTGGCGCGGGGTCTAGGGGAGAAACCCCGGCGGGGCTCAAGGGGCGGAGCCCCCAGAAGCTCAGGGGTTTTATACATTAAATAACCGTCAGATGAGCATATTTTTATACCTTATTTGTGACACTGGCAGGTCATGAATTTGCGTCGGGTCTAGGGGGCAGAGCCCTCGGAGGCCCAGGGGTTTTAGGCAACAGATTACGGTCAGATGAGCATCCACGGGACCGCTTTATGGCCATTGGTTGGGTTCAGGGGGAAGAGCCCCCACAAGCTCAGGGATTTTAAGCATTAAATTACCTTCAGATTAGCATCCCGGGGTCCGCCTTAGGGCCCGAGTTGGGGTCCAGGGAGCGGAGCCCCGGAAACTCAGGGGTTTTAGGCATTTAATTACGGTCAGATGGAACATATTTTGATACCTTATTATTTTGTGACAAAGGCAGGTCACTATTCTTTCTTTTTTTCTTTAGGAATTTGCCATTTTCCAACAAACGCATACAACAGTATAATTTACTAAAGATTGAGGAAAAATCTCGGAAAATGATGTCATTTCAGCAACATTTGTAAATCATCGGTATCGAATAAGAAATGAACCACATTTGAATTATATTTGGGGGGCATCTGTCACCCCCAGCCCCCTCCCCCTATCAGTGCGCCAGTGGGCCACCCCCGATCTTCGCCTTGTTGCAGGAAAAATCGCAACTAATCTCCCTTACCTTTCTTCTTTCTCTTTTTTTCTTTCCTTTTCTCTCCTCTTTTCCTTTCCCTTCCCTTCCTTCTCTCCTTGTTATAGGTTTGCTGGTGGAAGGCAAGGGCATTTCGACTCCCCCCGGTCCACACGCTGTTGGCGGGATTAATCGCAACTGTTCTCCACTTCCTTCCAATTCCCTTTCTTCCCCCCTCTTTTTTTTTTGGGGGGGGAGGGGGGAGACAAGGGCTTTTTGCCCCCCCCCCCCCACCCCCCGAATTATAACTTGTTGGCGGGAAAATTGCAACTGATACCCCCTACTTTTCTTTTCTCTTTCTTTTCTTTTTCCTTCCCTTTATTTCCTATTTTCCCTTTTTCTTTCCCTTTTCTTCCTTTTCTCTTATTTTTTGATGGGCGGGGAGGGGGGGAGGGGGGAGGTAACAGCTGAGAGGCAAGGCCCCCCCCCCCCCGATCTCTTTATTTTCCCCCTTTTCTTTTCTTCTTCTTCCTCTTCTTTCTTTCCCTTTCTCTCCTCTCTCTCTCTCTCTCTCTCTCTCTCTTTTTGCGGGGGGGGGGGGCAAGGCCCGCTGCCCCCCTCCCCCTGGATCCGTGCCTGACTATAGACAGGTGACCTATACAGAAAAGTAGCCACTGAGGCAGATTTGACTATATTCCAGCGTATCGGGGAAAAAATGAAATCTTCCTTTTATGGCGACTACACATGCATGCACAACGTTGACAACTGACGGACTAGTCCAATGCGAATGAAACTTAATTGAGGCGTGATGGCTTGTGTATATAATTTTAATCACTGTTAATGGCTGATACAAAACTATTGTATAGAACTAATTAACAACTTAGTTGTCAGACAATCCATATGGTATCATTATCTATGAATTATGTCAAATATCCCAAAAATTCAGTTCATTTCCCGTGATGTGATACATACACTCTTTCCCATTAAGTTGGAAGACTTTTTTGTTTACCCCCTTTCATCACGAAGTAGTTATGAGAATATGATTTATTTTTGTATAGATAAAGTTTGTATCTTTTCATAACTGTATTGATCATTCGCAAGTGTCATAAAAAAAGAAATACACTTTAATCTATGAAAAAGAAACCATGATTTGATGTCCCTATATCATTTTATGAAAAGAGGTAAGAAGAAAAAAATATTCCAACTTTATGGGCAACAGTGTATATTCACATCATAGTTGCAGAGGTTGCCCAACTTTAACAAAAGTGATGTAGCTAATCCACGTAAACGGAACTCTATCATAAGAGACATTTAAATGCATTGGCATCCGGCTATTTCACTTGATGCTTAATTAAGAATTAAGATATTAAGAATTGAGACATATTTTGTGATGTCATTCCGATTTTTGACATAGTTGATCAATTCTGAATGTTATGAGTCAAATGTGCTTTTCGATATCACAACTCAGGATATTAAATCATCCTGATAAAGATTACCTTTGTGTTTTCTAAACGTATCATATATTAAGTGGGAAACAGCTAGATCTATATATTCTCTGACTTTGGAGACTTGCGGGCGATAATTTCCTCCAGCAATTTCTTGATGATTTCGAGATTGATCCCACCCAGACCTTGGCTGTCGAACTCACTCTTTGCAAGTGCCTGCGGTGGGATGTCGATGATTGCCTCTTCCTTGATAGCGACAACCTCCTCGTCGCCGTCCTCCTCGTCCAATGTTTCTTTAAACAGATATGGGGACGACTCACGTTTGACCGCTCTGTCGTCGCGACCAGCCGATGGTAACTTTGGTAAGGGATGGACAACTGCAGACGATCGATGGGAATCAGTGTTCCCGCCAAAACCGGACGACGGTGCTTTCATCGCGATATCGTCGTTCTGCTTTGGACGATGGATGTGATGACTGACGAAGGCGGCCGCAGAGGATGGCCTCGCTACCTCTTTGGTGTTATCTTGTTTCTTAGAGCCTTTGATGATATCATTCTCACGATTACCCAGAATACCCATTTCACGCATGAGCTGCATGAATTCGTCCACTTCGTCTTTCATTTGGCTCAGATTGTCGGACTCTCGAGAGCGGTAACCTGACGGCATTCGTTGTTGGCCATCTTTTCGTTGTCGGGTGAGAAGATCTTCATAGACTGCTTCTTTCGAAAACGGTGCTCGCGGCGGTTGGACGTAGCCATGCTGAATCTCGTCAACCAGTTCCGATGCGCGTCCTTTACCGGAGAAAACCGGTTCGTACCGGTTGTCTGAAACTTTGGTCTGTTGCGCACCGGATGCGGCGTTGATGAATCGCTTTGCACGTACGTGATTGACGGCTAGTCGAGACCGACCTTCGTTCATCATCCGCATCTTAATAGAAGCGTGGGCGATGTGGTCTTCGCCTGTCGCCATCGTGCGTGAACGAATCGCTCGTCGATCACGGCGGAATTGAGAGTTTGGTCCGTAGGCAGCCGTGGTACTTGTGGCAGCCATGATGACCAAGAGAACAGGCAAGCAGCCCATGGATATCTAAACAAAATAGAAACAATTGATTAATTAAGTTATATTTCATTTATGCAGCCTCTTATGCCTTCAAGGTGCCATTTACCAGACGGATTGTATCAGAGACTTGCTCGTCCTTCGGTGCGCCATTTTGTACAAGAAAGTGAATTCAAAATTATCAGACGTCCCAGGCAGAGCTTTGAATTATGGTATACGCACTGATTCCCCCTAACACGCTTTATTAGCGAAATGAATAAAGCAATCGAAATGAAACCTCGTGTGCAACTGGTATTACATAGTTTACATACGAAGAGAAAACAGAACAATATGCGGTCTATAACTCTAGGTAGTGGCGTCGTCACCGCAAGGTCCTTGGTTCGAAACCAAGCGGTTACTTGGTAATATAATTCCTATGCATGTGGAAATGTCGGCTATGGGAGAAACCATTGTATCACTGGTTGATGATTCGGACAAGCATCATACCTCTTTTTCTAGCAGTCAAGTAAAATAAAAAAGCAACCAAGTACCTATACCAGCAGCATAACGATAAGTCCCGGGATTTCGATGAAGGATATCTATATTATAGCTAAAATATATCTATGTTTCTATCTTAACATGATCAGACTTTCATCAAATCAAGGGCAATTACATTTTGATATCTCATAGACCGATGGAAATATGATCAGATCGCCGCGTATAATACATATACGTCATCATGATGTTCGCAAAACTCGAATCGGAACCCTCAATGCTATTGAAAATTGCTTGATTCAAGTTGGTTTTCGAAAGTTTTCGCGATCGCATTTCATTTAATGAAGATATTTATTTCAGGTGCATATCAATCATTTAGTAATTGCTAAAACAAAAAGAGAAAACATTCGCATACAAGCAGTAATTAAGGTGACTAAATATTAATTAACTACAACATCAGACTATTGCATCTTTCTATATTTTTCCATGATACAAAAAGTGAGAGAATTCGCTACAGAACATTGGAAGGAAATTAAAGTTCAGAAATAGTTCAGAAAGTCACATATATAATTCATAGCTTAAAGTATTGGTTTAATTTCATATTTTGTAGGAAATGCGCAACTGTACGAAACCACGAACCCGTTGAGCAAAAGCATCAACATTTTGAATCTTTTCAAGTATGGATAAATAGTATTGAAAGATTTAGGAAATGGACAACCATGAAAAAGTATAGAATCAGAAAAGTACAAGTCTCAAAACATTTGAGGTTCGATTCAACAGAGGTCGAAAAGGAGTTTTGGGAAATAAATAAACAAAACTTCAAGTTAGAAGCGTCGCTAGACCATTATTAAATGAGGGAAGTGGTGTCGATTCGATTGAGATGTCCGATTCAACAGAGGTCGAAAAGGAGTTTGGGGAAATAAATAAACAAAAGTTTACCGTAAAGTTTGAAGTTAGAAGCGTCACTAGACCATTGTTAAATAGGGGAAGTGGTGTCTATACGATTGAGATGATCCGACAAGTTAACAAAACAAAAGAAAAAAAGTAAAAATGAAATCCTCAAAATAATCTCCTTTCTGTTTTATCCTACGAAAAAAACCTTGAATATAGAATGTAAACTTACCTTTAGTAGCATATTAGTAGGACTCCAAACATGTAACACTGAAATGAACGATGTACAACAGTAATTGTAATGTTTCGAATGAAATGGAGAGGGTTTTGGATTTCTGCTCATTAAAAGTTCCCTTGCTAAGACCGATGTAACAGCTTGCATAAAAAAGAGTCAATTATCACTTGATTATAAACATTTACGTCATTAAACAGTACGAGTAGTGAGAAGAAAACTAATATAATTCATACAATCAAGAGTTGACGTTTTAGGAGATGTGTACATAATGTAACAGCTGTGTTTGAATAAGCGTTGTCCCTTTAATTAAACCCTATAAAGAAAGCAGACTGAAGGCTTTTCGGAGACATGTTAAAATTATCAATGAACATTTTTGTGCCGGTTTTACTGCGCATGTCACCATGAGCATGGTCAAGACAGTATTGATACGATCACAAAGACTTTCATGGTCTAGTGGATTCGTCACCGGACTGTGGATCACAAGTCGTGGTTCGCGGTTCGAGCCCCGCCTCGGCACTGCGAACCAATTGTTATCCATCCGGTGACCTTATCTACCAGACCACGACACCTCTACCTATTTAAATATTAGGCTTTATGGAAGAAAGTTTTTAAATCGATAAATGGATTAACATTATTTGTGATCTCAAAATTTAAATTAGTAATTTTGAAGGAAATGACGTTAGAAATGTGAATTTTCAAAACTTTGGTGATCGCTCTAGGCTAGGTCACATTTTGGCGGAACGGGTGAAAAATGCACGTAAAAGAAGGAGGGAAAAATAACAAGGCCTATCTAAGAGAATTTGTTACCCACTCCCATAGAATAATTTTTAATTTTAAGAATTTTGTGTCACCTGTACCTGGGAGGCAAAAAGTGAACTGAATCATTGACACCATTGGGTCTCTCCTCCCAATATAACTGGTAAGGGGCGTGCAGTTGCGCCAGGGTTATCCCCCTATACTCTTCTTATACGAACAGTGCAATGGGTTATTAATGTGCAAAGGAGGTAAATTTCCTCTACAAGGGGCATCCAATATTATTAACGTCCTATCCGAGTTACAGAGTATTTTCCACTGTAACATAGCCTGTGTCTATGGGACATTAACACCCAACGCATGCTTCAGTCATCCGCCTGGGTTGGATTCGAACCCATGATCTTTGGTTCGACAGGCAGACGCTTTACCAACTGAGCAATCTCCTACCAGACCTGCCTCCTCCATTTAGTTTTAGGGTGATCCAAGTCCCTCAGTTTTTCTTTTCTATTGGAGGGCCAGATTTGTTTATATTATTTCCAATCTTCGAGAAATTGACCGTCTGCAAACTTGAAGCTCTCGGATGTCGTGACCTTTAGTTTAGACAGGTCATACATCCGGAAATTGTCTCTTTTTCTCTTTCCCAGGGAAGCTTATCACAATAACAAAAGTTGAAATAGATATTCCTTACAAGTAATACGTTGCTGAACTGTAATAAAATTATAAATATTCGATTCATGTATTAAGAAGTTAGTGAACTTGCATGAGAAATTGATGTTGAAATTAATATTCCTGTCAAATGATAAGTTGCTGATCTGTAATAAAACTATAAGTATTCGAATCTGGGCAAGAAGGTAGTGAACTTGCATGAGAAACTTGTTTTACAAAGCAAGATATATATGACACAGATTATTATGTTCAGAGTTCAGATGTGTGCCAGGACCACTGACATTATATTCTTCCTTCAAATTTAACTTTATGTAGAATAACGACTATTTGTTGTCAGATACTTCAGCCATAATTTTTCCTTTTGCTAAACTAATGTGACTTTAGATCCAGGGGCAGGTGGTTTCATATGGTTTGACTGAGTTAGTGAGGTATGGAACCCATTGTCTTCCGGATAAATATCCCCTGTTTCCTTTCTGGCATATTGCACTACTTCATTTTTCCTGTGGCTCCATCAAAAGAATTTCAAATCTCTTATCGATCGGATAGAAAGACCATTTCCTAATAATAACTATCCAGATATAGGCCATCGTCTGATCTATCTAAACCACCAATACCTTTAGAATATCTGATACTGTGGTTAGTTGACGTCTTGTGCCCGTTTTCTAACAATATTTGCATCGTTTAAGCTTGGTTTGAGAACAAAAGTGAGTGTGAGTCTTTCAGTAGTCTCTTATGCTGTAGAGTCTCATCAACTTTGGACCCGATGCTGCGTGTAAGTTCGGTTTATCGAGTTGAATATTAGAGGTTTGACAGCTAGAGGCCTGACTTTTCTCTATCTCTTACACGTTACTGCGTTTTAACTACAATTAGGAGAATCAATACAGACTTTCGAAACCATGTTTCGGCTTGTGAACCTCGTCTGTCTTGTTCTCGGAGGGTTGGTATTCCTATCGAATCAGGTTTGTTGTGTATCAGGTGAGTACTCTAATTCAAACACTATGTGGAGGTGTCATGGTATTTATAGTGGCCCATATTGACTGGACTTTCAGTCCAAGGGTTGAGGGTTCGAATCCCAGCCGGGCACTTACGTCCTTTTGCCAGACATTAATCTACATTTGCCTATTTCCACCCAGGTGTTAAATGAGTACCTGGTAGAATGCCAAAGTCATTGTAATGTGCTCAGCATTGTGAGCGTCTGTGAAATGTCCATCGTCGTCTTATGGTGGAGTAGAGCCAAACATTTGTTCCTTCTCCGTCTTCTCCTCCTCCTTATTCTTCTCATACTCTTTCTTCTTCTTCTTCTTCTTCTTCTTCTTCTTCTTCTTCTTCTTCTTCTTCTTCTTTTTCTTCTTTTTCTTTTTTTTTCTTTTTCTTCTTTATACGTCTTTTCTTCTCCTTCTTTTTTCTTCTCCTTTACATCACCCTTCTTCTTCTTCTTCTTCTTCTTCTCTTCCATGCATCTCCTTCATATTATTACCCTCCTTCTCTTCCTCCTTCTTTTTCTTTCTTCATCATCATCATCATCTTCTTCTTTTTCCGTTCCCTTCTTTTCGTACTTTCCTAATATTGTAGCCCCTTCATCATCACAGTCTTTAACCGTTTCAATTCCAGGTACAGGGGGAATGAGTTCGTCGTATCCTTCTGATGGTGAAGTAGATCCAAACATTTGTCCATTTCGCGGAATCCCTTATCTTCCAGGAGAAACGATACGTATTGATGAATGCACCTTATGCATCTGCGACATGACCGTTCCCCATATAAGTTGTCAGGTAACAACTTGTCAGCCAGTCGATTGCGCCAGGCCGGTCAAACACCCGGGAGAATGCTGTCACAGGTGTCCCCATAGTATGTTGCTATTTCTTTTTAAAATTTTTATAAAATGTAGTATATAAATTGAATATTGTGATATAATGTGATATGAGATGATACAAGATAGATGATGATGATAATAATTATAATAATGATAATAACAATTATTTTTATCATTATTATTATTATTATAAATAATAATGTTGATGATAATTCTTAAAATATAATAACAATAATATTAGTAGTCGTAGTCGTAGTCGTAGTCGTAGTCGTAGTAGTAGTAGTAGTAGTAGTAGTAGTAGTAGTAGTACGAGCCTGAGTCATAGTAGTAGTAGTAGTGGTAGTAGTATTAATGATGATAATGATAATGAAATGGTTATTATAAAAGTAAAAATGATAATGATGAAAGATAATAATTAAAATGTGCCTCTTTTTTGGTTATTTTTATCAAAGTATCTTTCAGTAAGCGATAAGATCGCAAAACGCTAATCAAATTGATGTTGATTCTGATTCTTCCCTAGATGTACTAGTCCAGAAAGTGTCCCCTTTGGTGGTCTCGCAGGACCACATTGAAGACCTGGTCCAGCTTCGGGTCCCGATTGAATTTCAAGAGGCCCCAACAGTAACAAAGGTCGAGGGGGAGAACCTTTGGAAACTCAGCGGATGGGTCGCCCTTCATCATGCCAATAGCAGTAAAGGGTAAAATCTTCGTCCAAAACACATGTAGACCGGTTAATTAACATGTTCAAATTCATGAATGTTTCTCTCTTGTGGACCTAGTGACGAGTTATTCAATTAACCTGTTATTTATGAATGAACTACAATACTAGGAATCCAGTCCGCATTATTTGTTGCTACATCGGGCAAGCACCGGGCCCTGCAATTATTATTACCCCACAGATGGCCACGTAAACATTTACAACTGTTTGAAAAGTGGCAAACGACCAAACGTGATTAATATTTTGCCCTCCTGGGCTGGACTCGACCCTTCAACCCTTGGGTTGAGAATCAAGCTAATATACGCACGACACTCACTATATACATTTTCGTAATTATAAATTGTTGGAAGTATGAACCTCATCGAACCGTAACCACCAAACCTTCGGAAAAAAGAATGCCCCCCCCCCCCCCCCGGTCTCCATAATATACTTTCCTGCTTTGACAAGGAGGGTCAAGGACCGCTATCCATAACGAGAGATAAAATGAATAGTGGTCCTTTACGAATAGCGGCCCTTATAAATAGCGAGCAAACCATAGACAATTATTTGCCTCGCTATTCATAAGGACCACTGTTCACAAGGACCGCTATCCATAACGCGCGACTAAAATGAATAACGGTCTTTTATGAATAGCAGCCCTTATAAATAGCGAGCAAACCATAGACAATTATTTCCCTCGCTATTCATAAGGACCACTGTTCACAAGGACCGCTATCCATAACGCGCGACTAAAATGAATAACGGTCTTTTATAAATAGCGAGCACACCCCGAAGAGGAAAGTGAAATCGTCAATCAATTATGGAAGGGGCATCGGGGATGCAAGTGCCCTTCAGAGGGTGCGGAAGACCGATGGACCAGGAGTTAAACAGTTCGGGAGACCGATATGTTGGTCTCACAAAACCTCTGTCAAAATTTCTGAGGATTCGTTCGGACTCCTGAGCTATCAGTCTCAATCGTGAGCCGGTTTGATCAACTAGGATGTACCTTATGAAAATATTGTTCTCTGATGGTGGTAACTTAATTTACTTCCCTCTTCAATTCACATCATCTTTCCTTCTCCTTCTTCTTCTCATTCTCCTCCTCCCCTTCTCCTTCTCTTTCATCTTCTTTTCGTCCCTCTCCTCCTCAATGACATTCTCCTTATCTCTCCCCATATCCCACTTCTCCTTCTCCACCTTCTTTTCCGTCTTCTTCCCTTCCTCCTCCTTTCTTTTCTCCCCTTCTCCTTCAGTCCTCTTCCTCTTTCTCTTCCATCTCCTCTTTCTTCTCCTCCATCTCTCCATCTCCCTCGTTTATCCTCCTTTACCTTCTAAACGATATCCATCTTCCTTCCCTTCTCCCACTCTATCTTCTCCTCTTCCTTCTCCTCCTTCCTCTCTCCCTCCTCACTTAGCTTCTCCTCCTCCATTTCACCCTCAATGATATCCTCCTTCTTTTTTTTCCTTCCTCCCTCTTCTTTCTTCTCGTCCTTCTTATCATCCTTCTCCTCCTCCTTCTCTTCCTTCTTCTCCTCTTCCTTCTCCTCCTCCTTCTCCTCCTCCTTCTCTTCCCCCTTATCCTCCTTCTCCTCGTCCTTCTGCTCCTTCTTCTGCTCCTCGTCCTCCTTCTCCTCCTCCTCCTCCTCCACCACATTTCAGGTACGACTACCAAGATCAACTCCTGAATGCGGAGGACAGAACAAAGACGTACGAGACAGGAAAGGACTTCATCTTCGAGAACGTCGGGTTCCCTCTCCTCCACCCAACGGTCGTCTGTCATAAACGACCCTTCTTCATCTGCGTACGACTTGAGAAGCACCCCACCCCCCAGCTGAAGAACGGCGGCGACTTCGATCTCTCTGGTTTCCCAGATGATACTAGTCTCACCGGGTGCATTGCTACGACCCTCCCTGAGAAATGGTGTTCCTGGGCTCTCAAGTCAGCGAAACACGATACTAGCAATGGTAGGCTCTTTTTTCTTCTTCATCCATTCTGTGCAAAATTACCG
Source organism: Strongylocentrotus droebachiensis (assembly GCA_035222895.1). Classification (NCBI taxonomy): domain Eukaryota; kingdom Metazoa; phylum Echinodermata; class Echinoidea; order Camarodonta; family Strongylocentrotidae; genus Strongylocentrotus; species Strongylocentrotus droebachiensis. The sequence continues at coordinate 18,333 of JAVYIG010002588.1, forward strand.
ACACTTTAAAAAATATATATAAATAGCAAATAAGGCGGTCGAAAAGAAAATTTGAATATGTTAGTAAACCGGTCTATAACATATTCACATTTTATATTTACTTTTTTAAACAAAGGTTGTTATATCCAACCCGAAAGCTTGCCTGAGGCTTGACCGAAATATCAACAAGTCATGCATGTATGTAGACTGGGTTCTAAGTATTATAGTTCATTCATCAATAAGAGGTTAATGGAGTAACTCGTCACTAGGTCCCCAGGTATGAAACATCCATAACTTTGAATAAGCTAGTAAACCTATATTAGCCACCAGTCTACGATAAAATTATAAACGATTTCCGACCGATTTGCCGACAACATGCCAACTGATCGCCGACCATCGAACAGAAGTAAATGGATATCAAAAGCGGACATTATGTACCCCACTACCCCTGTATAATAAAGAGTGATCAACATTTTGATACCATCATCAAGAAACATATTGTTTCTTTCTCTCTTTTTTAATTTTCTTAAATCTATAAAGTAATATTTATAATACATTTTCCACCACAGAATCACCTAGACTGGATGGACGCCTGGCCCTAATGATGACTGTCATCCTACGGGTTCTGTTATCATTATACTGAGTGGCGTAGCCTTGATCCAGACATAAAGGGTGAGAGGCAAGGCCAGGCCTTAACTCCAAGGATGAGATGCAAGTCAGCGAGGTTCTTTTTTTGGTGCCAGGAGGGGACGTAGCGTATCCCTTTTGCGTTCCCGCTAGATTGACCACTTTCTTTCTTGAATCTCTCTCGCTCCTTTTCTTTCTTTTCTTGCTCGAGGGGGAGGGGGGGCACGTGTTCCTGTTTCAATATATCAACACCCCTGGTTATACGTTGTACTATACATTTAGAATTATATTAGGTTATTATGTGTTCATTATCATTTCAAAATTCGATGTACAATAATATTGAAAGTGCGTTAACGTATATTTTCTATACGACAGATTGAACACCACGGTATTTTTGAGAAAGAATTAATATACCGTATGTAGCGTCAACTCTGCAAATAGTCCTGTTGGATGATTGAATTATCTGCAACTTGTATTTATTTGTACATCGAACGAACGCCATCCATGGTGAATAGAGACGGACACATAATGCAGTCTTGGGGAAGTCCATATTGCACGGGTTGCCAAAAGAAATTTATTTCAAACCTATACGGAAAAAGAATTTTTGTATCTAAATATAAAGAGGAGGTTTAAAACAAAGATGTGTACAATGCAAGTACATTAAAGGGATATTCTTTTTTTTTAATTATATGCAAATTATTTTTAGGAGTAGAAATTGATTGCAAATCTCTATGAAATGTACATACTGGATTTTTTACGATACAAATGAAAAATATTGGTAATGTTTAACCTGGCTTAGTGGCCACCTCTCTATAAATGCCACCTGTCCAGAAAGAAACTAGAATCATGTTGTAGCGCCAGTCTAGAAAGGCTTCCTGTCTATAGCGGCCACTTTCTTTGTTACCCTTGGGTGGCCATCATTATGGAGGCTTGATTGTACATAAATAAACTTCAATTTCTTTTGAAAAAGAATATTGATAATCTTCTACATTTTATTTTGTATTATTCCCTTCAAGTTAGTTAAATCGTAAGAAATGTAAGTTGGAAGACTAGCAATTTCATATTTTGATGGTAAATTATTTCCTTCATTGGTCCTAGTTTGGAAGTCCATTCTGATGAACACCAAAAGTGTATTTCTATTTTGAAAAGCTACAGGTAGTAGGAAGGAATTTTAAAATTACGGTAATACATTTTGCCAGACTGTCATGTTTTTAAATCTACTTTACGTCTTGTCTCATTTGTTCTTGCCTTTATGAAAATTGAAGCCCTCGTCGTGTCCGCAAAAAAATTAATGGGGGAAACAAATACAACACTGCCAGTTGCAAAATTCTAATTTACAAAGAAAAATGACTGTAATTTTGCAAATAATAAAGACAAAAATTGGCCCTTTTACAGATTTTCAACGTACAAATCCCTGGAAACGCTCAAGTCTTAAAATATATTAAGGAACATTTTACAATTGCGTTGTATTTCTCTCGTTTTCTTTCAACTCCTGTCTCTCTCTCTTTGAAACTCCTCTCACTCTCTCTCTCCTTTTCCCCTCCTTCCCCTTTTTTCTCTGAATTTCTCTTCTTCTACCCCTCCCTCCCTCCCTCTTATTTCTCTCTCCCATTTTACCCCCTCCCTCTCTCTCTTCTTCTCCCCTTTCCCTCTCTTTTTCTCTGCTTCTCCCCTTCCCTCTCTACTTCTCCCCTTACATATATCTCTCTCTCTACTTCTCCCCTCCCCTCTCTCTCTCTCTCTCTCTCTCTCTCAATCTCTCACAATCTCTTTATGGAAACAAATCAAAACAAACTGCAATGCATCATGGTCATGGCTTATCTTGTATAAATGCCAAACTTTACTTTTTTATTCAATTTTTCCTATCTTGCTTTTCTTTTTTTCATCATTTGCACATCCTCCAGTAAACATTCTTTCCAAGACGACAACATTTTACAGTTCGCATACTTACATGATACATTATTATAATTACATAAACACACAAGCTGGTGTAATAGTTATTTATCAACACGACGACTCTGTGGCTATTCTTTATACATTGACACAACATACTTCCATTTTCTCCAAAATAAACGAACGGAAACCAAATCATCAGTGTAAATAGTTGGTTGGCAAAAAGAAAAAAAGAATGACAGAAAATTAAATACAATGCAATGGATGTATCATAAAAAGCAGAAACATGTGTAGGTATAAATATAAAAACACAAGATGCACTATGATACATACATTGGTACACAGTAACTGAAATGTGGTGCACTTGTATTAACCTTGGGCTTATCCATGAAGCCCTTTCTTCTTGCATGTGATTATTTTTTTTAATATAAAAATCAAATAAATGTAAAAACGTGGCATAAATACATCATATTGCCCCAGATAACGAAATAAAATAGTTCTTAAAATGTACAGGTGTTACTTACAGTTCAAATGATTCTTATCAATTATCAAAACTTACTTAATAATAAGTATAGAATAATGTACAGCTATGTATACACAAGAAATAGGATAAGAACTAGGCTATTCACGCTGAATAAAAAATAAGCGTATATAAGATCTTTCGTTAAAGAATGCTGGGAACAAATTAATGGTGCAGAGAATTGATTCACATGTATAATGTGCAATAACATAGTCAGGGAATAAGTGCTACTTTCTTAAGTATTTTTTAGTTTATATGATAACGACTGAAATACAGAATTTTTTCTCCAGCAAGGGTGCTCATGTACGGGTACAAATATCCATATCTATCTCTGAGAAACTAGTCCAATTTGACAACGGTATCACTAGTACAATACAGTAAAAACATGCTTAAACCTGTCTATAAAGATCATATCTGAGTCCCCATCTGCTGGTCCTTATACACAGGTTTGATCTTTCTTCTTTTTTTTTGTGGGGGAGGGGGGTTTCACTTAACTAGGGGACTAACAATCTACACAAGAATACATTTTCAGCCAATCACATATACAACTACAGTGAAATCTGCTTTAGCGACCACCTGTCCAGAAAGACCATATTTTCCCTCCCCATTGAATAGTGTTTGTTATTGGAACATGTAGTAAAGAAACCTGTCTATAAAGAACGCTTTTCTTGTGTCCCGTGATTAGTGGTCTTTACACACAGGTTTCACTGCACCTGTGTCTAAAAAGTTACACGTCACAGATGCTTGATTCAATTGACAATGAGCTAAGCACTCTGTAATCCAATCGTCTACTTTCCTTTTTCTTCTAAATATTGAAATGAAATGTTATTTCACATCACCTGACAACCTGGCTTAATTTTGTCTATTATAATCTTAGGTTGAGTTCATTTCATAGACAAAAAAAACGTTAAACTTCCACTCAAGTACATGTATGTGTGGCTAATGATGGTAAGTGCTCAAATGCTTTTGCGATTATAATCTTTATCAAGAGTCGCAACACTTAAAAAAATAGAATTAATCTGCTTGAGGCTGAGAATCAGAGATGCAGCATTAGTAACAAACATTAGTTTGTAATGTAGCTTCAACAAAAAACCCTCCTTTTTGTTGTTTTAATTAACATAAATAGTAGCAGCATTAAAAATGTCCAAGGATCTAAAAATGTGCTACAGATTACAATGGTAACATCACAAAATGCCACAATAGATGTATGGTGTGAAATGGCTGAAAAACTAATGTTTTAGAACCAGCTAGTTTTTGTGACATCACACTTTAATGCTCAACTGTTAGTCTGAAACAGTACATAGAATAGATGATTACCATTTTATCTACAGACCTACATGTAGCTACATGTATCTAATACTTGAGATTTTAATCTGAGATGTGTACTTACACCGATCTTCTATTTTTCACAACTACAAGCCTAGCTTAAGAAGACACATCAGAGTTGTGTTCCAGTCTGTGCACCAGTCTTCACTGTTTTATTTTTGTATTTTAGTGCCTTGTCCTGCTTTTTTTTTTACTCATCAAAATTATCTTCCTGAAAAATCAATCTCATTTCACCCATGGGCAAAAAACAACACTTCTTTTCTCCCCCTTTTACTCAACTTTCCTAGTAATTTAACAGGAGAAATGAAAGACATTTCAAGAATTGAACTTTTGTAAAAAGACTGCCGGTAAAAAGCTACAAAACTCTTGCCTATATTCCCTGTTTGAACCGAAGAAAAGAAAGAAGAAAAAAATTGGAAGACATTTCATGTTCGACTGTCCTGATTTTTTTTCAGCTTTGAAGAAGAAAAAAAAGACACTTGATAAAATTGTTAACATAGAAAAAAATCCAAACAGTTGTAAACAAAGTAAGCAACTTTCAAACTATAAAGATGTTGTTATCAATGTATAATTGCGTTTTGACAATATTGGAACACATCGTATATACAATGTTTGTATTACTGTACAACCGAATCAATGCAAACTTTCAGACATGACCCTTTCGCAAATTGTTTACTGCAGCCTTTTTCGAAGGAAGGTTACCGTACACAAATTGCAAATATGTAGTTTTATAACTTGTTTAATACATTCATTGCTCAGCCTAAACCTTTGTGAAACTGGACTACTTGTGAAATTTGCTATCATTTCTTGTACTCCGTAGTTTCTGGTTATATCGTAGATTGGTGATGAATGGTTAAAAATGTTCAGAATTTTTACATCGTACATCACATACTTGTAGTTCTAGAGTATATGAAAACTGCAGTCGTGTAAATTACATTATGTAACACAATCGCTCTATTAAAAAGAAATCCAACCTTGATAGCAAACTACTCTAGAGGAAAGCAGAAAAATCAGAGATATTGACTGATGAAAGTATGAATGAAATAGGACAAAAAAGGAGAACTTTGTGAATTTTAAAAACCACTATAGTTTTTACATTTTTATCATTCTTGAAGTGTCTACTAATTCTACACAATGAATTATGAATTCAGTTTTCTCTAGCTCTGTTAGACTCGTGAGGATCACAGCTCAAATACATAAATATTTCCATCATCTATCTATGACTGTTACAGGAAAATGTACTATGTAGGGTGCACCAACAGAAATATTGAGAAATATTTGAATTGAATGACTAAATCTCATTTGTGGCATAATGACACCAATATTCATACACAGTTAATGCAACAAAAATAACATGATTATTCCACTTTATTTTCCTAGTTCGCTTAAAATAAGACTAATCTTCTGAAGTACCAAAAATCTTATACAACAGTGCAGTATTCATATTTAAAATTGTTTGCCTAGAATTATAGTTTACTTTATTACATTATTTACATGAAAATTTATATTACTTTGTACACACATGATTTAAAACTTGAAGGGAAAAAAAAATCAAAACAGAGAGTAAAAAAATAAGGCCCAAAGCATGGCAAGCAAACTCTTATTTTCAATTAAGAAAAATAAGAGGAAATTAAAAACTTAATTGTAATATCCAAGCACCAGTCATTCACATTTATAAATCATATCTAGAGATATTCATCCCCTTCTTGGGAATCTCAGTTTGCCAACTTGAAAAGCTATGATTGGGACTACATGATTTTAGCATGGGGGGGGGGGGGGGGTCCATCTCAATACACACAATGCATTAAATCAAACCTTACAAGATGTAGAGGGTGAAAAAAAAAAATGTCTTCGGCATGAATCCTGATAGTGGGTCCAAGAAAGAATTGTACAAGTACGATGAAATTAATCTGTAAATTACCAATTTTGCTTTAAAAAAACATCTATTGCCAATGACCACATACACTGTGCTTCTGTGTTTCTTAAATGCAGGGTTGGGTCCACATTGCATACCATGTACGACTTATACATGAAGCTGCAATGTTTTTATTTCACATTTATAGTATTTACATAAGGAAAACCCTGTCTCATTGAATGATAGTAGATGCATATCTTCATCACAAAAAGAGCACTTTATTTTTTTTTCGAATATCAGGAAAATTCAAGAGTGTCTAGAATTCCATTTAGTAGGACAGTATATTGTATCCTACATAAAATAAAGAAGGGAAAAAGAATTTACATATGCAATTACTAGCATCAATAGTAGATAAATAATGTTTCTTCATAAAATACAGTGAGATTTGTAAGCATTTCTTATGAATCCACTTATTTGTTACACAATGATATTTCTTTCAAACCCTTCTTTGTTACTGCATTTGTTCTGTGATTGAAAATAACCCATGACATAAACCATGGATTACTGAATTCTCTCGTTTCCAAAGGCTTAATACAGGGACAAACTGATCTCCATGGAAAACAACAATAAATTTGCAATATGATGAATTGAATTTCATGACCTAATTATCAAGTGTGCATGTATACATGTATGCATCAATGCGTAGTGAAAGATGCAGCAGGAAAAGGTTGAAACCAAATAAATTCAGTCATTTATTGATCGATGATGTCATCATTATTAACTGAAGGATGAATATATGAGAAAAATACATTTTTAATTTGTTTTGAAGCATTAGTGCTACTTATACAAAAGATCATGATGGTTAAACTAGGATTGATATAAACCCTGACAACGATATCCTCAAATTTTCATTCTGCACATCACTGGTAACAATATATAAGCAAGGGGCAAGAACAGATTTGATGCTCAACCTCTCTACATCACCCCTGTTACAGACAATGGATTCTTCCAGTCTTACAATACCAAATATACAAATAAGACTCTTCCATTCATCCAAGAGGTAAGACCGAGGTTACTTGGATTTCAAGGGACAGCATTTATCAAGAAAGATCCTGTATAACGTCAACGGTAATCCTATGGTGTCTTTGAAGAAAACTACAGCAGTTGACAGAGACTACCACCACCATCAAGCCTCATTCATACAACGCTATAAACCGCCTCAAGCCTTGTTCATATACAACGCTATAAACCAGCTCACACCGAAAAAAGTTCCCCAGTGCAATAAGATGACACTGGTGCAATGTGTGTCACAATCTGTATATCACAGCACGCAGACCTGAGTTTGAGGAGTCCTTTCATGATCGTGATATTTCAACAGGCAAATGTTCATCTGCATGTCATATAGATTTTTTGTTGACATGGCAGATTCTTCCTTTAACGTTTTACTGCATTAAGTTTGGACAAGGCTTTACCGGTAGGAGATTAAGACCGCTTTAGAGAGGGCCAATGGTGTTGCTGATCATGAGAAGAGTGATCTTATCAGCAGCAATGAACAATCTGCTCTATGTGGTATGTACAGGGTAGATACAAGATCATCCCTCTAAAAGCTCCTGAAGAGACGGATAGTTGTGACATCCAGGCTTTTGACGGGGGTCTACCAGTTACCGAGGCCTGCTCGTAGGGTGAGGAAGTAGACTTGGGAGTTGGACGGCCGTATTGATGCAAAGAACACCTGGAGAAAGAGACAAAAGGGCTACTGATAAAAAATGTCTTCGATAAAAAATGTCTTTTAAAAAAAAAGGCAAAATAAGCATTGTTTTACAATTGAGAAGACTTATGACTCCCCCAAGACTAGCATTTTACCCCCTTAACAGAAAGAATCTCATTACAGAGAAATTTGATGTACGATCCTCTTATAAGAACACATTTCCGCTCCTTTCACATAGCAAACATAACTGTGAAATGTGTTTGTAGATCAGGGTGATAGTATAGATATATTGACTGCTTTGAGAGGCATAGCCGTATCTATAGGCTTAGTGGACGTTACATCCTGCTGTGACCCCGAGGTGTGCCTTTTCTTGAGTAAAGATTATTCGCTGGAAAGTTGCCTGAATGTTACGATCATTCGGGAATCGCACACACACTTTACATGTACGGTATCTGCGCTCGCACAGACAAAATTTTTACAATTACCCTGGGCAACAGGCATCTTTTAAAATCACGACTCCAATTTTGACTAATCAGATGACTAGATTTATTCAACATACTAAAGAGAGGTATATAATAGATACTATTTGATCATGTTATCATACAAACCTTATCATTCCTTTCACATAGGAAGCGTAGCTGCTGACTGCGTTTGTGCATGAATACCCCATCAAGGTGACCTGTCTCAGCTGACCTGATCTCAATAGCCTTGTTCCCCCAGCCCATTATCTGACCGGTGCTGATGTAGGCTGTGTAAAAAGAAGGGGAAACAATCACAAAACAAATAAATAAAGTCTATATTGCATCTTCTCGGAATATCCAGATCTAGATGACTATCTTACAACAATCATCCCCATCTTGAGCTCTGGTATGGGAATCGTATGTCGAGAGAATATGGCTAGAATTCATTCTGGATTGTTTATCTTGCAGTAGATTGTTTTGAACCAGTAAAATAAAAATCATCATCAATACAAAATAAATTTAAAAAACTCTCAATTGCACATAGTGACCTGTGTTTTCTACATGATCTTTCTATGCTCATAACTCAGCCCCTACGCATTTTCTACCAAAACTGTTTGGCACATGTCATTTATTTGTAATCTTGAACATTCAGTTTAAGTTTTGTTGGATTCTGTGAGAATTTATTTTCTATATTTACCAGAACACAAGCTTATCTTTAAGAGACTTACCAACTGAAGCAGGCAGTTCTCCCCATTGTAAGATGACATCCTTGAAGGGGACACCTTTAGTATCTACAAACACACCCTCATCTGAAAAGATAATCAAATAATTTCATGGGTATTAAGACAAAGTTATATAGAAGAATGCTGAAAGGATACATATTTGTGATTTTTTATTTGTTTTTGTTTCACCAATGTGCCTCGAGTATTTGATTTTAAGTGTATACGGCATCTTACAATATACATCTCATATACTACTATTATTATAATTATAATCATTATATACAGATAGAAATTCTAATAATCCTTGTTACAATCACAGGGAAAGAGGTGAAAAATAGATTGCAATAATCTTGTCTTACAATAGGTATTATAAGTAGCAAGCATCTACAAAATTATTATCAAAATAAAATCTTGTATTAAGACCACTCAATGGAGACATTCAAATAATTAGTTTTATAGACAGATGTTCTTTATGAACAGGTTCATTTAATACTCTTTCTACTAGAAACGCTGTTCAAGGAAGACATAACAGACATAGTCTTCCTATACATGTTGTTGCTAAAGTAGGTTTGACTGCTATATAAGAAGAAAAGTCAGTTGACAAGAAATTTGTAGGTACTAGAACACCCTTCTTCGTGATATAAGCACACATACAAGGGCTGACCTAGCACCGCAACAGAGAGAAACCCCATGTATAATGTCGATGGCGTTATGGGTTTGTAGCAAGAAGAGGATTAAAGGGAGTGGGCCATCAGTTTCCATGTGTAGAAGTTCGTAATTCAGTGACACAAAACTCAGGGAAAAAATACCATTCATGGGTGTACAAGTCTAGACACGACAAACCCGTAGTCCCATATCGAGAAATACCCCCTGGTCTCACTGAGACTCTTGGGTGATGCAAATATGGGGGGAAAGGCAGAGCATTGCATAAGGCCTGTTGGTCATAAAACTGAAGGCGAATCCTGGTGATTGACAACACCTGCTATTAGGTAAACACACAAATGGTGTCAAATTCCCCATGAGCACCATAGGCCTGTTTTCATCAGCTCGAGTTTGCAAAATAACCTGCTATTTTAACTAGCCCGATCTCAAATTAGCCAGCTAATTTGTGCCTTTATCGATCCACAGTTGCAATGAGCGGGCTATTTAATCGAGAAAATATCCTGGGAAATGTTGGTTTGCGCCCTTGCGAGTTAGTTTGTGATGAGCGTATCGGTCTTGGTAAAGACGCAATTTCGAGCTTTGGGGTAAATATCCAGAGTTTGAAAATAGCGGGTTATTTTGCAACTTCGGTCTGATGAGGACAGGCCCCATGAGAGCCCACCACTATGTGTGTTTAACTTACTGTTGAAGCAGAGGAGGAGGTATTTTCCCTGTGAGTTGGGTAGGATGACGACACAATAAGGAGTGATGGTGCCAATCTCCTGTCAAGATAAAATAGAATAAAACAAAACAATGAGGCATTGATTAGTAACTTGTGAGATACAATGCAAAACAATTACTGTACAATGAATAATAGTACACTGTTAAAAGGAAAGGGAGAATGTGGTCGTTATAGACATGTGGTCTTTCTTAGCAGGTGGTCGCTAAAACAGGTTTCACTGTATGTTATTTTATCTTTTTTTGCTTTCTCATTACCCCTCCCTTTTCTCTCCCTCTTTTGCTCTCATCCACGTAGACCCTCTCTCCCTCTCTTCTAACTCTCTTTTTTTCCCTCTCTCTCTTCCCCCTCTCTGTCTCTCTCTGTCTCTCTCTGTCTCTCTCTCTCTATCTTTCTCTCTTTCGCCCTCCCCCTCCCTCTTTCTCTCCCTCTCTATAACCTACCTGAGGTGGTGAGTAGATATCCTGGACAGACGCTGAATCAAGGTCGATCGCATGGAATCCGTTGACTGACCCATAGATGACCTTTAACCTCTGGTTGTCCTCTACTGTGAGGTCAACGATCAAGGGACGGTGAACCAGGTTGGGGAAAGACTGCAATGAAAGAAAAAGAAAAATTATACTGGCTTTATTTTTTTGTCAAAATTTCTTTCATTTTTAGGTTTCGGTATTACAATATCACAACTGTAAGTGTTAACTTTTAGACTAGTGTTGTTACTACTTAATTTTTAGTGTGATATCATATCTTATTAATTATTAATTATTAATTTCATCTTTGAATGTATTCAAACATCATTTTTGTTATGTAGTGTTTTGTTTAATAATCCACTCCACTCCCTCAAAAAAAGATCATCAAGTAAAATGGGGAGGATTGATACCAGAAGGAGGAATGAACCTTGAAGGCCATGAACTTGTGGTACGGTTTAGGAGCCCAGGTCCCTGTAGGTCCCTGTAGGTCCTCGTACTTGATGATCCAAAGAACAGTAGCTGTGATTCAACACCCAAAACAAGAGGATGAACCACTTAGCCAGGACACCTCTTAAAGGCATCGTTTAACGATGTTTCCAGTTTTACAAATCTGAGATGCAAGCCCTACGTACTATGATCAGTGTCTGTAATATGGTGTAATATTGAAGCCCTAACAAATTGCGCTTCAAAATGATCATGAAGTGCCTCAAAAAAATTAATATCCTGATAAATCAGACAGGCGATCAGCTTGTAAAAGTCATGGGATTCCTGACTGACCTAAAGGATTATAATTATGATTGCAGTATGAGCTTAATCAAGGATGTTGTTTAGAATCTGAGACAAAGATACCCAATCCCTTTCAAAGAAAGGATAGATAAAATTTAAGGGTACATACCTTGAAGGCCATGAACTTGTGGTACGGTTTGGGGGCCCAGGCATAGATCTCGATGCTGTCCTTGAGAGCGATCACCAAGAACTTGATCTTCTCGTACTTGATGATCTTGTAATGGATGCACCCTTCAAGGTCACCTACAGACAGGAAACCACTCTTCCTCTTATCCATCGTCTGCTGCTGCTGCTCAAAATGAAAGGAAAAGGGAAAGTTGTGTAAAAGCCAACAGTTTTAAAAAGCATCTCAAATATCTATTCAGTCAGACTTATGAGTACAGTTAAACTTGTATACAAAGACCGCACAAGGGCAACATAAAAAGAGGTCTTTATAGACAGGAAGTACTTCTATACAAGTGGTTACTTAAGCAAGTTTGACTGTATAAACAAGCTCACATTGACTGCATAATAAGCCTGATTTCTCCCTCCCTCCCCCTCTTCTGTTTATCATTCTAAATGCCTTTTTGATGAAAACTGTGAGACTTTATGAAACATAATTTATAGAACTCAAATTTCACAGACTACAAGAATTTCAAACCAAAGACCCTCAAAGATGCATGGACAATATGCTGACATTTTTCTTTTGAGGAGGAGTATGAAAGAGTAAAACTTACACTTAGCGTCGCCTCTCCGTCGCTCCTAACTATTTTCTGCTTGAGCCATGACAGGAAGTAGGTCCTTAACTTGTTCTTCTTGCCTGTAAGGATAGAAAATACAAAGATTGATTAGAGCAAAACTCACTTAGCATGAAGTAGCAACTCAGTCATTTTGGGACAAAATATTGCAAAGAGTTTAATTCTTGTGACTCAATCACGGATTGGGTAACTTTGCCTCAGATTCTAAACGAAATCCTGGATTTAGCTCATGCTGCAATCATAACTGATGTTTATAAGCCGATCGTCTGTCTGATTATCAAGATATTTATGATTGGAATTTGTAATTTGAAAAACCATTTTCCAACGTATAACACTACAGTCTATTGTGGAAAATGAGTATGGTAAAACCGGTCACTCAAAGATTTTTTACTTTTTTGAGGCACCTCATGATTATTTTGAAGCGCAATTTCTTTAGGGCTTCAATATTACACCATATCACAGACACTGATAACACGTATAGCATCTCAGATTTAACATTGTTAACCTATGCCTTTAATATTACAGAAAGATACACACACACAGAGAAATCGTAAGGAGCTTTTGCCACTGACCTGCTATGCAGACAAGGATGTTCTGGCTCTCTAGGACATCCATCTGTTGGAAGCGTTTTCTTGAGATGAGTGGATACACCTTGCCTTCTCCCGATCTATCTAGTAGCATCAGACCGCTGTCTGTCCCTATTAACAAGTTCACACCTGAAAGGAGAGAGAGAGGAAGAGAGTGACAATAGCAATTAAAGGGATTGGGTATCTTTGCCTCAGATTCAAAACAAAAACCTGAATTTAGCTCATGCTGCAATCATAATTATAAACCTTTAGGTCCGTCAGGAATCCCATGACTTTTAGATGCCTATCGCCTGTCTGATTATTAAGATATTTATGATTGGAAATCAAAATTCCAAAAAACTGTTTTCCCCAAAATCAACGATTTGTATCACTTCATGATCATTTTGAAGCCCAATTTGTTTAGGGCTCCAGTATTTCACCATATCACTGACACTGATAACACATAGGGCCACGAATCTCAGATTGTTAAAACTGGAAACATTCTTAAACGATGCCTTTAAAACAGGACCAGTAGCATCAAAATGTAATATCATGGTTATTTCAAGGTCTTTTATGAATGTTACATTGAAAGATTTTGTGTGTGATTCATTCAACTGTAGATTGAGAGAGGGTCACATCTTTTATCTGTAAAACAGAACTTTTTGTTGTTGTCTTTGTTGCAATATTTAACAAATTTACCATGGAAAATGCTACACAACAATGACAAACATAAGCATCACAACAAAGATTAGGAATCTCTCAAGTCAAAATTGGGAATACAGCCTATTATGTATACTCTTTACAGTTTTTTTAAAGAAAGGAATCTAGGGTTTAAAACGATAGTAAGAAGGCCCCAAATTAGGAATTATTCCTCCAAAATCGAAATGGTTTGCAGCTATGCGGCTTCCAATCAAATCAAAGAACCAATATTGTTCCGTTTGCAACTTTTCTTGTCACAAGCCATTTAGGAAGACATGGGGTGGTATTCTCATAAGTTAAGCCGGGACTAAGTCCAGACTAAAGAATTTTAGTTCACACTTCTATGGAATGCTACATGTAGGTTTTATCTTACTCCTTCAATATCCATGACAAAGATAATCTACCAAAGACTTTGTTGAAATTCAGTTCAAACTCATATTATCTTTTTCTTCCCATTTTATTGCAAAATTGCTTTTTTGGACTGCAATAAAATAATCTGTACAGGGTAAATGAGTTGGCAACAGGCACTCCATAAAAGTGTGGACTAAGTTAAGCCAGGCTTAACTTAGTACGCGCTATTGGAATACCACCCATGTAACTTTGTTATAAAGGAATGACACCGTTCACATTAATACCATACTTTCCACTCACCCCATAACGAAGCGCAGAGGATTTCTGAGTTGAACTTCTTCCTGTACTTCCTGATCTCTGGCATGTCGTTGAGACTCTCCGGGGTCGTTGGCTTCACGTTGACCGAGATGTTTGAGCCGCGACGGTTCGGTGGCACAGGTATGCTCGGCGTGGTGGGGCTCGCACCGAATCCGAACGCGGAGAAGGACGTCTGTTTGCGCATGGGGGTCTTGGGCCCACTACCGGTGCCGTTCGCAGCAAGAATAGCCTGTCGGTACTAAAACAAGAAAGAAAGTTAAGGATCTTGGAATGTCGCAGAGGGCAAAAACCACAATGGGATGTATACTTTTTCTTGTTGTTACATGAACAAACTGAAATGCACAATATAACTGATTGAACTGATTTGACCTCCAATTGGCTTCTTTCAGAGCCTGCAATAAATTCACATACTTGTGGTTTCTGAGTGGCTCATGCTACTTTTGCTTACATTACATTCAAATATGCAACAAAATACTGTTCTTTTTGGGTGAACTAATGAATGAGCGGCCTGCCATAGTTAAGTCCAACTGAAAGTCGATCTTAGTCTTTGTGAAACACTCCCCTCGTTAGAAGAAATCCTAAAGATAATCTTGAGAGAGAGGAAGGTGACGTACCTCCTCTGAGGATGCCTTGTCCTGTGGTGTCTGCTGCGTCTTGGAGGATGCTCCCTTAGGACTCTGCTGCTGGGGTAGAAGGTCAGGTAGGACATCGCAGCTTCCTGCGTTGATCTCAAGACTACCCGGTCTGACTGGCTCTTTGGGAATCTGTGGAGAACAAATGATCATATGTGAATGGATCAAGGGATTATTGCAAATCAAAGATAGATCTTGGCCTTGTCTTAGCAAGAGTTGCAAATTGATCAATTGCAAGTCCTCCAATCAATCGCAAGTTCACACTCTCCCATCTCTTAAGTACACAGTTGGATTGATATTAACTGCAAATAATTGTGATAAATATCACAATAACTGAAACAGAGATCTGAGAGGACATCACTGATTCCTACATTGACCTCATAATCAAGACTGCCTGGTTTAAGTGGCTCTTTGAGAATCTATGCAAAGAAATCGTCCGATGTGCATGGATCAATGATGATAATCGAGGTATGGAACGTGGAAGCTGCTGAAGACAATATCGTGAACTTTCTGGCATCCAATCAGGCAAAAAACAAGTAATTTCTAATGTTCCCTGAATCATCATCCACACATCTTCTTATTTGAAGTATCAAACAAATACATCTTGCAAAATCATCTTATGTAATACCTCAGTTTAATTCTGTATTTGAAAACGATTGAGGTACAGGGAATTTGTGTTTTGCATTGAACTGATTAAAACTGGAAAAAAAGGACAAGTTACAGTTGATTACAGTAAATTAATACCTGTAGGCCAAGCCTTCAGCTACATGTAACTGCATACTACAGTCAAACTTTCTTTAGTGACTACCTGTCTACAAAGACCACATTTTTTGTTTCCCTTGAAAATGGTTTGTCATTGAAACATGTACTGAAGGAACCTGTCTACGAAGACAACCTGCCTACAAAGACCACTTTTTGTGTTCCTTTGGGCGGTTGCTATAGACAGGTTTGACTGTAGGAGTACCTGTAGGCCAAGCCCTCAGCTACATACAAGATTATAAGTAGTACATTACTGCCTAGCTTAGAAAACATATTGAAGATAAATGGGCCCAGGTCACTGGGGCACCAAAACAGAACTAAAGAAGGGTGTGTCCTTACCCTTCTGTTCCCAAGGGGGCTACCTCTATTACCCCCTTGTGATAAAGCTTCTTGTTTTCTCTGTGCATGAGGGGAATCTCTGGGGGAATCTCTTGGGGAGCCGTGGCCGGACGTGGGCCTGCCCTGAGGGGGTGTGCTCCGCCCACCCGGCTGGACCACGCTCCTTGACTGCCTGGTTGGTGCTGCATCAAACTAGAAGGAGAGAAAGATGGAGAGATGAAATAAATGCGGAATGACAAATCTCTTGAATAGATTCACATGACTAAATTGTGACTTTGGTACGTTTAAAATGAACTGATATGTGAAACTTCGTGAATGTAACTTCTCTCGCATCAAATGATAAACTTTTAATAATTCAAGTTACTGCTAACCCTATAGTGACGACCCGTCCACAAAGACCACTTTCCCCCCCCCCCCCCCCCCCCTTGATAGTGGTTTCTCATTGAAACATGTACTAAAGGAACCTGTACCAAAGGCCACCTGTCTATAAGAAAGACCACTGTTCTTGTCTCCCTTGAGCGGCCTTTATATACAGGTTTCACTGTATATAAGGTGACCGATTGAAATGGAAGAGTGAGGGACAGTCTGTGTCGACATACCTGTGTTCTGCTTGGACCTGGTTGTTGGTTCTTGGACTGGATGAAACTCGTTGTACTCTCTGTGCTTTCCACACTGTCTGTACTAGCATTAGGATCTATAGGAGAGAGACACAATAAGATAGAGAACTTTTTCGCTACAATCATTACACATTTTGTGATTTGGCACAATAACTTTTGATTCACAGGCCTAATAAAAAAATGCCAGATGCATGAGTGGAACAAGCAAATAATTATGCATACACTGCCCCCATTTATTTTTAATGACTATATAATTATATTTGCTTATATAGTGCCTAACACTTACTTTATCAGAAGTCTCTAAGAGCTCCACAATACTGCAGCATATTTACGCTGGCTTTAGCAGTGCATCTGTCACGCGCTCCGACTTTCAAAGAATAAATTTCTACCAGGTCCACATTTGCTCATGATTCATGTACTGTATTATACACGTTTATGAATTAATTGTATATTGGATTGGCCCAACTTCTCTCAGCATTTGAAAAATCTTTTCAAAGGCCGATTATAAACATTTGTGTGCCACCTCATGATTTATTCTTTTCTTTCTCAGAAGTTCACTTTAATCACGATTAAAACGGAAAAGTAATTCAAATCTTACCTTCTTTGATGATAAATGTTTCTAATGTATCGCATTCATAGCCAGGTGTACCAGGTCTGCGGATAAAAGAAACAGTCAACAAATATTCATAACATATTCTGTTCATACTTTAATTATCAGGATTCTATCCCTCATACCTTTGAGTTTGTTACACATTTGCATTTTCCCTTTTTTAAGATGTTTTTTTAATATTGCATCCCAGTCGTCCATTTTTCATAATTTATTCAAATTTAATGCACAAATCTATGATGTGCCACGTTACAAATTGTTACATTACATGTTTTAGGTAGAAGAAGCCATAATGTTTGTCCTATCTACATGTAGCAACAATTAATATATGCAATTCGCATTCTGACTATTGAAATACAATTATTTGGAACAGGTGAATGAAATAAATTGTAACAAGGCACTTAAACATTAGTGCATTAAATTTGATTACAATATGAAAATGGTAAATCTTGTTAATTCCTTCCTTTCAGTCAAATCACCAATGGCATACTACCTCCTTCTCTTTGTCCGTGCTGAATTTATAGAGGTCCAGGAAAATTTCACATTTTCTATCTCTTCCAGGGGGAGGGGGAGGGGGAGGGGGAGGAAGGATGGGGATTCTTTTCATTTTTGTTGGTACTGCCCCTGACTATACATGTTCATTTCTTGTCACTATCAAAACATAGAAGTGTCGTAGTCAGGTGATTTAAGTGCTTGACTTAGAATTCAAAGGTCGTGGTTCGACCCCGACACGGCATTAATGTCCTTTGGCAAGGCATTAATCTTTGTTTGCCACACTCGACCCAGGTGAGGTACATGGGAACCTGGCAGGAATTAAATTCCTTAAAATGCTGGAGTGCTGTAATGGCAGCTAGGCTAAAGCCGGGGTAATAATTAGTGCGCCTCGGAATAGAATTTCTAGATAGACGGCGCTATAGAAATGCCTATTATTATTATTATTATTTCTTCCTCCTGTGCAAAGTACATGTAATATGATTATTGTCAGTTATATATTTTCAGTTAACAGCAATTGAGTCGTTCCTTTGCTAAACTTACAGCGGTCTTGGCACGTCGGATGCTGGGATAGTTCCATCTCCTCCGGGACCACCCAACATGTCGTCATCGTCCTCATCATCGTCATCGTCTTCATCCACCTTCCCGCCGCCTCCCATCGCACTCAACTGAGCAGCCAACACAACAAGATCCTGAAAATTCAAAAAGAACAAAATGATCATTAGCCTCTTGAGGTTTTTCACATCATCACTGTTAATTTTTTGTTGAAGAATGAAGATTATGATGAGATGTCAACTTTGCTGAAATCAAGATGAAAGAAAAGTCAGATATGTACATTGCTTTTCATGGTACTTGGAATTAACAGGTACAGTCAAACCTGCTTTAGTGACCACCTGTCTACAAAGACCACATTTTTTGCTACCCTTGAAAATGGTTTCTCATTGAACATGTACTTAAAGAACCTGTCTACAAAGACCATTTTTTGTGTTTCCCTTGGGCAGTCGCTATAGACAGGTTCAACTGTATTAGATTCTTGACTGTATAGTAAGCTGTTTTCATGACATCTGATAAATGCATTTGTATCAACATTTCCTGCAATATCATAACTTCTAAGGAGAGTTCATGTATTGACGAAATTAAAAAACCTAATATTTTTGCAACCCTACTAAAGCATTTGATGTTTTTCCTTCTCACAGGAGAGCATGACCATTATTCATTACATGTTCAATCAGGGCCCCGTTTCACAAAAACTTGTCATCAGTGACAAATGACAGGTTTTATTATAAGCTAGTGAAATCCTTGCTTCTGATTGGTTATCAGCAGATTTGTCACCGATTTTTGTCATTTGTCATTGAAAACGGGCTTTGTGAAACTGGGCAAAGGTTTGTAGGTTTGGAGGTGACTATAGGGGCTAATCTGAGCCCAGAGTTTTCTTGGGCAATGAGAACAAGACTATAGTGCCAAATGGTCTAGGACTGGGAGTTTGTTGTCTGTAGTCATGTGTCTTTTAAAAGAAGAAAAAAATTAAATGAATGAAAATAAATATTAGAATGACTGTCATTTTATATTTTTATTTAGTATACCAGTATTCAAGAAACAAGGCAGCCAAAATGAAGATTTTTTTTCTTTTCATTATTTCAAAAGTAAAACCAGATAGCTTACAATGATGTCAATTAGCAAATTTTGCATTTTTGAAAGAATATTTCTCAGGAATGAAAATGGCATGATTATTGGAAACAATATGTATGCATACATTGTGTATATTCATGTAAAAGGAATGTAACATACATGTACAATACAAATCATGTTTGCCTTTTTAAGATGTCTATTACAGTAAATGTACATGTGCATGAAGATGGATGTCAAAACTTAAACATTTTGGTATATTTACAATTTTTGGAATCAAATGAAATGGTAAACTTTCATGGAAATTATATGAATGTCTTTGGAAGAATTGATCTATCACTCTTTTGTCAGCCCTAAGAATGCCTTGCCTTATTTGCCATCCTCTCCTCTCCGATATTCATATCATATCATTTATTGGAGGAAGAGCTCAGACTTTTATAGAGAGGGAGGAGGAAAGAGGAGGATATGAGACAATATGAGGAGAGAGAGGGGGAGAGAGAGGGAGGGAGGGAGAAAGAGAGTGAGGAAGTGAGGTAGTGAGGGAGCGAGCGAGGGAGGGAAAGAGGGAGGGAGCAAACAAACTAGTAAGGGAGAGAGACAGGGGGGGGGGGGGCAGAGGGAGGGAGGTGGGGAAAAAGCTGGGAAGAGAGCTAGGAAGAGTGCTAGGAAGAGAGCAAGGGAGAGAGTGTGGGAAAAAACAGACAAGCAAGGGAGAGAGAGAACAAGACCAGAAAAACAAATTCTTCAAAGATTTCAGAAAACGAAATATCCCTGTCTCCAATTCATAGCATGCAGTTTAGCAAAGTCCACATGCCATCCAAATTCCAAAACAAAGCCCAAACCTCACCAAATATCTCCAAAAGTGACTTCTTGCATTATAATATCATGCTACCGGTATTTGATTTTTGCTCCCACCACTAGCCTTTGGCATTCGTTATATCATTGCAAAATACAAAACACCAGTTGTATATAATATATTGCCTGCATAAAATTATGAATATTCAAATCACATTTCCAGCAAAATGAAAGATATAACCCTGGGCATGCACACCCATGGAAACAGAATACCAATCATTTAAATTAATAAATAAATAAATAAATGAATAATGAATAAATGAATAAATAAATAAGTAAATAAATACAAAATTGTGTTTAAGGAGCATCTATAAAATTATTATCAATGGAATAATAATTGGGGCACTTTATCTGAAGACAGCAGAATATATTCCCACTTTATGTATTTTAATTCAAGATACAGTCATTTATGTTGGAACTGGATCATCAAATTGAAATATGATTAGGCTGAATGGATGAAACACAATGGGAAATGAGCAAATCACAGGCAAAAACAAGATGGAATTTCCATCTCAAAACTGATTATAATGAAGATGTGGTTTTCTGGGCGATATTTTAAGATTAATTTTTAATGATTGGATGAATGACAGCAGCCATGTTTGAAATTTTTGAAATAACATACACATTGCACATGGCCACAAACTTTTCCAAAACACCTCTGAACAACTTATCATGTCGTATTGCATTGCCTCACGGTCGCATGTATGTACAAATGTGGAACCTATTTCAATTGATGATATGCTGTGAACTTTACAATAATTGTACATGGTCGTTGGCAATTCAGAAATGTTTGCAACCATCTTTCCTTTCAGAGTAAATATTTCATACAATTACTTAAACACCAAAAACCTTTGATAAGACCACACATTGAAGAGTATGCACAACACACTTTGAAAAATGCACAAAAAATACTGTATGAAGGAAGAATACGAAAATGCTCACATTTCCCAGTATACACCATAAGTGCAATGATTGTAATAACAGTCAGGGAGTAATTTGTCTACTATTGCATTTCCATGCACTTTTTTGTATAAAAGAAAGAAAAAGCCCTAAAAATTAGTGATTTCAATGTATCTTTTTGAATGAGACAATTATTGGCCGAAGGGCTCACGGTAGCATGTGGATATAATTTTTGCATTCAAATTTTGAAGTTTACAAGTTTAAGAGCCAGAAATTAGAAACTGTGCAAGTTCAGAAATTTATTACTCAAACAATTTTGGAGATTTCGTTCAGAGATTTTGTGCTAAAATTTTAAATTTGATTTTTTTTTTTTTTTTTTTAATTTTACGATGGTGAATCACTCCCTGCAAGATGAGGTGCGAAATGACCAAGATGATGTAAAAACAACGAAAAAAGTGCACTGCAAATTTGTTTTAAATACAATGAAGCAAAGAAAAAGTGATAATAGCAAAGAAAAAGAAGAAAAAAGGCTGTGGATCGATAACAAAAACTGCCAAACCAATGATATTTCATCTACCTCCTAAACATGTGACGCATCGAAGCCAGGCAGGGTACATGTAAACAAAAATCATAGTGAACATCGAAGATAAGAAGAAGTGACATTGTATGGAGCTGAACGTGACGTGTCTGACAACAGTTTCATGCAGTGTGCTGCATATGATTTACATTGGCTCATGAGGGCTCATCCACATACGACAAGGTAAAAAGCTGATTTTTTTTTTTACTACACGATATATAAAGTGGAATGTTCTTCAAAATTAAAAATCTTGTAACAGACAGGGAGTGAGTACGAGTAAGGCCCTTTGTTGCATGCAGATACATTTTTTGTCCTGACTAGCCATTCATTTACACAGAGAAATAAAACCTTGGCATGTAAACCAATATGGTTTCCCATGTCATATGTGAACGAGCCCATAAACACACAGCAGAGGTGCGAATGGACAACCAATTACAGATTAAATTTACTCCATTTCTATTAAAGTCTCTTCCCTCCCACATCCATAAAAATGTGACTTTTAATTAACTCTTTGATGATTTCAACTTTCTCTAAAATTTAGAATTCATTAGTTCTCGCATTTTATATGTACCTGTGTTTTTACTGGTTCAATAACTTGAAGTAACTCTAAATACTTGAATTCATTCTTCTTCTTTTTTTGAATTAATTGGAAATCAGGGCATCTCTTTTTACATATATCTTCTATCCTTCGAGGTGATACAATGCATATCTTTGAGATTAACTAGAAATATTAAAAGCTACTGAGTCCTCCTTTTTCTGATCATTACCATTATTTAATGCCCTATTGGAGCAAACTACCCTTTTCAACAGAGAAATGTCATAACAAAAAACAAAAAACTCTTTCAGAAAGAAAAAAAAGTACACAATTTTTTTTCTGTCAAGCAATCTTAATGACACAGAATGCCTATTTCTATTTTTTCTCGTCTCTTAATCTTGGGGTCTTTTCGATAAAGTCATATTTGCAACAAAATTCCTGAAATGCCATTATCTTACAGCTAATCTTTTCGGCCACAAAAACAAATTCTAGGCCTAGTTCTGTTATCACATTAAAAAAAAGAAAACTGATGCAAGATTCCATTTTCACACATACCATAGGATTCCTGGCTGGTCCTTGGAAGCTGGCTGGTCTGGTAGACGCTTTCTTTCCATCGCTGTACTGTGCAACCTGTGGCTTCTGGGCTGTAGGTAAGAGAAGAGATGGGAACAAGGTATACCAGTCTCATTAGTCAACTTCATCATAAACATACACATCTTGTTTTCTTAGATTTCATATTTGAGTCATAATTCAAAACAATGAATATTAGTTGTTTCGTGCAAGAATTAATATAGGAAATAGGTGTTTTAGACAAATTAGGTTCTGTTATATAAAGGAGTTGAATACAATATTAGTCTAAAGCCTTTTTCTTTTTCAAATTTCATAGTTGAGTCATAATTCAAAATAATTAATTTTAGTTGTTTCATGCAAATATTAATGTAGAAAATATGTGTGTCGTTAGAAAAACTAGGTTCTGTTAAATACAATATTAGTCTAAAGCCATTTTCAGCATCCATCTTTCTTTCAATTTAATTAAAAATCAAGAAGAGAATGACCTGTTGGATATTCAGAATAACCATCATACAATATGCATTTTTAGTATAAATGCACCCATTCTTACAATAAAAATGGCTACACTTCTACCTTCAGCATACTTTTTCCATGCATACATTCCATTAGTCAAAACATACTGTACATGTATATCGACAAGCTACATATTAGTAAACCAGTATACATCTTTATATTTTTTCTATATATTTTACATGGATGCACGTCTGGATATTTGATGCATGATTAATTTTCAAAGTAAACAAAATTGTTACTTGAGAAAGCCATATGGGCAAAAAATTGGTAAAATAATTTCTTCTTGAATGAGGTTTCAATTTTTATCGCGTCTTTATACATGTAAATTAGATATGCTGAATGCTTTGACTTCTCATCAGCAGTGGCGTAGATTCAGGAGAGCACACGCCCCCTCCCCCCAAGGGACGGACTCCTGCTATGCCACTGCTTCTCATTTTAAAATTAATGTTCTCCCACAGAACATATACTCATTACTCATAAATGAAACCTCTTCGGGAAGGAATCAAGGAAATCATTAATGCTCCTGATCAATGCAGTCACATGATTCATTCAATGGAAAATGAAACTCTTGAAACTAGGTCAATGACCATTATCTAGGTCGATGGTCTGTTTCCAAAGCTATTAAATGATGCAGATGTACTGAAACAATGCACACATGTTTCAAATTAGTGAAAGCTAAAAACACACAGTTTTGTAAGGATAATTCTCAAAGTCATAGTTGTGAATCACAACTTTTTGAAAATGAAACTCTTGAAACTAGGCCAATGACTATTATCTAGGTCGATGCTCTGTTTCCAAAGCTGTAAAAACATGCAGTTATACTGAAACAATACACATGTATTTGTATACAACAGAAATGGAAGTTAAGGCACACAGTTTTATAGGGATAATCAAAACCATAACATAGATACTCAAAATCATAGTTGTGAAGTTTAAAGTTCTGAATCTATTCCTAGGCCCCTTCTTATAATTTTTTAAAAATTAGAATCAATTGCAACTCTTAGTTGTACACGGCCCTGGTATAAATAATGTTAAAGGGAGGCTTTACTACTTCAGCCAGAAGGGATTAGACCACCCAGCGAGCCAGCGAGGTCACTGTGACAGGTGGCTATCTCATTAACTCAGCTCTCATTTAACATAAGAAAAAAAGAATCATGGGGGACCAACAGGCACCGATTGGGGAGGTTTTCTATATAGAGGGAGCAAGTAGCTACAAGTAGGACAGTGTGCCTTTAAGTTCAAACTGTACTTTCAAACTAGCATAAATCTTATTTAATTAATGATTTCAAATTGAATAATCCAAATTCAAAATGTTAGATTGTCCCTTTACCGGGAAATAAAAGAGTATAAATTCACATACTATTTTAATTTAAAAAAATTAAAACCTAGCAACAACTCTGCTGTGAGCTGATGTTCACCCATTTATCAATAATAAATTCCCTTTGCATTTGAACAAAATCATGATCCCAAAAGCAACATTTTTAAGAAATTAATTAGAGAAATTAATTTGTTAGTGATTTTTGTAAAGCACATAATGGAAGAAAAATATTTATAAGTTAAATACATGTAGGTCTTTAAAATTATCAAAATATCTAAAATCTAAAGGAATGAACAAATATTAGAAGGAAATGATTCAAACAGCAAACTGAAAAAATCTTCTGTTGGAGATGGCACGGAAAACAAAAACAAATTGTATTGACACAGTAGACAGGTAAAATACAACAATGATGTAATCTATATTACTAATACGCAAAATCGCCGCGGGGGGTCCAAACGGGTACAAAACGGTTCCTCAAAAACGCCTTTCCCCGACCGCGCCCGCCTCCGCCGTGGCGCGGGAACGGTGGCACAATTCCACGAGGCCTGTCTCCCGTAACCCGCGAGCCACCTCGACCCCGCGATCGACGTCCACGCCGTTAAACGCGGTTTCGGGGTCCCGGGGAGGACGGGCGGACGAGAGCACGGCGGGTGTGGTGGATTGCAAGGAGGCAACGAACCCGCGAGAGCGAGTTGGCGAGGCGTGCTCCCTCCCTCTGTCTAATTATCAAAGAGAGACGAAGAGACACACGATAGACGAGAATCCACTCGCGTCAACGGGTGTAGCAAATCTTATTGTAACGGGTGTGCGGCGTACCCCGAATTAGACCTCTTGCTATAGGATACGCTTTGTAGCATGTAAGAGAAATACACATTAACAGATGACTCACGCGGGTGAGGGGGTGTAAGAAATATACGCTCTCACGGGTTGGGCTTACCCGTGTTATGCGTCTTTCTATAGGATATGCTTTGTAGGCCAGGCGCCCATAGTGTGTACGTGTATTTCACGCTCACCTTCACACACTTTCACACACTCGATTTGAGTCGTGGCGATTGCGACAATTGGCGCAAACCATGGACCTATTTTCGCGTAAAATCTTTACTCTGAAAATAATTATACAAATTCTGTGATCTATGCCAACATATGCATAGTCCAAGCTTCTGTTTTATTGGTCTTTTCATGAAAACTACATCGAAATAACAACAATAATAACGCAAATAGATCTGTGATAGTACGCCTAACCAATCTGCGATTTATGCACACACACAGAGCATACAGGATTTCAAATGCCTTCCAGCGCCCAACTCAGGCGGGTCATCACGGCGCTCAAGCCATCGTTTTACTGCGCCGCAGTTACTGCACTACACTGTATAGATTTGATTTCCGTATGTTTGATTTCGTTTAGCGTTCGTTATTTGAAACTTTTGAACTCCGAAAGACTGTAAATATGTTAAATAGACTCTTGATGTTGGATTTCTTTTCTACTGACCTGTTAATGAAGGCATGAGGGATAAAAAAAAAAAAATAAGGACTGCTCTGTAATTGGATGGTGGTGGAAATTATCACTCCCTCGATTTCGTTCAAATACTGGCCCTTCTATACCCCCTCGGCTTTGCCTTGGGTGATAGAAGGACCGGTATGAACACCACCTTGGAAATGATAATTTCATCCTCATGAACAGTCAATATTTGTATATTTTCACTGAGACCTCTGGGACCTCTCTGAAGTTCTTTGTATCATCTATGCAAAATATCATTTTGTTGATAATTTTGTTTAATAGAACATGTAGTTTTAATAATGTATGTTAAGCCAAATTGAACAATTATTGTTACTCATGTTTTGATTTGGAACAAGTTCTAATTAGAGATGAGTGAAAATATGAAAAATGAGAATGGGAGGATTGAGAACAGTATTCGTAAGAAACTGGACGGGAAATGGATAATGATAATAAGGATATATATGGGAATGAATGAAAAACAATAATCATAAATAATGAAAGTGAAAACGAAAGTTAAAGCGTAAAATAGTTTGCATCAGTTTGTTTACAAATTACTAATTTAATTTTTTCTTTTAATCTTCAAGTTTTATTATATGTTACAAATAAAAAAAAACATTTCAAAATGATATATGAAACAGCAAACAAAAGGTTAATATTCTATCGAATTCAATATTAATAACAAGAGTAGAAAAAGAATAAAAGGATAAAAAGTAGGCCTATACCAAGAGGGAAAATGAAATTGAAAATAAAAGGGGAAAAAAAAAACAGAAAAACAAAATGAAAATTTAAAAAATCGATAGCACATCATTAACAACCACCCACCCCCTAGAATCCCGTGGATTTTCCACGGGTCCTGCTAGTATGAATATATATTGCATACCTGCCAACAATTGAAAATAAGAATTAGGAATTTCTAGCAGGGTTCGCAAGGCCTTACCAAGGCCATGTACTGTATGCAGCGGCGGTGTAACTGGCAATATGCAGGAAATATGTACAAAAAAGCGAATACAAATTCGCTGCTCGATTGTCCAGCCATTCAACGCACACAATACGCGAACTTTTAAAATGCGCTATATTTGGCTTATAAGAAAAAAAAATCTTCAGACTTTTGAAAAATCAGAATATTCAGAATTTTAGGTCCTAAAAATACAGAAAATCAGAATATTCCGGATAATTTGAAAGGGTTGGCAGGTATGATATTTCAGCTTTGCAAACAGAATCATAACATTAGAAGAAAATTATTATTAAAACAGCAAAATACATGAAGAAACACTTTGGGTGACATTGGTAGAAAAACAACAACAAAAACGTGATTAAACAACAAAATGATGGATTGCACAAAAAGGATTGTATGGGTTTCTGCTTTATAGATCGGAGTTGGGATATGAAGATGCATGGATAAATGGATAGGGTTCTATCTACAAATGGTGTTCTTTTTTTTGTCTTGGTAACACCGTCAAACCGACTCCTTTACCGTTCGGGTTAGACCAAATGGCTATTAGCCGAAAATGGTCATTTGACCAAATGATTATAACACTATGTCGATAATAGACGGGCTGGGTGTAGACCATATGGGAATAGACTAATTGGGTAGTAGACAAACTGGTTGTAGACCAAACAGCGATTTATGTGTGACTGGATATAAATCAGAGTTTTGGGTAATGGATTCCATGTGAGGATGATGTTCTCCATCACAGATAGTAGTACTGATATTGGTTTGAATAGGCTACATGCCCCTTACCCCTCAAATATAATTCAAGATATAACTTTGTAATGCATTTGAAAGGTTGTTGAACGATAATTGAATTGTCTCATGTGGCTTGATTTTTCAGATTTTCACCATGTTTTCAGCATTAAGAATGTTGCTCTTTATATTATGAGCAGTTAAATGAGAATGTTTATGTAGATGTCTGTTTATTTATATGATACAGCGCCATTATATATAAAAAGTATTCCTTTTTTTCAAATCCATCACTTTCCTTCCTCTCCTTTTTTGTCCTTTTATTTCATCCTTCACCTTTATAAATACTGTTATTATTATTTTATTTTTGTCAATAAATTTTATTTAGTTTTTCTCTTCCTTGTCTTTTTATACTAACCTGGTAATTTATAGATTATTTATCATTGCTATTGAGAGAAAAAAATAGCACTATGTATTTGTGATAAGAGAATAAATATGCATGTTAAGATAATGATTCAGCTGTTTCATTTATTAGTATGCCTCATATAATGAAATGAGAGAAAATGGATTAACAATGGAAATCAAAGATGAAAGCATGACAGGAATTTCATCAGGTGCAAGTTTACTATAAATCAGAGCTTGGATGTATATGTATATGTATATGTAATTACTGTAAGCAGTCGATAATGGATGTTTAGCGATAAAAAGATGGTGCATGTTAATTGTAAATAGGAAGCCGACGATGAGAAGTATAAAATTGTAAACGGTTCGTTCCACGGTAATGGAGTACTCCAGATTGTTGAAATAAATAATTAAAAGTCTGCCTCGGATAGCCTTATGAATTTCACTTTTTCGCAGTATTTTATGCATAATTGAGGATTCATATGCCTTTTGTTTTTTGGGTTATTCACCTTATAATATCACAGATTGAGTTCTAGAAGGATGAAAAGGCCATTGGTAATAAACAGACATTTCTTCTTTCTACTGACATGTGTATGATGAAACTCTGAAAATTTCATTTGCCAACTTCTGGCAAATGTTGGTCTCTAACACAAGTTTGAGGCACTGAATAAAAAGAGTCTTTTAACATACTTATTTCTCAAAGAGGTACGTTTCCATGAAATGCAAAATATGGCTGAATTTGTTGCTGCATCTCCTATATAATAATAATAATAATAATGAGGGCTTCTTATATAGCGCACATGTCTGTCACATTGTGAAGCTCCAGGCACTGCCCCGATTATTACCCTGGCTTTAGCAAGGCGGTAATTACGGCGCTCTAGCATTTCAAGGAATTAATTCCTGAGACCAAAAAAAGACAATGGTACCCCATTACCGTTCGACGCCCCCTATGTGGATCAAATTTTGATGGAATTTGCACGTCCCCCGCAACTTACCCATGTCGTTTGAGATAACAGTCTGAGGTTTGGCTACCTGCCCCCTCACCGCCATCTTTGGGGTAGTGGGGGGTGTGTAGTCCTCTAAGGGTCAGTGGTAGGGGTAAGAAGGAGGGGGTACAGAGGGAGAGGAGGGGGTACAGATGGGGAGGAGGGAGAGGGGATAAGTGGGGTGGGGAGGGGGGCACACGAAAAAAATATAGAAAGACACAAACATTGAATCGTCATGCAAATAAGAAGCAAAGAAAACAACCCGACACACTGCTTGCTATACATCTACTACTGAACGTGAAAAAGAAACAGAAAGTTTGCAATAACTACAGACTACATGGAAGCTATAATCTAATCAGTGTGGCTATCTAAATGTTTAAGTTTATATTCATAACATTTGCTAATTTTCATCAAGATTTAAATCTCAGGGCATCGATTCACGATACTGTCTTAAGTACAAGTTTACCGACATCCTACTGAAATGCGTCTTAAATTTTATACACACATTTCGATGGATTGTGAAACGCTGCCCAGGAGACTTGTCTACAAAGTCGGCTGCCCTTTCTAGACCCGGGACGACCTTTCTGTTCAAGGGCCTTTGCATATGTCCCCTCTAGCGTGTGGCTACAATGCTAGCTTCGCTTACACTGCAAGACCTGGGAAGTGTTTCACAGAGACTAAGATCAACTTTAAGTTGGACTAACTATGGCAGGCCCTACATGCCACTGGTTGCTCTCACCATTATGATCTTTAGATAATATTTTTTCCTTCAATAATGATCTATCAAAAAATGTTAAATTTTGCAGATTTGTGACCATGATTTGTACGTCTCTTGAGAGACCAACGCTAGTAAATGGTGAGAGCAAACAGTCAAATGAATGGCGGCCATAGTTAAGTCCAACTTAAAGTTGATCTTAGTCTTTGTGAAACACCCCCCTGATGTACTGATGGTTGAACTACACCCTCTTCAGCAATGGCTATGTGAACATGGTGTGCGGTGGTGCATTGATCAAACTAGTTCTGCATGATACGTATATAGGGCATGATCAGCAAGTGCTAATGTGCTACATTTCTTCTCAAATATCCGATGAAACATGGAAGTCAAATCGCAATTTCATTATAAAATTTGACAAATGGAAGGAAGAGCTATACAGCTGAGTGTTGTCTTAATCACATGCTTTGACAGCAGTAAAATGTCCATGTGCATTAATTATCTCTAGTAGGGCATGAATATATGCTGCTATATTTTCTATCAAAATGTCTTTGGAAAGAAAAAACATCTAGGTGTCGCTTGATGCCTTGTCCGGATGTGACACAGAAAACCACCTTGATAAAATGCTGCAGCGGAATACATGATGTCAAGGGTGAAATCTGTCGCAAATCTGTATATTATAGCACATAAATGACAAAGTATGCACAGAGGCCTTTATTGTGCAAAGGTTTTAATTTTTATTTCTCTTTCGCCATTCATTCAGATGCTAAATGGCTTTTATTTTGTTGCAGCAATTTTTTTTTCAAGGCTGTTATTGCCTCGTGTTTGAACTGGGCTTCAATCCTGTAAAATGGAAAATGATAATAACTTATAATACGAAGAGAGGATGGCTAATTCAATACCTGAACAAAAAACATCTATTTTGAGTGTAACTGTGTAGACGAAAGCTACTAAAAAAAGCACCTAACTTGCATGTAACCATGATAGACCAAGCTAACAGCTTGACAAAGCATTTATCCTGCATGTTAACATCGGGAGAATGAATTACTTCATAGAATATGGGACAGAGAGTGGTGGCATTCCATGGTCGCCAACGTCTCAGGACATGGCACGTAAAGAAGAAGTTACCGTGACATTGAGACCTACCGACAGCTTGACAAAGCACCTAACTTGTGTGCAACCATGATAAGACCGGGCTAACAGTTTGACAAAGCATTTATCCTGCATGTTACCGTGACTTTTAGACCTACCGACAGCTTGACAAAGCACCTAACTTGTGTGCAACCATGATAAGACCGAGCTAACAGTTTGACAAAGCATTTATCCTGCATGTTACCGTGACTTTTAGACCTACCGACAGCTTGGCTGAGCCTTGCCTGAGCTTTGGCCTGCTCTCTACTGGAGGGTGTTGGTGGCAAGGGGGGTTGACTGGCCCTGCTGGGGATGGGGCGGAGTGCATCGGGGGGTTGGTACTTGGAGGGCCCGTCCTCCAGTCGTCTCCTCCCGCCTTCCTCCTGTTGCTGCTGCTGCTGCTGAAGACGCAGGAAGTTCCTGCGAAGCGTCGACTCGCTGGGACCGGGCAGGATGGAACTAGGGATGGGCGAAACCAAGATGGATCAAATAGTAATCAAGCATGCAATATTAGAAAATACATTAATAATAATAATAAATAATAATATTGGATATTTATATCGTGCACATATCCACCATGCGTGGTGTTCAAAGCGCTCCAACTATTACCCCCAGCTCTGCTAGGCAGCCGATTTAGGCGCTCACAGCATTCAAGGGGTTCCTTCCTACAGGTACCCATTTAACACCTGGGTGGAGAGTGGCAACTGTAGATTGATATCTTGCCAAAGGACATCAGTGCCGTGGCGGGACTCGGACTTGGACCGCGGACCTTGTCATTACAAGTCTTTGTTTATAGCAAATCCACATTGTTATTTTCATTCAAATTAATTCCTACCGACAACAATCGCCTAGTTTTATTCTCATTATTATCAACTATTTTGATTTGTGTAACATCAGTGCAGTATGACACTATTAGTTGGAACCCAATTCCACATTTCAACCTACAGTGCAGATACAGTCAAACCGGCTTAAGTGACCACCTGTCTACAAAGACCCCTTTTTGTGTTTCCCCTTGGCGGTCGCTATAGACAGGTTTGACTGTATTACGATTTATCCCTTTTGTACTTGGAAGATAAAATGAACTAAAATGAAATATAATTATAACCACTCAAGCAACTTACCTTGGTTCTCCCTCATCTTCTATTTCTGGTTCCTCATCACTTTCATTGCTGTTGTATTCATAGTCGGTACTGAGATCTTCAACTGAAGAAAAACAATAAAATGCAGTCATGTCTTTATGATGATAACAAATAATAATCAGGATTTAAAGAGCGGCTAATATGAAATACCTTCTCCTAACACTTTAAAGATATTATTCCCCCCGTCATCAGATTATTTCACACACAATGTGCACCATCTCCACTCCCTGGGGATTATTCCTACCATATGGCCGCCATGAGGGCATATGGTAATTACTAACACAGAGGCTCCCATCATTCTACCGGGTCCCCATTTCTCTCCCGGGTATGGAATGACAAATGTAGATTAATCATCATCATCATCATCATCATCATGTAGATTATTAATCATCACCATCATCATCATCATCATGTAAATTTTTAATCATCATCACCATCATCATCATTACCATCATCATCATTACCCCCATCATCATTATCATTAAAATCATCATCATCACTACCACCACCTCCACCACCATCATCAAAAACATTCACACCCCTCCATCCTACACCACTGGTCTTTGCACCCCTCCACTTACCTCTCTTCTTTCTGGTCCTATCTATGTGATCCTTGAGTTGAATTCTGACCTGCCTTTCATTTGGAAGGTCTTTGATTAAGGAATGTTTGAGGAGCAGGCCTGTATCCTCATCATCATCATCATTTTCACCACCAGCACCCCCACCATCATCATCAATATCACTACCACCACCATCATCATTAAAAACAATCACACCCCTCCTTCCTACATCACTGGTCTTTGCACCCCTCCACTTACCTCTCTTCTTTCTGGTCCTATCTATGTGATCCTTGAGTTGAATTCTGACCTGCCTTTCATTTGGAAGGTCTTTGATAAAGGAGTGTTTCAGGAGCTGGTTTGTGTCAGGCCTCTGCTGGTAGTTCTTGATCAAACACTTGTCAACAAAGTCCATGAACTTCTTGTTCCTATGAAAGAAAAAGGCATCAATCATTTTCAAATCAACATGCTGGAGAAAAAAACTTGCATAATTATCAGAAAAGTCCATGATCTCCTTGTTCTTAAGACAAAAGCAAAGTTCACTGTAACGTTAAATCCCATCAATAAATCCTGCACATCTAAATACATGAAATCAGAGCTACTTAGCAAAGGCAATGAGGTAACTTGCATTTACACAATAATCCATGTCCTTGCGATTGGTCTGAGCGTAAATTCCAGCTGCAGAAGATTCCTTAGCAGGACATTAATGTACATTCTAAACTTCTAAACTCTTGCTAAGACTAAAAGTGAAAGTATTAGTTGGGAGTAATCATTACGACAATGGAAAATGCAATATAAATCACCTATATCTATTGTACCCTGAGAAAAGAAAAGAGGCTTTATAAGCTTAATCACTATGCTTTTGTAATAAGATAACAACTTTGAATGTTAGACTTCCTGGGATAAGTTTGAAGTGTTTTGTGAAAACATTTTTTTCTGATTTTTTTCTTCTTCTATTATCGGTACAGGATCGAGCAGGCGATCTGTATCTACTGGGTGCAAGCCATAACTTTCTTTACAAGATAACATCTGGGGGGTGTTTCACAAAGACCCTAAGTCGAACTTAACTCTAAATTGGACTTAAACATTATGGAGGGCAATTTGTAGCTTTAAAATAAAATATATCCAAAAGCAAAAATTCAAGTATTTTAGACTTTTCATAAATTCCACATCAACAACATGAAATCTCCTTGATAATAGAAAATATGAATGATTTTAATCAACATTTTATGCCTTTTAAAATAACTTTTACAAAATATTTCCATAGATGCTAACGGCTTTCCATAATTGTTAAGTCCAACTTAGAGTTAAGTTTGACTCAGGATCTTTGTGAAACACCCCCTGATAGCTTACCATTTCTTTGATTTGAGCTTTGGTCTTGGGTTTCTTGGGATGAGAAAGAGTGCTCTCATAGGATGCATGTCACACAGAGCTGTAAAGAAAAAGAAAGAAAGAAAAGTTTGGTTAAAATTTGATAATCACATCGTTGGTAAGAGTGTGAAGATGCTGTTTTCATGAATAATGTGATACCCTTCCACAACAATCTGGGACATGTAAGGGTGCCATAAGATCAGAAACATTGCTCTTACAGGATAAATGTCACAAATATCTGTAAACAAAAAAATATCTTGTGGTCATATCGTGGTTCAAATTCTAATTCCAACACGACCTTTGGGAAGATAACAATCTCCATTTACAAATCGGTCCCTGAACCTTGCTATTTTATAGCCTGTTCAGACTCTTAAACGAAACTCATATAAAGAATCATTGTATATCAAAAGAAGCGTACATACTAGAAAACAACAACGTATAAAGAAACATCAATTGACATGACAGCTAGCCAATCATCCCTGCCCCACCCAAATTTATGATTTTCTTACGATACGATGTTTAGACTGAAGCAGATGATCAAACTTGTGTTTTGTTATGCGCCTCTTTATACGGCATTCAGACTTCAAAAAAATTAATGGCTTATCATATACAATTCTTGTATGACTACATGTATACAATAAATCCTGAGTCTGAAAGTAGGGTAAACCTACCGTTCTGATAGAAACCTAGAGTGGTTAGAACGTTTGAATCATTAGAATAATAAAGAATGTATCAATACACCTGCTAAGAAATAATAATAACAAGCAATTGTGAAGATTATCCTCTGAGGTAAAATGCAACCAATGTTTTTTACATCGTAGACTTACATATCATAGTTTATTGTTGAAAAACAGTGCAATAGAACGGCGTTTTATTGGCACATTCTAGATTTTGTTTGATTTGCGTTCAACCAAAATGACCCGAATGATATGATTATGCTTAAAGCTGAAATCCAATATACATAAATACATAACAAATTTCCATGGTCTTACGTGGTTGTCCCTCGGCCATCTCTAGCGCTGTGATACCGAGTGACCACAAGTCACTCTTGTTGTCGTACGTTGCGTCCGGGTTCTCGTCACAAGCGATCACCTCTGGGGCCATCCAATACGGTGTCCCGATGAACGTGTTTCTCCTTCCGATGGTCTTGTCCAACTGTGCGCTAACACCAAAGTCAACTGTGAACAGAAAGAAATAAGTTTGAAAAAATTTGTCTCATGAGTACATATAGGTATTAAAATTATCGATAATGTTTGTACATAACTTTCCGGATTTTTAACAATGTATTTGATCTGTATCATTATATTGATGATTGTAGTTTTTCTATCAATTGTATATATTGCAATGTAATTTGAGATTCAATGTTCATATTTATCTTGTATATACTGTATCCATGTGCAATTCAGCTTATTGCTGCAAACCATGTTGTTTAGTAAACCATTTTCAAGTTAATTTGAAATTAAATGAATGTAGCATTGCACATATGTTTCAGAGGGATGTAGGCAAATCTGTATTAATAAACATTCACATGTAATTTTGCCATTTTTTCCTTATCAATATCCAACTATATTTATTCAATCTTTAATATTTATGAAATCTTAAACTTCTATGAATAAATAAGACAATACCTTCAGACATACATGTACATGTAAATACAAATACTTATTTTCTAAACAGATTAGAGAAGAAAGAAAGAAAAATTCTAGTTATCATGAGCGATTTCCATGAAAATAAATTTTCATTCTGTGTTCGTTTTGTTTTTCAAATCATGTGCGTGTGTGTAATTGGATTTTTACAGAGGTGTATCAATCACATATGTTTATTTACGTCTGGAGACCGACCTTTAACGTCACCATCCGAAAGACATAAATTTGTTTCATCTTGCTACCTACAAATATATAACCTTTATGGACTGTCGTATTGCAATTATTTTTCATTTTGGATTAATTTAAGTTGACACAAAATGTGCAACACATAGGGAGTCATGTGTGAAGTTGAAGAATTGACTGATATTTGTAATGAAAATATAGAAAATTAATAAGAAAAGAGAAAGCAGGTCAATTTCAATGAGGCCAGCCAGTATGTTAACATATGTTCATTACCGTATATAACGGTGTATAAACTTTTTTTTTTTAAGTTTCAATTTATGCCCCTCCACCTGGCGCTATGCCTGGCAATGTCTCCCAGCTCGGTAATCGGTGTGTTGACTCACCACTCGGAAACTAGAACAACACTCAAATTTGTCTGTCATCTTGGTTTGAAAGTAATCTTTCTGATAGATCTCAATATGTAGTTTATAATAATTCCTCCAATTTTTCTTCTATTACATGGTGTACCACAAGGTTCTATCCTAGGTCCCTACTGTTTTTTAATTTACAGTACCATAATGATCTTACACACACACACAAAAAAAAAAAAAAAAATTAAGGGCGAAAAAGAGGGGTGCGGTTAATACACGAGGGCGGTTTATACAACGTTATTTACGGTATATGCTATCCCTATCCATGTTCTGTCTTATGTCTGTCATATCTTGGGTATGATCTCACGTGATTTCATGTACGATATGATGTAGATTTTTTAGATTTTTACAATCTGTGATAAATGTTGATTTAAATTAAATTGAATCAAAAATATCTGCAAATAAAAGTAATCCTGAGTAAAATTCTCCCTACTACCCTAGTTCATATTAATCAGACCCAGGCTAACTTCTGTATTGGCTTTGATATCGGGTTTTAGGAATCGCATTAAAAATGATCTGCATCTACAACATGTACATCTGCCTTAGAGCACGCTTATTGGATCACAGAGCTTACTTCACCCGACCCAGTAAGCACTCGCATAAATACATATACCCTAGCAAGAAGCAACCAAGATAAATAAATGCACAGAGCCTAATCCATAAATATCTCCTGGCATTTCCTGCTTTGACTAGCCCCCTCGTAGGCCGGGCCGTTCGTTTCTCTCGTCCCTTTTCCCATCTCTCGATCTCTGTCGTCTTCTTCTTCTTTTCCTGATCTGGTTTCTTCCTCTACATGTCTCTCTATCCTCTCTTATATCTCTTTTTCATTTTGAAATCTGATCCACTCTTTCTTTTACTTTCTTTTCCTTTCATTCTCCCGTTCTTCTTCCCTCTATCTTGACTTGTCAATCCCATTAAATTTATCTTCCATTTACTTTTTTTCCTCTCTCTCTACTCTCTTTCCTTCCCCATATTTATTTCTCTCTATTTCTCCCTCTCTTTCTCTCCCCCACTTTCTTTCCTTCTCTCTATAGTCTTCTACATGATTTTTTCATCCCTTCCATCTATCCCTCTTCATCTCTCCGCTCCTTTCCTTTATTTCCCCTCACATTCTCTCTCCTGCATCTCCATTCAAAATCCCTTCAAACTCATGTCTTCGATTCAATCTCATGCACTCTCTCTCTCTCTCCCTCCCTCTTCCTTTCCTCTCTCTGGTCTTCTACATGCACTTCTCATTCCTTCCATCTATCCCTCTTCTTCTCTCCTTTCCTCTCCTATGTCTTCCCTCATGTTCTCTCTCCAGCATCTCCATTAAATTCCTTTCAAATTTACCACGTCTTGGAATCAATCTCACGCACTCTCTCTCTCTCTCTCCCTCTTTCTTTCCTCTCTCTGGTCTTCTACATGCACTTTTCATTCCTTCCCTCTATCCCTCTTCCTCTTTCCTTTCATATGTCTTCCCTCATGTTCTCTCTCCAGCATCTCCATTAAATTCCTTTCAAATTTACCACGTCTTGGAATCAATCTCATGCAATCTCTCTCTCTCCCTCTCTTCCTCGTTCTCTCTCTCTCTCTCTCTCTCTCTCTCTCTATGGCCTTCTTCATGAATTTCTCATTCCATCCATCCCTCCCTCTTCCTCTCCCCTTTCCAACCACCCTCCCCCCCCCCCCAAATGCTCTCTTTCCATCATCTCTTATCCAAATCCCTTCAAATTCATCATGCAAAGTGATGACTTGGAATCCAATACTAAGGATACTATTACACATGATGTATCCCGCTCGGTCCCTGTCTCGCCTCGGGCAAACTTATTTCCCCAGAAAAAATTGTGTTTTCAAACATATCATAGGAGAATCCGAAAGAATACCCCCAAATTATCTCTCCTCGGGGACTCCCATGTTGTACAACATGATGAAGTACTGAATATTAACCTAAAAAATATCATATGTGGCGCATTTATACTGTCAAATACCCCAAAAATTGTGATGTTTTGCGCTTGTGCTGAAACATCACAGATTGAAAAGCTCAGTGATGTTTTGGCTTGTTTTGGTTGGTAATGCACATTTGCGGTCTTCCCGATGAAAAATGTGTCTGTTTTTACGCTGTGGCTGCTGCAGTCCAGTGAACTTGATAAGGCTTCAAGGAAGAAGGCTAACCCCGCTCCTAAAGTCACGTGACAAACATCGCAATGTTTCAGCTGCGAGCGTTTATACTCGCCAAACACTCCAAAACACACCAAAAGATCACACTTCGGTTTTTAATGTTTTGGACTTGGCATTTTCGCCAGTAAAGCGTACCGGTAGTTGCTTTGGAAACATCACTGAAACATCCCAGTCAGGCTCCGGTTTGGCATTTTTTGGCATTTTTGGTGTTTTGGGCGTTTTTGGATGCAAGTGTAAATGGCCCTATGGATGCAGACAAAAGATGAATACTGATCCTAATCCAACCTCCAAGACCAAAGAGATTCCTTCTCTTCCGAAAATACTCTGCTCATGCAATAAATCTTCCATGTTTTTCTTATTACTTTATCTCCCCAGCAAGGTCTCAAGATCCAGTACATTATGCATCCCCTGTATCCCAAGGGGGAAATGCATGCATGCTGTTGACATGTTGGCATAGATTGAATGCTAATGCTCTCTGCAGTCTGCACATTTATGGCTTCATATATCTTATTATTTATTCACCAATGTCTTACCCTTCACCCCCCCCCCCCCCACCCTCCTTCCTTGTCTTCTAATTTCCTGAACAGTGTTTTAAAGCATACCAATAATAGTTTTATTCTTAGTCGATAAGCATTAATTGAATGCTAATGCTCTCTGCAGTCTGTACATTTATGGCTTCATATATCTTATTATTTATTTACCAATGTCTTACCCTTCACCCCCCCCCCCCCTTCCTCGTCATCTAATTTCCTAAACAGTGTTTTAATTCATACCAATAATGGTTCCATAATTAGTCTGTTTGGAGCCAGAAGGGTGTTAAAAAAAAAAATTCTATCTTATAACCTATGTAAAATGTATTATATTATCGAATATTGAATTGTTTATCTGATTTCTTGTCAAAATCACTGTTCTGTTGGAAATGAAAAATAAAACTGAAAGTCTCAATAAAAGTTTATGATTAACACCCTTCTGGCTCCAAACAGACAAACTGCTTCACTATTCCCCATTTTCTTCTACCCTAAAATATTTCAGGACACACGATTTATACGTGGACATAATATTGCGGTGCTGACTTCAAGTTAAAGCTATACATGTATGTAGGTATCAGGTGTGTCATGATTGTACGCTGCCAGATGGGCATGTGTAGACGGACATGTCTACATACGTGAACATGAGGGCCTGATGCATATTTTTGCTCGTTTTGCTCGAGAGGTGGAAATCACATTGCATGGTTTGGCAATTGGGTTACTGTCCTACTGGCTTGCCCAAGAAAACTGAATGTTAAGAAAACTGAGATAACAAAAAGCTGATATTATACCCAAAACAGCTTTAATATTGCAATAACTTTATAAGAAAACAAACAATTCTTTATACTTCTTGAAAATATATGAATATACAACTAAATTATTGATACCCCTTGTAAATTTGATATTTTGTGTGTTTTTAGTAACTTAAGAATGAAAGGTGGACTGGTTGAATGATTTTAGATTCATGTCACATTCTATACAAAAAAACATTAATCAGGACAAATCAATTTTGTTCACATACTTACAGTCAAACCTGTCTTAAAGGACAAGTCCAAAATCAGACAAACAATTAAAAAAAAGTTTGAGCAAAATCTAATCTAATCTAACTAATAAGAAAGTTATGGATTTTTGAAAAAGTATGTAAAACTATGGAACAATGAGAATCACAATACAAATTGCCAAGATGGTTATCAGTTTGTGACGTCATGTCCTCACAACTTATCAATTGCTTTACATAGTTTAATCCCATTAATTTCCCTTTTTATCCCCCAAAAGTTGATTTCCCCATACCTTTGCCCAGGTTATATGATTTGTATCATATTGCGTGCCTGACATTTCCCAAAAACTTTTATGAATTTTGAAGAATTGATACTATTTTCTGAATATTGTATTTCATAATTATTGATTGTTATATAAATAGTTTATCAAAATTCAAATTTTTCATGATTTAACTGGACAAAAATTACTCTTTATTTGTGCATCCACACAAACACAATTACTAAACAAACTAACTTGGATGCTGGTGTTAAGAAATAAGATTCTTAGGGTGAAAATAGAAAATTTATATTATCAATATACAGAAAATAATTAGTGGATAGTGAGGACCATACGTCACAGACTCATGAGTGAGTTGCCAATTTGTGTAGTGATTTTCAAAGTTTTCCATGTCATTACAAATTCATAACTTTCTTATTAGTTATCCGATTTAGCTCAAACTTTTTTTGATTGGTTTGTCTGATTTTTCTGGTTCTATTGAAAGTAAGTTATTTTTCGAGTGGACTTGGCTTTAAGGAATTGCAAAAATTGGTGTGAGTATGAATAATAATAGTTGTTAACTGTATAAATATGTAAATATTTTTGACTGACCTAGTTTGACCTCTGCATCTTCTGTGAGGAGGACATTCTGACCTTTGATATCTCTGTGTATGACATGGTTGGCATGGAGATGACTCAAACCCTGAAACAGAAATAGATTAAAAAAAATATATAATGAAATATTGTTAAAAACATATACATGTATATCATCATACAGATCATGATATGAGTTCATGAAACAACATAAGAGGTGCCGCTGCACTAATGTCCCTTGGCAAAATATTAATCTATGTTTGCCACACTCGACTCAGGTGAGGTAATTGGGTACCTGGCAGGAATTGATTCCTTGAAATGCTAAAGGGCCTTAATGGCAGCCATGCTAAAGCGGGGGTAATAATGTCTAAAGCTCTTAGGAAGCGCATAGAGACCTTATAATTTGATCTGCGATATACGAGAACCCAATAACAAACGCTAAATCTCTATGACAAATTTGCTCTCACCCAATCAAATGCCACGATTTCAGTAGCTCATTACTGTTATTGTAACTTGTAACTGAAAACAAGTGTTATGAACAGGGCCCAAGTTTAAATCACACAGATTATAATCCAATGTGTTTCAAACCCATAAACAATAAACACTCACTTCAGTTTAAGTTTTAGTTTCGTGTTTGCTTTTGTTTTGTTCATTATTTGTCTGTTTGTTTGTTTGTTTGAATATCACACTCAAAACAGACATAAAATCAATAATTTGTTAAGGAATACAGTAGGATATTGATGACAAAACCGAACTTCAAGAGATCCAAAAGATAACTCAAAATTTCCTTTGTTGAAACTGAACATGCAGTTCTCATGGGAATCATGAGTGTCTAAAAAAATTCCAAATGTTCTTTGTAGAAAAAAATACAGGTACCACAGATTTTATTTCAAACTTTAGGATACAAATGAATTAATCACACACACACACACAACAATGTTCAGTTACATTATTTCTCTGTGCTAATTCCTTGTGGTCGATCTTATCATTGTAACTTTCCTTCTTGCAAATGAAAGATGAGAACAAAGAACGAACTATTAAATACAGCTGCTTGAAGAGAGACTAAGGACTCTGTCAGTGACCTTACGACCTTGCAATCAGCTGTGAACCAGAATAGAAGGCAAAAGTGTACACAAAGGAAGTAGTCTCATCACATCTAGAACCCATGTCAATATTGAAATCACACGCCTTCATGAAACAACAGTGTATGCCAACACTGTTTCCATGATAAATATTGGTAATGTGGTAAGTCGTGTACAGTAGTAAATGTCTAGATGCTGTATGAAGAATAAAAACATTAAATGCACATCTTATACTATCAATTTTGATGATGCTGTTGCTGTTGTTGTTGGTGTAGTTGTTGTTGGTGTTGTTGTTATTGTAGTAGATGTTGTTATTGTTATGCAAAAAATTAAATGTACAGATGCTCTAATAAGGATGGAAGCAAATTATGCGCAGCTGTTACCATGAGAAACATTGCAAATATTGCTCTTGCTATATGCACAACATCTTTATGTATATCATACGTGTAGATGCTGTATGAATGATGAAAGTCCATTATCTGGCCCCAAACAAGAAGATTTGAGTTGCTTTGTTATGACAAGTCACGGAAACCATCATGTCTGTTCAACGAGACTATTGAAATCAACCAGGGTGAACTATGCCAGGAATGAAGACGATGCAATTTATAAGACTGGGCTCCACTGGCAGAACCAAGTACTGCGACAAGATTCCCGTTACCCGCATCACACTTCCATCCACGTCTCAAAGCATCACAAAGTTTCAGATAAATAAAACAAAGAATGAGGTGCCTTGCTCAGCAGCATTAGAACACTATTCTTGAATTTATCATAAATTTTCAAATCAACTATAAATGGAATGAAAGCAATTTATAATATAAGAACAAGTACTGCGACAAGATTCTTGCTACCCGCATCACACTTTCATCCACATCTCAAAGCGTGACAAATAAAATCTGACATGGGGCTGCTTTTCAGATAACAAAGAATGAGGTACCGAGATAATCTTTTGCAGAGCAGCATTAGAAAATTAATTATTGAATTTATCATAATATTTTCAATTCAACTATGAATGAAATGAAAGCAGTTTATAATATAAGACTGACTCCACTAGCAGACAAAGTACAACAACAAGATTCTCGTTACCAGGTGGAAACTTTCATCTACGTCCCAAAGCTACATGGAAGCAACAGGCGCATGGCTGCTCAACATAAACATGTACTTTAGAACAAAGAGTGAGATGACTAGCTCATTAATAGCCTATTTCAGACAATCATTCTCATATTCTGATTTCCAGCTACATGAATCTTTCTAGAATTTACCACCACAAGATGTGGAATGACTGTGGCGAAAGGGCTAAGGAATAAAGCAACCGTAAGTAATTGTCTGCTTTACCAAGAGAGCAACGCAAGTCAAAAGGTGAGAAAGATCTCTGCTTAGTCATGAAGTCAAATAAATGTCAAACAACACCTTTCATAGATTCACACGATAAGAATCACCAACTGCTTTGAAATCAAATGTGTTTCTGATTAGGTTCAGCAGCACCTAGGAAGCATCGCAAATTCGCAGGAAACTCTCTAGGTGAGAGACGGCGGAAATTACACGATTACAATCATGTTCATGACGATGAAGTCTTTGAGTGTCAACAAGTAATGCTGACAGTGATAACATTATTGCTACTTCATTTCTAATCGAAATCCAACATCTCTCAAACTAGCTTTCTTTAACGATCTACCGGTTATACTTATTTTCTATTGTA
This sequence comes from Strongylocentrotus droebachiensis, assembly GCA_035222895.1. Lineage (NCBI taxonomy): Eukaryota > Metazoa > Echinodermata > Echinoidea > Camarodonta > Strongylocentrotidae > Strongylocentrotus > Strongylocentrotus droebachiensis. The sequence goes on from JAVYIG010002588.1 coordinate 62,098, forward strand.
ATACTTTAATGTTATCATTACTGTTTTGGATAATGTAAATTTGTAATCTAAGATGGAAAATACTTCTTTTCCACCACCTAACATGAATCAGCACTTAAATCCTGCATAATATACTACTTATTTTCTATATTTTAATGTGTTTCTGCTTCTCAAATTGTATTTACATGTCCTGTACACCTACATGTACGCATTATTGCTTTTAAATGCTACAACTAGTTTTATAAAAGACAAGTACATGTACTCTAATCCGCTTCAAAGGGATGGGTAATTTTGTCTCAGATTCTGAAACAAAATCCTGGAGAAAAGCCTCATCATAGATAGGGGGAAATATTTGGGCCCTTAGCCGCCCTTCTGACTATAAACAGATGATATGATGGTAGTACGGTACAAACATTTACTTTTCTTTTCCTGATAAGTCTCTGATGAAAGTACCAGTAAACAGTGACTCAATGACACAAGGGAAAGCTCTAGAATCCTGTTCAAGTGTTGATTTATATTTCATAGGCTTTCAAACATGTATGTACAGGTAGGCATACTTGTTTAACATGAGTTAAACATACCCTTCTATTTTAAAAAGGGGAAGTCCACCCTGATATTAAGTTGGTTTTAATAACAGCAGAAAAATGAGAGAAACAAACAAGCGAAAGTTTGTGCCAAATCCAATTAAAAGTATGGTAGGAAAGTTATGAATTTTTGAAGTTGCAATCAATCAAACACAAATTGGCAACACTGTGACGTATCTTGCAAGCTCCGATTCAATTTGCTCTGAGAAAAGATCTCTGTTTTGGGTCAGGAGGGGATAAATTCTGTGTTAAGTACACCCTTCTAACTTTATCTGGCTCCAAACCAATGATCAAATATATAAAGATTTGTAGATATTAAAATGCGTAACATATTTCTTGTCCTTCTGTTCTGATCCATGCCTGCAATCACCTTGCAATTAACCTGTAATTAAGCCGACAATAAAATTACCCATCAAAACGCACGATCCCCAGGCCAGCGTCATGTCTGGAATCATACCCTGTATCCGTTTCACCATGCTGGGGTTGTCTCTAATCTCTCTGTTACCATCAGTCTATCATATTAAGCAGTCTTCCGCTTTCATGAAGCAGTGTTCTCTTTCTTTGATGATTTCCCAGAGGAACTCCCTGCTGTCCCATCAGGGTATCTCGTAACAGGAGGTAGATCCTAAACTCTGTTTGTTGTCTAACTCAGGCGCTTACAACAACTTTAGCTGCGTTTACACTGCAAGCAAAATCATTGATTTTTCTCACATTGCGGTGTTTCATTGGAAGTTGCTATTGAAGCAACTACTGGCAAAACTTCATAACTTTCTTGTTTCTTATCCGTTTTTGCTCAAACTTTCACTGACCTAATTTTTCTGATTCTTTCAAAACCAATCAGGGTGGACTACCCCTTTAAGAATCCTATTATTGTAGGAAATTGACCATGAGCATGTGTTGTTCAACGCCTCGAGTGGTACACATAGGAGGAAGCAGTCTTCCTACTTTCTTGAAGCAGCATTCTGTTTCTTGGAGATTTCCAAAAGAACCCCCCTGCTGCCCATCAGTGTATCTCATAACAGGAGGTAGATACCACGCTTGTTGTTTAATGTAGCATTCATTCAGAGAGGGCAATGTCTTGAAACCAACTACCGTATATAACGGTGTATAAACCACACTTTTTTGCCGCCGAAAAAATTTCAAAGTCGGGGGTGCGGTTTATACACGGTAAAGTTTCAATTTATGCCCCTCCACCTGGCGCTATGCCTGGCAATGTCTCCCAGCTCGGTAATCGGTGTGTTGACTCACCACTCGGAAAGTAGAACAACACTCAAATTTGTCTGTCATCTTGGTTTGAAAGTAATCTTTCCGATAGATCTCAATATGTAGTTTATAATAATAATTCCTCCAATTTTTCTTCTATTACATGGTGTACCACAAGGTTCTATCCTAGGTCCCTACTGTTTTTTAATTAACAGTACCGTAATGATTTTTTTTTTTAAGGGCGAAAAAGAGGGGTGCGGTTAATACACGAGGGCGGTTTATACAACGTTATTTACGGTATACCAAGAACACAACACCCCCAGGTGGACTCTACAGCTCATCATCACCAACCACTGAATGATGGACCAGGCTCACATATGAATTTCATGACTCTAGATAGATCTCCAACTGATCAATGACTCAAGAATCTCACTCATCTTCCTCACCAATGTCATGGCATGTTACTGATGATGATTTCTGGAAACCACAACTTGTTTATGCAACAAAGACCTGGGGTGTTTCACAGGGATTCTAAGTTGGACTTAACAATTATGGAAAGCCTTTACCATCTTTGAAAATATTTTCAAAAACTTATTTTAAAATGCATGAAATGTTGATTCAAATCATTCATATTTTCTTTTATCAGGGAGATTTCATGTTCTTGACGTGGAATGTATGAAAAGTCTAAAATACTTGAATTTTAGATTTTGGAAATTTTTAATTTTAAGGCTACAAATAACTCTCCATAATTTTTAAGTCCAACTTAGAGTTAAGTTTGACTTAGGATCTTTTTTAATCCCCCCCCCCCTGGTTTACGCAACAAAGACCAGGTGAAGTTGCCATCCTCCACGTCCCGATGCAGACACATATTATTATGAATTCCACGATTCTAAATGGATCTTTAACTGGTCAATGACTCTCAGGTCTCATAATCTTTCTATTACATGTCACTGCATGTTATTGATGGTGTCTGGAAACCACACAACCCATGTCCTGCGGTTCATTATCACCAGCCCTGTCTGACTAAGCAGACTCACGTATGAGTTCTATAATTCTATATGGCTGTTCAGCTAGATTGATCTACAACTGCTCAATGACTCAGAAAGTCTCTGTCATCTTCCCATTCGATGTCTCTGCATACTGTTTGAATCTGGAGACCTTCACGATCAGTTGCGCCCAACATCTTGTTTAAATCACAAGTCCCCCGTCTCTCGAAGTGCTACATCATCATCGGCCAAAGGCACCTGGCTTTGATAAACTCTGAACTAGATGAGACAGCCGCACTGAAGTAACGGCAATGCGGCGATATCAAAGACACAGACATTACCAGAGACATAACAAGAAACATTACAAGGATATTACTAAAGCGGGCACAACCATTGCTTGTTGCCTACCCTAAGGGACTTGCCAATAGTTTCTTCAAGATCTAACATAACTATTACAGGAAGGGGGGGGGGGTGGCTGATTTCAAGAGGTCACTGCATGGTAAGCATCAACAGAGCCATCTATACATTGAAATAAAACTTGAACTTGAACTTGAACACAGAGTCTGGCCAAACAGGTTCGAGTTGAACACAATAGGCGACTACTGCTTTGTTGGGCAACCACAAAACAAAAAGAATATATGCCATGTTTCCTTTGAATTGCAGAGCTGCATCATCACCACCATCATCTTCCAAAGACATCTAGGTATAATAGGCTATCATTGAGACAAGGCAGGGGCAAGACATCGATGACAGTGCATTGTTTTTTGTCTAAAGACAAAGCCGTTTTTGGTGGGAGACTGGCTAGGTACGCTAAACAGACACTGTTGGTATTGGTGCTGAATGCTCTAAGGAACTTGCTGAAAGTTTGTTCAGGATCTAACACAAGTACAGTTAGACCTGTCTATAGCAACCACCCAAGGGAAACACAAGGAGTGGTCTTTGTAGACAGGTTCCTTTAGTACATATTTCAATGAGAAACTATTTTCAAGGGAAACAAAAAATGTGGTCTTGTAGACAGGTGGTCACTACAGCAGGTCTGACTGTATTACCAAAGCGGGTGTAATTATCAAGGAAATAGCTGCAGTCCAAATAGTCATCACACTCCAAGCGTTATCATTGCATTAGTAGACCTGCATCATCATCATCATCACCATAATCGCAATAAAATATAATGGCTGACATGTTTAAGATGTTCATGCGTGGGTATATAGTCATTCGTGAAGTAGGCAACTGCGATCACTACATAACACTGAGCCAACGCGTATTACGCTCCCATGAGTACGTCTGTGTGCTGCCCTCTATATACCCACGCATGAGCAACTTTATTAAGACTGAATTGTGAAGACCTACCCTGAGTATTTCTCTGCAGATGTATGCGATCCATTCCTCCTTGAGTGCGTTGCCCTTTGTAGCTTTGACCAGGTCTGTGACGGATCCGGCTCCACAGAACTCCATCACCAGCTGAACAACACCATCAAGAAAGAAAATACAAAGAATATTGAGCGTTTAGTAAACCTGTTGAAAATAGATAGTAGTAGTAGTAGTAGTAGTAGTGGTAGTGGTGGTTATTTTTACCTGACTGCTAAGAAAGCATAAATGCTTGTTAGTAAGCAACCAGAGGACTGACTACTGTAGGTCCTCTCCGAGATAGGGGCTGGCACACAGAAAAAAAACATGTGCACTGTTTCATGAAACTTGTTATCAGTATTAAACAAGATACAATAATTGATATTATTAACCGTATCAGACATCTGAGCAGGGAAATTTTTAAATGTTATTGCCCTCAAGGTTTGATGGACAAGTGAGCAAAATTACAATAAGTTAGTCCGCTCAGAAAAGTCAATGGGATTTTGTGTGTAATTTGGCGGGCAATATAGGTTATACAGTAAACCAATGCGCAAATATTTTAGCCCGCTCAGAAGAGTCAACGGGATTTGTGTGTAATTTGGCAGCCGATATAGGTTATACAGTAATCCAATGGACAAATATTTTAGCCCGCTCAGAAAAGTCAATGGCAAAATGCGTGTTAAACTAGTGAGCAATAATATAGTGCCAGTTGTAATTTACATCGCGCATCGTGTATAAGAAAATGCGCACTTTGCGCGAACTCTTTGTGACGTAACAATCACACCCTAGGCAAACTGTTTGCAGTGTATCGAAAATCTGTCAAACACTGGATGAACAGTGCTGGTTTGACAATGTTTTTGCAACTTCTAATGCTAGGAGACCCTGTGTAGCCTACATAATTTAAGAGTATAAGATAGTAAGAGTTTCTTGTTTGCTCTAGATGTCTGATGTGGTTAATAATAGTAATATTGACTGCCTAATTCAGGGCAATACGACTTGTCATATATCATCCTCACCTTCGGTTCGGGCGATATATGTCGTATTGCCCAGAAGGCAGTCAATATTACTTAAATAGCTACTGAAATCCTTGAATTTGATTAGCTATAAGCAGATTTGTGGCAGATGTTATTGATAACAAGTTTTATGAAACAGGACCCAGATCTGATGAAAAAGGATCTCCATCAAAACAGTTTTTGTGCAACACAGTTGTCCACTCAGGGCTCAACATTAGTGGTTACTTTCCTGCCCCCCTCCACCCTCCAAAATCATGTTTCCAATCAGTATGAAACAAGTTAGAAAAAACAGTAAACAAGGAAAACGCTCTCGACAGTCTCGCCTGCATTACGCAATTTGATATGATGAAAAATTGAGGTCGGGACATTATTTATAGGCAGGGTGGCCCATTAGCAGGCCCCCAAAAACAAAATCCTCTGAATATAATCAGCATTTTGAAGTAAATATTGACTAAGAATCATCAGAAGAATTATTCACTAAAATTTGTACCAAGATTGATAACTTTAATGGAATATGAACAAATAACAAAAATTGTTTTATTAATTCTCATATTAAGTTGTGAAACATAATATGATATCCTCCTTGTTCTAACTTTTGTTGTTGATATCACTTGATTACAATATTTTACTGAAGCTTCAGGCTACTTACCCATAACTGATCATCGTGATTTTTGACCCCTTTCTTGATGAAAGCTCCATAGTATGTTGCAATATTCCTATGGTGGGAGTACTGAACAAACAAAAAAGAAAAAGAACACATTATAACCACAATATATTCACAGTCATATGAAGCACGGAACAATCACATGATTCCATTTCTTTCATTTTCGAACAAAATTTGCCTAATGTCTAACCTTGATTCTTCCACATGTGCATTGATTACCATATTAGTAATGAGCCTCATTGAAATAATGAAGCAATACTCAAACACATACATTTGTTTTGTTCAACAGACCAGGCTACATGTAACTGTACACAAAAAACCTTGTTTAAAACACCATAATTAATCATAACTATTAAACTTATAATCATCATAATTAAAGAGTTCTCTCTTTACATGAACATGATGTACAAGTATAATGTATATGTAAGTGAAATAGTAAATGAATGTTCATGATAAGGAATTTCACTATTAAAATGGTAATGTTCAATTCTGGTGATGCTATTACATCATGAAAGAAACTGTCTCCAATTAGGCCCAATTGCGAAAGATTAATTATCTGGTAAATAAAAACTTATACTTCCAATACAAGGGCATTTGAAGAGCAATCCATTTCGAAGACTTTTTTCTATGATATTCTTCCTCACCGACATTCATGTAGGGGGAATGAGAAAGTTGACAAATGATTTTCATGGCCGTTGCCAGAAATCTACCTCCTCTCTAATCAATTAACATTTTACATGTAGATCTCACATTACACTTGTTGTTTACATGCTCAAGTATGTGGTGAATCTCGTCACAAGCAATCTATCCCCGCCGTGCAAAGTGCGATCATGAAAGTGAAAACCAAGATTGCCAATTTGGCAAAGGAAGGGGAAAACAATCCTTGATACTCTTCAATAGGAAGTTTGCTCGAGCGAAGACGGAAATATAGGTTATAATTAGCGGAATGTGGAGAAAAAACACACAATGATAAATTTAAGAGATTTAAGTTGTCAATGTTTGTCATGTAATGTTGATATATATATATGATAAAGGGCAAAGCCGTTTTGTGTATGGAAAGAGACAATCATGTTTAAAGGACACATAATGACACGGTTAAGAAGAGATAAATATTATCTGGGTAAAAATTGAATAAAATGCAAATAAATGTTATCAATTTCTGGTTTTCTTTAAAAAACATTCCTTTTTATCTGTGCTAAAGAATATCATGATTTTATATCTTCTTGCATATCCTTCAAAATAATGTTCTAATATGAGAAAAGGGACATCAGAAAAGGGACATAAAAAAGGCAGTCGGTCTTCAACACATTTTATTGGAGAAACATAATGATCTATATCTACTGTACATATGTACATTGAAAATTTGTACATTCATAGATGCACGTCTCAAAAGCCACTAACGCTATACGTCTCCCTAACATCTCTAATGCAGTCGTACACTCTATATTCACACACTGCTAAATCTGTGGTTATTTATAGACTCTACAGGTATCCTATCCTATCTGTCTGATTCTCAGTTGTACACATAACATGCTCCCGCTATCGATGTTTGCAGAAGTAATATAAGGGCCCTATCTGTCTGTAATAATAATAATAGCATAGGAACCAATAATATTTATACAAGTGGACATCTTATGGCGTTGATATGAACTAAATTGATCGGTTAGCGCATGATGCGGTGCAATTTACTCAGTGTATTTCTGTCGGGGAGAACCTGATTTGTTTCCGCTAATTGCATGAATTCAGTCGGCTCGCGATGACTCATCACGATCCCAGCATGCAGCAAGGACGGCCATAGTTCTCCGGCACAGACGGTTTCAAATCAAGCAGACATGAATTGGTAAAGAATGCACGGAATGATACAGATATTCCATGTTCTTAGAAAACTTGTTGACACACATTTACTCATAGTCATAGTAAACAGAAGCATAATGCTAACATTTTGAGGGGGGCAATCAACCATACGTATCTGTTTAATTTAGCTTATAATTGATTACCATAACCTTTCATGTCTGTACCTTTCCTATTGCACTTTGTATAAATGTATCATGTATGTATTTCATCTTTTGCACAAGCTGCGCCTTGAGCATTTGACTGTCAAGTGGATTTGGCGCCTTATAAATCTTATGTATTATTATTATTATTATTATTATTATTATTATTCATAACAAAAGGATTAGGCATAATTAGAAGTTATAGCTCAATGTGCTCAACTTTGAATACTAGATCCAATGATGATTAGCACATTCAATTTTAATCAACTTTACTTAAAGAGATTTTTGTCTTGGCATGAAGAATTAGGTTAATAGAAAAGAAAAGAAACAAACCAAACCTAGGGAAAATCTTCAGACCCCCCCCCCCCCCCCTCATCACAAATGCTCTTGCAAATCCTCACATCATATCATTAACACATATATAAAGTATGAATCAGGATAATGAAAATTCACATAATTAATGTGGCTCATTACTTGAAGCCTTAGCCCCCACCCTCCCCCACCCTCCCCCCCCCCCCCCCCCCCCGATTTGTTAAATTCAAGTTCAAAATGGAGTCTACGCCCTACAGACTATGCTAGCATTACAACACAGGTGCTCTTACAAACCCTCCCTTACTCCCTCCCTAGGTGGTTTACATACCACGAAATGAACTCATCTCTCTAATGCACTAGGAATGGTGCACTATTCATCCTGATTGCATTAACTCCTATCATTCAACAGGAGAGAGAGAAGGTGGGCGTGTCACATAACTCGCATGCTGATTTCATGTCAATGGCTATAATATCTTACTCATCGACTTCTATTCTTATTTTAATGGGAATATGATTAGCATTGACATTCATAGTCATGTCTGCTATGACTTTCCAGTTATTATTACAGCTGGGGCACCCCCCCCCCCATCCCCACTTGTTAATTTTGTCTTTGCAATGGCAGTGCGTTACTCATCGACTTCTGATTAACCTTAACATTCAAATTAGTCATGTCTGTTCTAAATACTCCCTCCCCTTTTGCACTTTCATAGAATTCTATTCTTATTCCAAGGCGAATTAGCAATAACATTGAACATTGACTTCTCCGTTGGAGCATATATAGGGGAATGGGGGGGGGGGCACGCACCGCCTCCTATTTTTGCTGTCATGTAGAAGGCAGTATCCAACTCATCAACTTCTTTTCTCATTCCTCTGGATTCTGATTGACTGTAATTAAGGTAATTCATAGTCACGTTTGCTTCAACTGTTACATACATGTAGGCAGAAGGGGTTGCCCCTCCCTCAATCCCTCCTTAACATTTTCATTAACTTCTATTCTAATTCTGTGGAACTCTCATTAGCTATAACATTGGTAGTCATGTCTGCTTTTGGTTTTCCAGTAACAGCACAGGTGGGGCTACCCCCCCCCCATATATACATGTAAATGGCAATATCTTACTCATCCATTTCTATTTGTATTTCATGGTAATCTGATTACCGTAGCTGATCACAGTCATGTCTGCATGATGATTTTTATGAAACATGCCCCAGCAAAGATTACTCTGCTGTCAATTTACTACACTAGCCGAATCATAAAACTTCACCACAACACCAACACCTAACCCTAACCGTAAACCTTACCACTCGCAACCCTGCTCGTTCATCTTTAAAACAAAGTAGAGGCCAGAGAAAATATTTGTGATTGCTGTGAGTTTACAGCTAAAGCACAAGGAGGTATCCTCTCTCCTTACAGAGTACACATCTACAGTTTAGATTTACACCCATTTGAACTGCACTATAGAAGTGTCATCAATGCAAGTTGATCTAAAATGAAAGAAACAATTTCTGGTGAGCCTGGAATAAGCCATTTCGTAATTCCCTTTGCGCATGCGCCAGCTTCGTCGGGTCAAAGGTCAAAAGAAGTAAAATTGCCGTGTTTTGCCTTTGTTCTGGAGATCGTGTGTTTAACTAAATTCATTTGTGCTGCGGTTATTATGAGCGTGTAATTTCTTACTTTCTTTGTTGAATCACCGCGATCATCTCAGGAACAAATAGTTGAAAGGTTAACCTTTATTATTTGTTTCTTAGATTTTAGCAATAGATCGTTGAAAAAATGTATATTTGATGGATTTTTGAGGCTTTTGACAGCGAGTTTCATGATCTCATCCCGTCGACGACCGACCCGCTTCACCAGTCATCAGTGTTGTCCGAAATTAAATTTCTTGGCGATGTTTCAGAAGAAAAATGCAATAAATTCACCCCGGATGATAGGAAGACATGAATAAATAGTTATTATCAAGTACTGTTATGATTATGTTAGAACATAATGCAATTTGATTACCGACTTGAAATCTGACATTCAATCCGATTTCATATGTCGGTCCCATGCATGAATTTTCATGTTTGAAAATCTAAGGTAGATCTATTTTGGGTGGAGGGGGCCGGGGATGGGGGATATCAATGATATTGTCACAGTGTGTCTTGATTTTGCTTTCCTGGGAATTATTTTTGGTTCAATTAAACCTGAAATTGTAATAAATTTTGCAACATCATGTGATTAGATGCTTCATTTGAGATGATTGATTGCTCAGACTCCCTGTTGGGGTCTTCAACAAGTCTCCGTAATGTTCCTTCTTCTGCTGGTCTGCCACACCGGCTGAGGTGGCTGGCGCCGCGAGCTCCGGCAGCATCTTCGCAGCAAACACAAGCGCTACCAACTCCTCCTTTCGCCCGCTGACTTTCAAGTTCCTTTTGCGAAGATAATCTTTGAGGGCAGGAACTGTCCACAACTTTATGTCATCTATAGACACCACAGTATCGTCTTCCATTGTCAATACGAATAAAAAAGCAGTAAATTAGACAAGAATGGGCGATCGTATGATTGAATTTCCGAGAGTTTGTACGCTGAAAACTAGATGTAAACAAACAACGTAAGTTGTATACGAAGCGTACATAGCGCATGTACAGACACACAGCGGGTTCGAAAGCGAGATTTTTTAGGGGAAATGACCTCGTGACCCAGCCAAGTCACGTGACTCGCCGGCAGCCCATGGTCTAATTACGAAATCGCTTATATTGGGAGTGACCTTTTGGAAGTTTGACCCCTTTCTTAGCCTTTAGTGTTGTGTCATGTATCACATCTCAACAGGGGTGAGTCTGCAGGTGTTCTCGTAGTTTTGTATTTAGGGCTATCTTTATCCACAAAAAAAATTCTCACCATTTATCTTGTGGTTCAAAATAGATGAAAATTGGCAGCAAACACATGAACACTTTAATATTTTGAAGGCCGTTTCTTTGGCACCGAGATGCATGATCGTTTGCATGAGATTTGTTTATCATGTGTATTACCGTAGACATGCCTACATAGGGGCAGTTCCACAATTTATTCCAGGGGGAGGGGCACAAATTTGAAGAAAATGTCTGACAGAAATAAGCAAGTTATCACATGTTCAAATGCCATTCGGGTCTAAATCTAATGGCACTAAAAACTATTTTTTGTGTTTTAAAGATGGGTGGGGGGTGGGGCTCAGGCCAGTTGTGTCATCTCCCTTCACCCCCCCCCCCCCCTCCCTCTATGTAACATAAGGCATATTGGTAAGTGAGACTGTTTCTCTTCTAGAAAATTGACCTCCAAAGCGAGTGTCTGTTTTGTTCCATCTTTTATGAAAGCCCCCCCCCCCCCTGAAAAAAAAAGGTTTGCATCTGAAGACTACCGATTCTTTTTCTCTATTGGCTAACAATAGATACATGTATATATCTCAAACATGTTTTTCTTAAACCGCTTGACCTTTGTGTAATGAGAGCTTTGAAGCTATATACCGGAAACTTCAGGGTATTTTTCTGGTCAAGATGCAAGATCGCATTACACTTCCTCTAAAACCATTTCCCATTTTAAACCATGTCCCACATACTCCTTTTCATGTTGGTCTTCGCGGCCTATTAAACTTTCATTTTGTGTTCCATACTACAATTTGGTACAAGTTCTACCCGACGGACTAAAATTCACTTGGAATAAACACAAACCAGGGTGGAGAGGAACATTCAAGTTCAAGTCTTTGTTAAAAACGTTTCTGTTCTCAACATTTTAGTTTGCAAATTATGTCTTACATTGTACTACCCATCTATAACTTTTATTATTGTAATATGCTTTGCATTGTATTATTCTATTATTGCAAATTATGTCCTGGAGTATGTTAAACTTTAACTTATGTGTATTTTACTTTCTTTCTTAAATTACTATATGGTCTTATGCCCACAATTATACAATTTCCACACAACTGCGCCAAGAGTATCATTTTTGACAGACATGGCGCATTATAAATGTTCACTATTATTATTATTAACATTGGGGTGAATACAAGCAAAGCTTTATGATTGCATGTTTTTGTTAATGTATCGTGTCTAAATAAAATGGAAAGGGTATGCATCATTCCTGAAGATGAATTTAAAAAAAAACTTCTCCCCTTCTCCAAGGGTGGTACATGTAATCTTGACATCAACATGTCTGGGACAAAAGCAGGAAATTCCCAAACAGGAAGCCAGAAAAGTAGTACTCTATCTCTCTCTGGGGCAGGTTGCGGTGGGGTCCATGCTCTGCGTAACTCCTCAAAAAAGAGTCTAATATATTGTTCATTGATCATCTTAGTTGGTAATGGTACAACAATATGATGGTGATGATAATATGCTGCCAGTTATATTATTTCAGAAAGGGTGGAGTTTCATATCTATCTCTAATCTCTTCATAAAATTTGAAAAATAATTATACAATACCTTCTTCAGCACGTTAATCTCAAGCTTGATTTCTTCCTCCTCTTCCTGTAATACAAAAAAAGAAAAGAAAAATTTAAATTTAAAGTTGAGGTTCTTTGAATTTAAACATTGATTTGATTTGCAATTTTGCATCATTGCATAAGGGAAGGTTAGATAAAACAGGGTGATCAAACTTCCTGCTTGGAAACATTCAAAGAAACAATTATTATAAATTTCAAAACATTAACAAACTATGCATATGCGATCTACAGCCTTTTCACACACAGCTAAAATTCTATAAACATGACTAGTTTAAACGTGTTTCGAACGTGTTTAAACTAATCACGAGCCTTTCACACACAGAAATTTCGGTGCGATCGTTAATAGTTTCGTGATTAACTACTGCTCGTAAAATGCGCAGTAGTGCCATTGCGCATTGAAGGTCATGTCACATCAATCAAAGCGCACGCTCCATTCAGTTTAAACACGTCTGAAACACGTTTAAACACGAATAACCTTTCACACACAAAATGTCAAGCTCACTAGATACGAACTTCGTATCTGCAGCCTGCTTTTAGGGGCGTATGGATCGCGACTTCGTATCTATCCAAACATCGTATAAACGATGTTCACACTGGGAAATTTTGTCTATAAACATGTTTAAAACTTTACGATGATTCTAATCATCACTAGATACGATGAATTTTAGCTGTGTGTGAAAAGGCTGCTAGTTATCAACAATCATCTAGCCATGTGTCTGTAAAGCACACATAAGCCAACCTCTCATCATTGATAATGCTGGTACACAATAGGGAGAAGCCTGTTACACCCAATGAGGCAATGACATTACAAAAATACTGGTATTTGTATACATAGACCAGTAACATCACCATCACATACCAGCAGAAAAGATGTGATAGAATAGGCCTACCGGTATATTTTGTTTCAACAACACTACTCAATAGACAACAACAATATCAAATTCATGCAGAGTAATGATCATGATGGCCAAAACCTTGGGGCAAAATGATTTGACTTGATTTATGACCATGTTATGATGCAAAATCAAACAATGTTTTGTGACACATTGTAGTAAACATCTATTAAAACGACATGTTACTGTCAACTCATTTTTTAGCTTCCTTGAACAAATTATGAATTATGAATAATGATATGATTACAAGGCCCTCAGGAAGAACAGTATTGATACTGTCAAAGATATTTCAATGCTAATTTTCTGTTATTTCATTATGTTTATTATTGTCCGTCTTTGTTTATATTATGTGGAAAGAAGTGAAAATAACTTCGCTCTGTAAAGAGCGACTACTACTAAAATGAAAATAAATTCGCTCTGTATAGAGCGACTACTACTGAAATGAATATAAAATCACTCTGTATAGAGCGACTACTACATGTACTACTACTACTACTATACTACTAAAACCCTGGGTCGACAAGACATATTATTATTATTATTATCATTATTACTACTAGTATTATTATTATTACTAATTCTGGATGTCTCAAGGCTTCCATTTTCTATTTGGAGCCAGAAGGACATTTTTGCATGTGAGATAATGACCTCAAGCCTCCAGGCTTCAAACAGATGAAATGATGTATTTCCATGCATGTAACCATGAACCTATTAGGTTCATGATGTAACAATAGCTTGATCAAGGACAATCAATGCCTGATTTTCTTGAAGCAACTGTCAAGAGATGCGTCTAGGTACATGAAAGGGCCGGCATCATCAGCTCAAGTTTGCCAAATAACCTGCAATTTTAACTATTTGAGAAAATATCCCGAGAAATCTTGGTCTTGTTTCCAAAATATCCCGCTATTAGGGAGATAGCGGGCTAATTTGCACCTGTCCGAGCTGATTTGTGATGAGCGTATCGGTCAAACTATGGCAGCAGAGTCGAGTCTGAAAATAGCAGGTTATTTGGCAAACTCGAGCTGATGAAAACAGGCCTTATGAAGACAAGAAAGGACACCCCAAGCCACAAGGACTACTAAAAGAGCACATGAGGCCCCTCTCTGTGCATGTTCCACCAACATTTTTCTCAAGTCAAGTCAGGAGAAGACTTGATGTCTGTCGCGGCTAATAAACTATGGCAGCAGAGTCGAGTCTTATCCCATCATTTTGCAAATTTGATTACCTCGACGCTATGTAGCGACTGTCAGCCACCATAGAGATTGCTAATTGGGCGGCACACGACATGCCGAGGCTGACATCATGCAAATGAATATCATTAAACCCTCGTTCAGACAAGAAAAACTTCACCAAATAGGCTGATCAACAATGAAATACATGTACATTTTATACTATAACAGAACATGTACAGTTATAACAACTAAATTAATCACACTCTTACTAAGTATGCCTAAAATTGATTTGTACTGATTTATGTTTCTTTCATTAAACTTGTTATCAAATTTCAAATGCTGAATTTCTATGACAAATTTGCTCTCAGCCAATCAAATGCCACGATTTTGGTAGCTTAAATAACAGTTATTGTAACTTGTTATTGACAACAAGTATATGAAAAACAGCCCAGGTTGGATTGTATAGACGTACACGTATATCTGTATGATTTTCAAATAAATTTGTCTCTGATCTGAACAGACTTGGAGACATGCATTGGTTTTGTTTTTCAGAGAGCAAATGAGCGGTCATGAGCTAAACAGCACCGTGTATAGAGTGGTGAAGTGTGACGTCATCAAAAATCTATTTTTAGAATTTCTCAATTTTTTCTTCATTTTCCGAAAGAGCATAAAAAATAATGTCCAAATGTCGAAAACCAATTGAATATGTTAAGTATTGTCTGAGATATGACCATCTGATTAAATATACTCCTCATAGGAGCTCAGTGTTATATGCTCTGGCTCCTAACCACTAGGAGCCAGAGCATATAACACTGAGTTCCCATAGGACATATATTTATTCAGATGGTCATATCTCAGCCAATACTTAACATATTCAATTGGTTTTCGACATTTGGACATTATTTTTTATGCTCTTTCGGAAAATGAAGAAAAAATTGAAAAATTCTAAAAATAGATTTTTATGACGTCACAGCTTCTGTACTCTATTGTCTAGTCTAAAGAAGGGGCTCAGAGACATGCACATTCAGAGAGCAAATCAGCGATTACAAGCCAAACAGCGTGCACGGTTTTCTCACATCTGAAGAAGGGGCTCAGAGACATGAACTGGTTGTATTTTAGAGAGCAAATCAGCGATTAAGAGCCAAACAGCGCACTGTTTTCTCTCGTCTGAATGGACCAGGAGTCATGCCTTGGTTGCTTTTTCGGAGAGCAAATCAGCAGTTATGAGCCAAACACAGCCACTGTATTCCAATGATGGCCTTACGAGGCAATAGATCATGAAATGAGTTTGAGTTATGATGGCCCCCGTTTGCGAGTGACAAACGGTCTCCTTCTGAAGGCTTTGGTGTCTGGATGAAAGGTCAGGATGAGCTCTGGCAAGGATTACTGTCTCCTTTTTCATACTGTTTAGGTTTCTAATTTGTATTTATTCTGTTTCTCTTCTATAATACTATACACGACTCCACAAAAGTTTTTGCAGATAAAAATTGTTAGTCTGTACATGTATGTATGAGCCCTATACATTGTACGTACAGTGTACATGTATATTTTCACGTTTTGAAATTCAGGGGGGGGGGGGGGAGGTGGGCATGGCCCAGGGGCTGTTAATGTTAAATCCTGTATTGTAATAAATATTTACATGTGTTTTTGTACACAGGAGTTACAAGACCTTAATGTAAAATCACTGAAAACCGTAATGTGAATAGGCAACACAAACACAAATAATTCATAAAATAGTATCTTTTTTATTATTCTTTTTTATTTGTGTTATTTAATATCAAAGCAGCAATCATACAAGTTCGATAACTTTTACATTAGTTCCTATTGTCAATTTAATCTGCATGCAGACACATGTGAAAGAGCACTGTGGATGCATTTGGTAAAAGCAAAATAAGTTCAAATGTGCTTTTCAATTTTGATGGGCTTTGCATCACATTTGCATGCACCGGAATTACTAAGATTTCTCTTCCTGAGTAGTCTTACGTGTGAGACAGACGTGTCTCTAAAAATAGTCCACAAAATTAGGTTGGCCTGGGAGTCATTGCAACGGGCATTGCCCGAAAGAAAACTCTGTGGAGGCCTCGATTAGCTGTCATTGTACAGCTGCGGGGTATCTAAATTTGTTGAATGATGTACGTGTTATGTAAGATCTGTTGGTTTATAATATGGTATTCACAGTTCACACTCCATTTGAAACGTTTGAATAATGCAATGTGTACAAGTTATGTATGATCTGTCAGTTTGTGAAACTGGATTTACACTCCGTGATTCGTTAGATCTACACATGTATTGAAGTAACAAACATTTCCCCATTAGAAGCTACCTAATTGCTAGGTAGGAAAAACATTATGGCTTGACATCCTAACAACACTAGGAATGAATGCAATTCACATTCTGACTATTGACATACAATTAATCATAACAGGTGAATTAAATAATTTGTTTGGGGGCACTTAACTCAGATTTGTGCATTAAATCTGATTATATTACAATAATGGCATATTGAGTTAGTTTGGGGCCCTGTTTAAGTCAACAAATTAAGTAAAAAATCTCATGCCACTATGCAAACAGCATCTTTTTTTCTTCAATGTAAACATAGCAGCGTCTTTCTTTCTCACAAGAACTGGCTGCCTGAAAATGGTGAATTGCCGTTTGGTCTACAACCAGTTCGTCTACTATCCACATGGTCCTATAATCATTTAGTCTACTTATCATTTGGTCTAATGACCATTTCGGCTTATAGTCATTAGACCAAATGACTATTTGCCTAAATGGTCATTAAACCAAACGATAAGTAGACTAAATGGTTATTAGACCATGTGGATAGTAGCCGGGCTGGGTGTAGACCATGTGGGAATAAACGAATTGGGTACATGTACAGTGTAGTAGACGAACTGGTTGTAGACCAAACGGCAATATGAACCCCTGAAAATGACTTTCTCCTGCCCCTGGGAATGAGTTCCTCTATCATCATTGCCAGGAACATGGCCACTGCACAGGAACCTAAACATCCTGGGAATCAGGGGGGTGTTTCACAAAGATTCCAAGTCGAACTTAACTCTAAGTTGGACTTAAATTTTATGGAGAGCCATTTGTAGCCTAATAATGAAATACATTCAAAAGCAAAATTCAAGTATTTAGACTTTTCATAAATTCCACATCAAGAACATGAAATCTCCCAAGATAATATAAAATATGAATGATTTGAATCAACATTTTATTTAAAATAATTTGTACAAAATATTTTCAATGATGCTAACGGCTTTCCATAACTATTAAGTCCAACTTAAAGATAACTTCAACTAAGGATCTTTGTGAAACACCCCCCCCCCCCCCCCAGGGCTTTCCATGTACATGTACAGGAGGAATCAAGGTCTGTTTGAATGCATTCAATCTACAGCACACAAGACATGCAACTTTCCGCATAACACTACGTGTACCTGTCCACCAAACTCCTGCAATCATATAATCTTAGAAATTAAAATTAGGGCAAGAAAAGTTGCTACGTGTTTGCATAATGAGGCAAATGTTGTGAGCATCCATTTTCTAAATGGCATCAGTCCCAAACATGAAAGCTTTAAAGGTAAAGACCAGTATTGGTAACGCCCCAATTTCAAAAAATGAAATGGAAGCTCTCATTACCAATCATGTGAAAGAATATGTTTTTACTAATACATGATGATAAAAAAATTGCCAGGAAAACGCCTACTAATTCATATATTTGGTAAATTTGTTTCTCTCATGGCCCTTTGAGAGATATAGGGTAGTCCCATATACATCTTTCTGTGTATAGTGCTTGTAATTTTACGAAGAATGGGCCAAATTTCTTATCATTTTGATGATTCCAGAACCTTGCAGATGCTAGATGCTAGATGATCAACCTTTTCTGATCGATTCCACAACGTTTCTTTCACAATGCAATCGCATGACCATTACTGGTCTTTACCTTTAAAATCTAGTCTACAAATACATGTACCTTTGTGTAAATCAGTTCAGCGTTATCACATCAGATTCTTCTCAGAATCTTATCAGGTATATTTGTTTTCCATATCTTTGCCCCAATGGGCAATTTTTATTCGCGTAACAAACAAAGAAAATTCATGAGTACATTTTATACAAACAATCTCATACCAATATTTGTATACCGGGGGTACATTATTCAAATACATGCTTCAAAAATTCAACGTACCATAAGCCATTTTAAAATGAACTCATTTCTTTTTCATAACATAAATTTACTGCTCAGTGCTCACCCTCATGATATGTCTTTATCATATTTACTATTTTATGAAAAACAGGAAATGTCTTATTAACTCAAGAAAAAAAATTGTGGTTGCTTTACGAGTACTATAATACAGTTTAATTCATCATTATCTGGCATATTGGCTATGGTCTGACCAGTCTGATAATGCTCTCACTCTAATAAATTGATGTCTAAACCAGATGTGAGCTAGGATGCATGGGGATACATGACGTGGAGGCACATGTAGAAGCGATGAGTCACTCGACCATGAAATATGATAGAGTAAAGGTGTTTATAGGGTCAATCACTGGCTCTGCTACAATGATGATAGTCAGTTCAGACGAGAGAAAATCATACAAAACGTGTATGAAAGAAACGTTTAAAGAACTATCCTATATCAGCATACACACTGGGTAACAATATCATACAGTGTATAAAGAAAGGTGGCATAAAGAAACTAGGTGTTTATAGGGTCAATCACTGGTTCTGCTACAATGATGAAAGTCAGTTCAGACGAGAGGAAATCATACAAAACTTTACTATAAACGAAACGTCGTATAAAGAACTATCCCATTGCGGCGTACACACTGGACAGCTATTCCGTACAGTGTTTAACGAAAGGTTACATAAAGAAAACTAGATTTTAAGAGGTCAATTGACACGACAGCTGGCGTCAAGTAATCATAAGTTCACACTCACAATAAGCCCAACCTTGTTATACGTTTTTAAAACGATACAACATTCCGACTACATCATTGTAGATCAGGGATCCTGATTTTTACTGAGTCTACGTTTGAAATGATGCTTCAATACACATGTCTTCACAATACCATGCTATGCATTCAGACTAGAGAAAAATTAATAACTTATCGTATAGCTAAACAATGAATTTGGTGGTCTGAAAGGGGATACGATACAACCAAAACAAAACACAATGCTGCCTTGCTTTCCACAGAATGGTTTTGAATATTGTTTCAATTCGTCCCTGAAAATGTTTCGGTCGATGAGAACACTTGAATCCTCATCAGTGTAGCAACTTGTACAAATATGCAAATTGGCAATGTTTACGATCCTGTGGAATTGGAATAATGGGCCAGCGGCTCCTCGTGATGTGTTTTGAGAGGGTTTTTCTTTGTGTCGGGATAGATATTTATGACAAATGTTTACAATGAGGGTTATTGTGTGCATGTCACTTGAGTCAACAGTGTAAGGTTTGATTGCATGAATGCATTAAAACATATTTCAGTTCAACTTCACTACCGCATTTCAAGTAGAAAATGAAAGAGAATTACGGTTGAGTTCTCGGAAAGGTGAAATCAATTTGTGAGCTTTTTCTTTCTCTTTAGATTAGTATGGAAGAGCATCATGGAAGAATATAATAGAAAAGGTGTCCCTCGCAAAAGATTGGTCTTCAATCGCCCTCATATTCACAATACGACAAGTAGGGCAAGTAACATTCCCAAAAAGAATTTTGCTTCAAGACACTTTCTTTCCAGAACTCCAATTTATCTTTAAGACCTCTTGATCTCTCTCTTTTTTTCATCCTCCTCCCAACCTCAGTCAATCTGTATCTCAAATTTCATCTGCTCTTCTCTACCTTCTTCGTCTTCTTTTTCTTTCGGCTTTATTCCTCTCTCTAACAGGATATCATGTCTTGTATATGGCATTTGCACATGTACATGTATGCACTTTGTAAAAGGCTATTTTGTGCTGAAAGAATGAAAATCTGTGCATCTTGTGCAGGATCTAGTTTACATTCTGACTTATGTCTTAGTAATCTCATGCAGAAACATCACAGTACCATAAATCATTAACTCTTCAAATTGGCCACATTTTGATTGACTCTGTGATTGCCGGATACCACAACCACAAAAACACAGGTGAACGTCAACCATCCTCTAGCTTCGGTCACGACATGATGTATGAAATTGATATTAGTCATTCTGTTTGGTGAATACTGATGAGGATTTCTAAGAAATCTGATGTTGGATTGATCCGAGAGAGATTGGACAGATTGGACGCATCGGGAGTTGAAGAGGGCAGCTGATGGAGGGGCAGGTTCATGAACTACGGGAGGATGATGGTGCAGTTTCGTTTTCAAATCATTGCAATTTCTTTTGTCTCAGAGTTTATATATTAAACCTACATAGTACCATGCATGCTCACTGATGTTATTCCCTATCTCTCTTTCTGCTCAATAATTCAAGTTCCCTTGAGTGTTGTCTGCCCATCTCCACTGTCTCCCTATATTTCATGTTCTGGCCTCTCGCTCCCCCCCCCCCCCCCCCCCCATTCTCTCTGTTCTTCCACTCTTTCTTTTTCTTTCAAATCTGATGACTTACCATCTCTCTCTATCGCTTTCTCCCCCTGCCCCTCTCTTCTTCTTTTCCTGTTTTTCCTTCTCTTTTTCTCTCTCTCTCTATCTCTGCTCAATGTTTCAAGTTCCCTTTAGTGTTGTCTGCCCATCTACACTGTCTCTCTATCTTTCATGTTCTGCCCCCCCCCCCCCCTCTCTCTCTCTCTCTCCGATGGCTCTTTTTTTCTCTCGAAATGGATGTCTTCTTTATTCATTATCTATATCTTGATACTCTTTCTTCATTTTCCCAGTTTATCATCTGCTGACTACCCTCCCCCCTCTCTCTATCTTCTCTCTCTGTCTTGTCTCTCTCTCTCTCTATCCCTTCTTTCTCCCTTCTCTCCTTCTCCCTCCCCCATCCCTCTCTCTCCCACCCTGTACATCTTTCTGTCAGTCTCTGCTTCCATCTTTCCTGTGAATGAATGATTGATGGGGGCTTTATGAGAGCTGATTACTCATGAGACAGAGTGGAGCTCCTAACCAGAATCACAGATGCGGTACACAATGAGTCTTGGCGTGTTGACAGAGATTCTTACCGGTGTAAACAGGTCCAGTCTGTCATAGATGACCCCTTTTGCAATATTCTAAATTTGCCTACACAAATAAAAGTATCTAGGGTCTATAAATATCAGTGCCTGTATGGCTCACAGTATACAATATTTTGTACTTGTGTTCAATATCTGAAGAACAGAAATAGGATTGCTTGCTAAAGTTTGTATTCTCCAAATATAACAGGTTTAACAGACTACTGTCAATCTCCGTGTATAAGACGCTTTTTTTTTTCTGCCGGAAAAAAACTGAAAGTCGGAGGTGCGTCTTAAAGACAGGTACAGGATATATGAGTCCTCAAAATGCTACAATTTAGTGGTCTATGTTATTTTCAACAAACATAATCCCCTATATGATAAGCTTTTTGCTTTAACTCTTTGCCCGCCACATACACAATCCCCCCTGTGCCACATTGTTTTTAGGGTGCCACCTTAGGAGGGGTTCTGCATGGACTATGCTTATTCAACTCGCAATAACTTTTGATTGGTGTACTGTAATGAAAAACTTTGTGTAGCAATATTGTATAGAAATTAATAGTCTTGCCAATGGTATCATTTTTGTAATGTATATTATCATAAATTTTGAGATTATCAACTATACATTTTGTATCCAAGTTTTCGTTTAGAAGGGTATTCTATACCTCTTATATCTAATACTTTGTTATGGAGGTTTATGTCCTGAGTTAGTTCATTGAAAAGATGTATTCATGAGCTTTCACTACATACCAAATTCATGTGTTGAAGGTCACAAAGAGCCTGGTAATTTAGGATTGAATAAAGAGTAAGCCGACAATGAACTAATCTCCTATTGAAATTGACCCTGGGTACTTTTGAATAGACTTCCTGTCTCTTGATTGTACTTTGATGACCTTTATTGTGTCTGTAGGTAAGATGGTGTAACATTCTATTATTACTTGCAAGGCTGTGCAAGCTATTAGAATTGAAAGAAATGAATAGAAGAACTTATTGATTTTCTACACTAATAAGGCAAGCCATAAAAAATGATGTATGCTTGAAACATGTACTAAGTTATGAATTGTAGAAAGCTGATGTATAATAAATAAGAATAAAATATATTCGTCTACATAAATTATGTAGTCTCATATTGACATGTTTATTATAACAAGAGGTAGACAGAGAGAGGGAGAGAGAAAGAAAGAGAATAAGAACGAAGAGACAGGCAGATTGGGAAAGAAATAAGAAGAGACAGGGAGAGATAGAGAGAGAGAGAGAAAGAAAGAGATATAAGCAGATACAGAAAATGAGAGTGAGAAGATAGAGATAGAGGGGGAGGGGAAGAAGAAAGAGACAGGCAGATAGGGATATAAATAAGAAGAGACACGGAGAGAGAAAGACAGATAGGCAGACAGAGAAAGACAGAGGCAGGTTGAGATCATGAGAGTGAGAACAAGATAGAGAGAGGCAGAGAGAGGGGAGGAAGAAAGAGACAGGCAGATAGGGAGAGAAATAACAAGAGACAGGGAGAGATAGAGAGAGAGAGAGAGAGAGAGAAAGAAAGAGATAAGCAGATACAGAAAGTGAGAGTGAGAAGATAGAGATAGAGGGGGAGGGAAAGAAGAAAGAGATAGGCAGATAGGGATATAAATAAGAAGAGACACGGAGAGAGAAAGACAGATAGGCAGACAGAGAAAGAAAGGCAGAAAGAGAAAGTGAGGATGAGAAGATACAGAGGGGCAGAGAGAAATAAGAAACAAGGAGAGAGAGAGAGAGAGATAGCGGCAGATAGAGAATGTGAGAGTGAAAAGAAGATATAGGCAGGGAGAGGGGAAGAAGAAAGAGACAGGCAGATAGGGAGAGAAATGAGAGAGAGAGAGAGAGAGAGAGAAAAGAGACAATCAGATTGCGAAAGAGACAGGCAGACAGAGAGGAGGATAGATAGAAAGAGAGAGATAGAAGGAAAAGGGACGGAGACAGAGAAAGTCAGGTATAGAGAAATAGAGACAGGCGAAGAGAGAGAGCTAGGGTACTTTATGTTGAATTATTCCCTCAATGCTACAAAACGCTTTCACTCTATTTAATTCTCTATCATCCACACTTTCCTTGTTAGTCACTCAACTTCTCTACATGCATCTCATCTCATCCCACAACTCAACCACACTCTAAAAAGTGTTGAATAAGAACTCCCATAAAAAAAAAAGTCACTTTTTTGAAAATAATAAACGACACAAGACAATCAAATTTGCAAATCAATTTGTAACTATATTGTTATTCCACACAACCCGAAAATAAGGCATTCATATATTGCAGATCAAATTGTACATTGTTATTCCACACAACCCCAACATTTAGTTCAGCTTCCTGGTGAAAGCATACCAAAAAATTACATCATGAATGTATACAAATCAGAACACATAACAAAATAACTGCATTATCATTATTTATCATAGCTTAGATAATGGACCATTATGTAAATTAAACTTGACACAGTCATGACAGTTATGTATTCAAAGAATAACAAAAACCTAACATTTTCACTGTATGCATTGCTTGTCAAAATGTTATCGCAGTATGAAAGTATTACTGCACACGTAAAAAAAAAAAAAAAAAAAAAGTGAAGAAGTCCCGTCTCCTCCTAATAGGGGCCATCCTAGCTCATCAGAATATTTGCAAAAGCAGTTTCAAAAACTCAATTTTTCTCGGAAAATGTCAATGTAAACAATGTCTGCGAAAGCGGTGCAATGAAGTGTGATGTGTATACAATGCGAAGCACGCGTTACTATTGTGTGTGTGTGCGTACAATAGAATTAAATGCGTTCCGTGTGTATTGTGAATGAAATGTGACTTGAGTCGAAGTTGGCAGCCCGCTGTATGTTCCGCTAGTCGAACGAAGCGGGAAAAGAGTTAATGATGAAAGTTAAAATCATCATGACGATGGTGGTGATAAAAATCCTGCTTTAATTAGGTTATAAACCATGCTTCAAACAATGTCTTACATGTGTTGTTGAATGTCTTCTAAACTCAATGTACATGTATGCCTTACAACATCAAACTTTCTTTATTCGAAATAGTTGCTACAGCAGGAAGTATGACAACGAAGGTACAAGTACCGGTAGCCTCCATTACATAATGAGTTCTGTAGGTGTCCATTGCACCATAGATAAAGCACAATCAACAGCTACTGCACTCCTTAAATCAACATTTCTCCCACTCTTTCAATTGTCTAAAACTTGAAATGCTTCCTTTTCTGATCTTCGAACCTGTGATATCTTTGTTTGATCTGACTCACTTATTTTTGGCCTTGACACTTCTGTGATCCAAATTCTCAACTGAAAAGTTTTGTTTTCTTACGAGACCCTCATAAAATAGTGGAGTTCACACGGAGGACCGTAAACTTTAAGTTAAGTTATAAATTGCGAGCAATGTATGGTAATGGTAAGTGTGATAACTACGAGCAATGGGGGGGGGGGGGGGTATAGCTCGTAGTTAAAATGACTGCTTGCCCGCCATGTAGTTTAAAACTTTGAATCCTCGTTGTTTCGGTTTAGAGTTAACACTTTTCATTGTTAGTGGATCATTGTTTAAAACTTTGAGGTTTCGCAAACTTAAAAGCCATGGTCCCGTGTGAACCTACATGTAGCCCATCCACCCTTAGAAGTGGAGTTGAAATGACTAAAAGGTCAGTTATGTTTTCTCTACAAATAAAGCATCAAATCAACAAGTGAAGCACAACTTTCAATTCTCATTTCTTCTCTTTCCTTTAAAAGCAGCTGAGTATATCTTTTGAGACATTTATTTGTGTACACAAAAACTCTGCTTTTCAAATAATTCTCCTTCCCTCAAGCGTTTGTAAAAAAAGCCTCTTAAAAGTTTAGTCTCATAGGCAGACATTTTCAAACAATTTTGGAGGAAAATAGAAAATCCTGGCTCATAAATTACACATTTCAATTAGATCGAGAAAATAAACATATGTACATGTATACATGTAGGTCTGTATTTGATGCTTAGACCTGCATCTGAACAGATTTAATCAAACCAACTGAAAAAGGAACTCTGACTTTATATTTCTTCCTATTTTTACTTGATAGTAAATATGGAAATGCCATTTCAAAACTACTTCCTTCCCATTAGTGTACATCTCATTCCAAGTGATATAAAAATATCATTACAAAAATAAAATTAAAAGCTAGTATACATGTCCATGCACTGTAATGATTACTTCCTTACAAGTAATGTAGCTACAGCCTTAAAGGAGCACGTTCCCCCCAGTGTAATATCGGAACATGCCATCTGCGTAAGAGCCGTATTCTGTTGGTGTCAATAGGCAGCTATAGCGCCGTCCGCCAGCGCGTACATATTTTGAGCGCACTCTGGAATACGGGGAACATGCCCCTTTAAGTTGACCAATGTCAAGTCTCTATCACAATTACCATTTTTCCAATTTTCTCCCACAAATGATTATGAAATGAAAACAAAAAGTCTGAAAATGTAGACAACTGGAGGTGTGGACATGACACAACAATACGACCAGTAGATCTCAACACAATGCAGTTAGTAAATGGTCCACTTGTTATCACGGTCCGTGAGCTTTCAGTGTCATTTACACAGCCTTTCAATGGGTGTGTGTGTTTTTCAAATTTTGCTGGTCCACTGGTATTATCCACTCGACCTACTGTGCCGCCTACATGTTAACAGTACATACTTTGAATTCAGTAAACAACACTCACGAAATAGAGTGTTTGGAAGGCAATACTTTCATCGCTTATACTAAAACCAGACACTTTTCAAGAGTTGTAATGTTTGTGAGTTATACCTTTTGGTAAAGGTCATATTCACAACAGGAAACTTTTTTTGAAAAAATTCAATGTTTTGACCTAGCTTCCTTTTGTAACATGACCCTAAATCAAATTTGAAGTTCTCATAAAATTTCCTGCAAAAACAATTCCTCATTACTGGTAGCTTGATTTAAATCTGCATTTGTGCAAGCAAATAGCCTTCCACCTCTTTTTGGCAATAAAAGTATAAAACTGAGGCAAATTGTTCAGGACAGCCATTTTGACAGCAAGAAACTTTAGTGAATTGCAAAAATCTAGTGTTGTTTCATTTGTGATTAAAACATTTCGCATCATGAGACTTTTATGAATCGTTGCTACTTGCAGAATACAAGAACATTTCATGCACTTGAAAGTTTATGGTTTCAGTGTCCGATAAAGAGGTAAGCAATCTTGTTTCTGGACTGCAAATATCGGGACAGTCTGCAAAGTTCTCTTCATAGTTCATACAGAAGTACTTGAGCAATATCAATCAAGCCTACATTCTATAATACATACAGATTGTTTGTGTACATGGAACACACCTGAAGGGTAAGTAGTTTCATATCTCAAATGTCAACAGACTAAATTCCCACCATATCCTATCGCAGACATGTCCTGTGAAGCATGAACAATCAAGTTTCAATAGGCAGGTTCACACAGTAGTCTGTAAACACTAAATTTAGCTCTTGGTTGTAAACTTAGAAGTTAAAGTTTGTGGTTTTAAACTTTAGGTTTAGCTCATGGTTGTAAGTTTCACATCTAGCTCATGGTTTTAGAATTTACGTCTAGCTCTTGGTTGTAAACTTAAAGTTTAGCTTGTGGTTGTAAACTCCAAGTTTAGCTCATGTTTGTAAGCTTCAAGTTTGGTTCATGGTTGTAAACTTCAAGTCAAGCTCATGGTTGTAAACTTTACGTCTAGCTCATGGTTTTAAACTTAAAGTTTAGCTCTTGAATGTAAACTTTAAGTTTAGCTCTTGGTTATAAACCGCAAGTTTAGCTCATGGTTGTAACCGCAAGTTTAGCCCTTGGTTGTAAACTTCACAGTTTAGCTCTTGGTTGCACACTTCACAGTTTAGCTCTTGGTTGTAAACTTAAAGTTTAGCTCTTGGTTGTAAACTTCACAGTTTAGCTCTTGGTTATAAACTTTAAGTTTAGCTCTTGGTTGTAAACTAAGTTTAACTTTTGGTTTTAAATTATATTAGGAGTAGCAGGGAGATCTTTCTGTTTATATATGTGCTACATGTATGTAGATGCAATTATCTTTCAGTTGTAGCCAGCTTGTAGTTAAAGTCATTGTTTCTGTGCCATGTGAACTCACATCATTGTTTGTGGATCGTTAGCTCAGAACTTTCAGGTCTTGCCAACTTGAAGTTTAAACTCTGAAGGTGCCGTGCAAACCTACAATTAGCTCAAACCATTCAAGATCACGCCAGTGTACATGTATGTACTTATGATCCATGGGAAAAGTCTGGAATATAATTCATTCAAAATGCACATTGCACGGTTGAAATTAGAATATCAAGTCTTTACAAATGTCATCGGGTATGTAATTTGTTCACGGGAGCATGAAATTTGCGGAGAGAAAACTTTCTGAAGAGGAAGGAATTATGTTTATCAACTCGATTTTGTCAAGGTATAGGGTATTGTGATGAATAGTGGCTGTCATCGATAATGGATGAATCCGTCGTAAATGTTCTCATAATAAATCATTTATAGGGACCATTTTCTCCTTTCTCCCCCATTGCCTTTTATCATCATTCAAAGGGACCCATGCAAACTGTATGGAATTGCTTTTTTTTTTTAAGTCTGGCAGGATCAGTTCACATATATCATGTTGAAACGAGAGCTCATAAAATTGTTGTACCGGTATGTAAACGTAAAATCATGTATTAATGTACAGGTAATAATATTGTACAATGTAGACAAATGAGAGCGCGGATATTAAATTCTATACCTGTCCTATATATTGGTCTGACATTTTCAGTCAAACCTGTCTATAAAGGCCTCCTAAGGGAAAGATGAAAAGTGGCCATTGTCGACAGGTGGCTTTTCTTTCTGGACAGGTCCTTCAACATGCATTTCTACCTAGCAGGAAAGAAAACCGATAACCTAACCTAACCACTATAGACAGGTGGCCTTAATAGAGAGGTGGCCGCTTTATTAAAACAGGTTTGACTGTATTTACTTTTACACATTTATAACTAAGCCCAATGCCATCAAATAGCTGTATAAAAACTGTAACTGAGCCTGATTTCCTGTTAGCATCTCACAGTGCAATATGTTCTGCTTGATAGAAACAGGAAATCACCATCTACAGAATGCTCCACTTCCCAGAAATCTCATGATGTTATTCGGTCAACTTGGTTCATTCCTCGGTCATCGTCTGTGCATGTGCTGGACGCTCCACAGACAAATGGTTATGAATATCATTGAAGTAGAATGTAAGGTTATATGTTTAGGGTTGTGTCTTATAAAGAATTATGATTGATCTCAAGTTTGATCAATACACGATGAGCCACAGACTTACGGTACGCTCAATATTAATGAGTTGACGCCCTTTTGACGCCAAGAAGGTGATATAACACATACATGTACAGTAGCACTTGGGTTAGGTCTACGTCTACAGTTAGGTTTAGCGTTAGGGTGATGTACAATGTTTGGGTCCAGGGTTAAAGATAAGAATTCAGAGCAATCGTCACATCTTTGGACCTAAAATCTCATAGAATCAATTGAAACCAATAAACAGAGTTAACGGACAAAGAAAAAAAATTAAAAAGATAGAGGAAATGAAGTTTAAAATCAAAGCCAATGTGCATAAAATGAAACCAACCTACAAATATGAACTGTGGTTTTCAATGGTGTGTAATTTTTCAACCACAGAAATAGAATTCTTATTTCCTTTGAAAGTGCCTATAGACATTTACTGATGCTTCTAATTAAAAGGTTTAATTGCCTCTGTATGTCCTTGGTCTGTCTGTATTCTGCAGAACATGAAGTCTAGTTTTAGAACACTATACGTGTCACTGGTCTAGCAATCAGGTCTGGCTTAATGACTGTCTGTCATTACGACTAATCAAGTGCGACTGATTAGGGGTCATTGACCCGTGACGCACGGGGTTAAAATAGAGCAAAGCTTCATGGTATCGACGTTACTCATCGTCAGGAATCATAAATTGTGCGGGTACCCGATTCCTGTGGGAAGAAATGATGATAAACAACATTCAGCTGTCAGTAGACGTATAGAGGATCCACTAGGAGATAGTAACGGATGTGAGCCGCAGTTCATCACTACGGAACGAATGATGAGAGAGATACTAAAGAGCTTCGGTGGATTTCGTAGCCCGGAGAGCAAAGCTCACTTAAAACCGTGACTTAATCCTGCATGTGCCTGGAGTTGGTTCCACTTTAATAAGTTATGCATCGAAACTGCACGTCAGCCCCATTCATAGGTTTCTGTGTATGTACAATAACCTCAATGTACATGTAAGTACAGTCAAACCTGTCTTAGTGGCCACCTCTCTATAAAAGCCATTTCTCTATAAAGGCCACCTGTCTATTAAGTAGTCACATACATGTAAATTCCATTCCTCTTGAAGTACACGTGCATGAGCCAAAAATTCACAGAAATTTCATCAGTAAGAAAACTGTAATCATACAATATTATCAACAGTCTACATGCATTATTGCATACAGTAGCAACATGGCCCTACTTTTCAATATAAAGATTTTTTTTTTAAAGTAAAGTTGTATTTTTTTTTAGTTCGTACAGAATTGACTGTCCTGCTTTGACTCACACCGTTTCTTTGCAGATTTTTTAAACTTACAAACAAAAGGCAGTTTCATACAAGTAACAAAAAGGAATCCAAATTGATTTTCATTGAATATATTCTGATAAGATAATCTTTTGTTTTTGGGTCCATCAATCATGGTTTTATTGAAAAAGATGAGGCTACAAAGACAACAACATCCTAGTGGGTGTGGGCTCAACCTCTGCTTGACCTGAGATGACCTCTGTTTGACCTGAGATGAACCTCTGGATAAACGATTGCGTTAGATTGATTTATATCATTTGTTATAGCCTCAGAAAGGCAGCCTGTATGAGGTAATATTAGGAAGGGGTCGTTGACTCTGATTGTAAACAAACAATAGCATTTAACAGGAAATATGAAGACTTGATTCTTTATCTCCACTATAATGGGTATGATATGACCCAAGGGTTTATTTTCTTTCACCCATTAAACCAATCTGGATAGTCTGTATTTCTAGTTTTTTTTTTCTAGTTTTTTTTAAAGCTATCAATTAAACATGTAGTCTCTCCCTAAACTTGTGAAAGAACTTGTAGCTAGAAATTAATTTCTCATAGAAATTTTCTTCTCCTTTTGATATGCTTTCAGTTAAATGGCAAAATCTCAAAAATGGACTACATCTATATTAAAGTGTGTTCTTTTTTATTCAACATTGTGTAATTATTCGTTCATACGTTACTGGTCAAACTCAAAAGTAACAACCTCATGTTTGTGACTTTTATTTTCTTCATGACAATTGAGGTTTTCTTTATAAAATAATTCTCTAATGATGCAGTTTTACAGCTGGCACTCAAAATTACAGCTAAATATATTTTTATTCATTCTGGAATCGTACATGGAGCAATAAAAATGGCTTAGTTACAAGTACGAATTTGAGATATTGTTATGATAATTATAGAACTGTATGTGAGACTACAAATGTACATATTAATGTCATTGTCATTGTTATCACATGGACATTAATTTTGTGCTTGTGTACATCTTTACATGAGGCAAGATGGGTAATGTACGGGTGTTATGAAGGGCATTTCTTTAAAATAAGCTTCATGCAAATGGGTACACGCATGTATCCCTAGACAAATATAATTCTCGGCCAAAGTCTGGTATGATTTATAACTGTGGCTGCATTTTGAGACTACTGTAGTTATAGTGCCTGTACATCTTTCGGAGTAGACAGGATCTAGTATTGAAGGGCATTGCTTGGGTATTGGATTCCATACATGATGGATAGCCTCAGCTGTCCATCCTTTTCCAATGATCATGATCTGCATCCCCACTTTAGGTATGTCTCCATCAGCTCGAGATTGCCAAATATCCCGCTTTTTGAACTATCCAGATCGCAAACTATTCAGTTAATTTGCGTCTTCATCAGCCCGAAGTTGCAATTAGCGGGATATTTGTTCGAGATAATCATCCCAAGATATCTTGGGCTAGTTTGCAAAATATCCAGCTATTTTTCCGGTGCGTCTTCGCCAGCCCGAAGACTCGCACTAGATGCGCGAATGCAGGGCAAAATATCTCAAGCTAATTTCTCGAGCTCGAGTTTCACGTTTCGAGGTCGAGTCTCAAGCTGATGAAGACGCGATTTGTGACATCAGGATTATTTCCCAAATCAGAAATAGCAGGGTATTTGGCAATCTCGGGCTGATGAAAACAGGCCTTATGGGAACGATATCCTCCAGAAGACGGATAGGTTTTGGAAAGATATACAGTGGAGTATTTCAGCTTCTCAGTGTATGATTATTTTCTCCAACATCCACTGTAAACCAAGAAATGTTCAAGATTTGAGGGAGTGATTTTGGTTTGGCTTAGCAATCGTGCCATGAAATACTTGAACTGCAACTGAATTTTAGTCAGGTTGTGACAGTTTCAACAGTAATGGCTGTCATTTATAATGTTGAATAGGAACTTTAAAAAGAAGATGCTGCCCATTTCATGCAACTTCAATGTTTGTTTCATAGAAATTAGCTAGAGTATAGACATGCCTATTTTAAATTACATGTACTTTCCTGAAAAACATCCACAGACCAGATCCATGGATCCTACCACAAAAAGTGAGGTAGTGGTCAAACAAAGCTCTGCAGTCTTACAAATATACCATTCACATTCAAAGGTTCAGGCCAATAAATTGATAAATGTAAGCTCACTTTGTAAGCCATAATGATGGGTAAGGTCATATACATGTACAATTTATGCTGTGGTAACAATAGACATGTCAAGTTAATGACAATCCTAACTCCCAGTTCCATACAGGATTAACCTAGCTTGTAATCCTCTTAATCCCTTCAAATCAATAACGGTCAATATTGTGTGACACAAAGGGTGATTGTATACATACTGTACAAGGTCTTTGTATACACACAAATAATAATTACAGTATGCACCTAATATACAGTCAAACCATACTTTAAAGACCACTAAAGGGAAACAAAGAAAAAGTTGCCACTGTAGACAGGTGACCTTTCTAGACAGGTTCTGCAACACACTTTTTTCTCAAGGAAGGCAAAATGCATGGCCACTATAGAAAGGAGGTCTTTATAGAGGGGGCCACTAAGACAGGTTTGACTGTATGAACATTCGAATAACAATGCAGCTCCTGGTATACATTGTAACAACTCTAATATAAAGATCAAACAGACCGCGGGCACAGCAGTCTGTAAGCTCAAAATGACTTGAAAAATAAAGTTAATCCCTTTGTTAGCAAGGCCACATTTTAATGGACTTTTAATGATACACAGCAACATGCTTCTAAACTCTAAGGACAAACAAAATAGCACAGAAAAGATTTGGATTGGCCTTAATTTCATCGATTTTTCAGCCCAAGCAGAGCACCGTCATTGAACCCTTTCATACTGCCTGATATATGGCCCAGTCCTTTTAACTCATTTTTGATGTGAATGTTCATATCTCATAGATAAAGGGAATGTAGGTGATTTGTGATCATTTAGAAAGTGATTAAGTTAAATCTCATGAAGTCATGGGAATAGGCAATTAGACAAATTAAACTGGACCTCAATGGCTAGCTAACACCAAAGCCTGTCCTCCGATGGAACGATCAAAAGGCAAGGTTTTATAGTGTGAAAGTGAACATCTCATATTCATTTTATAGATGGTATTTATCTTTGATATATATATCAAGAAGTTAAACCTCATGAAATCAAGGAGTCATGGGCATTGGCAATTGGGCAACTCCAAGCTGGACCTCACTGGCTGGCTATACACCAAAGCCAGTA
This sequence comes from Strongylocentrotus droebachiensis, assembly GCA_035222895.1. Lineage (NCBI taxonomy): Eukaryota > Metazoa > Echinodermata > Echinoidea > Camarodonta > Strongylocentrotidae > Strongylocentrotus > Strongylocentrotus droebachiensis. Next base: position 95,651 of record JAVYIG010002588.1, read on the forward strand.
CGTCCTCTGATGGAACAATCCAAAGGCAAGGTTTTATGGTGTGAAAGGGTCATCTCAGATTACTTTTATGGCTGATATTCATAAGACTCATCTTCATGGTGTACAGATGGTCTATAATGAGACTTCTCACCTCTAACTCTATCTTACCAAATCGGTCGCTTGACTTGTGAAAGATGATCTAAATTTCACAAATTTACTGACAAGTGACACTCACAGATTTTTGCAATGTTGCACATACAGTAGATGAATGATGTATGTACCTGTGTAGTATGATCACAATGAGGATATACATGTACAACCTGTACATGTACATATAACATGAATGTTTGAACATGAACTCTAAATGAACTCTAAATGAACTTTCAATTACTCTTTACATGTTCCTGAAATAACATCTGTTTTTCTTCCGTCACATCTAAGCCCCATTGTTTGTAAATGAAGGATACTTTCACTATTTCCATTATAATGGCAAACAATATCGTGTAAGCTCATTGTGTATTACTTCCTCCTTTACTTGGCAAAGGTATTGTACTACACTGCAGGCTATGTATTCGACATGTACTGTACATGTAATGTACGTAGGGCTTTAATACGCAGTACACAGGTACTTGAAACATGCACTGTAGGCCTACAGAGTGATAAAACCTATATATAGTCCCACAAATACCTTTTGATGTATTGGTAGGCCAGCCTTGGCCCCAGTTATGACCTCTCGATCTACATGTACTGTGCTTCACTACTTTCAAAACTAGTCCATCTATCAATGGCGTTTTGTGCAGAAAATATGATGTACATATCGGCCTACTAGAACATGTACTAGCTCAATCCATACACATTTGAATAGTCTGGAGTCTGCCTAAATGTATGCATGTTTGCATAACAATGTACATGTATGCCTGTATGTTCAGTGTACACGGGGGGGGGGGGGATATTACAAATGTTATTCATAGGGGTTAAGGTTATGCTACTCTTAGACAAAATGATTGTAATTCAGAGATGTTTCGCATTAAACTTTAACGTTTCTGAACCATATACAATGTACATGTAATATGTTCATATTTTGTTTAGATTCAAACAAATTTTGTTAAAGGTCAATGTTTCCTAGAATACAGCAGTTCCTGGTTATTCCCTCAAACAGTCTAGCCCTTTCTATGCATTCTTTCTATGCATAGATTCAAAGAAAAAATCTGGACTATAATTATATTGATTGAACAAAAAGAGGTGATGCAAGTGATCTTTTTTTTACAGCTGGCTTTCACAATTTGGTGTGAAATTTCAAAGCCTATTGATCTTTATTGTTGTTACATGGTATTGCACAATATATGAACAGTGCACACACATAATCTGTATTTTTATATTTTCAGAATTTTGCCAGCACAATTACATGTACAGGTATCTAGTATTATTTAACAATAATGATAATAATAATAACATTGGTCAATTAGGGGCACTAAACCAAAATGTACCATAGCTCTTTAATACAAAACTACAGAATGTAAAGACGAAACGTGAAATACATGTACATAAAAATAGGCAATTCACATGAAGTTACCGAGGGAATAGGTATGAACTAGTTTTAATGGATCTTTTGAAAGAGGCATTATTTGTATTAAATGGAATACAGCACTTTTATATTTCTAAATTTACCTTGGCCTTCATGCATCTATATTAATTAATCACAGATTTCAAGAATTTTGCTGGCTAATCTACTAGGCTAATCTCAGTGAAAGTACATGTATTTGGCATCACGTTACTGAGCCAGATATTCAGGCCAAAATAATCTGCACATCCACCATAAAAGCTAGAGAACTAGAGAAATGCAAGGCAACAACAACAACAAATTCAACCTTTTCCAATTTCACCAACATGTTTGTTGTTTTGGTTGTTCTTTGTTTTGGAGCTCATACAATGTAGAGCAGGGGTTCTCTGACTCAAATGGTTTACCACATGTCTCCATTTGATCAGAGGACTGTTAAAAGTTAGGCTGGATGTGTTGTCACTTCTCAGTGCTCACAGCTTCAGATGTGAAACTGAAGTGCTACTTATCATCTTACAATTATCAGGTGGCATTGCAATGGGTTTTTAAAAGCTGCTGAGAGGGATTTGGAAGACAAAGTTATCGGGACAAAATGATGTTTCAATTGTTTCAGTTGATCACATAATGAATCGCTTGTAGTTACTTTTTTTCTTACTAGCCCATCTCAATTTTAATAATAATAGTTGATTCTTGTATAGTGCTCATATCTGTCAGATTGTTGTTGATGTTTTTACTTGGTTTAATTTTAGGAGGATTACTCAGGTCTAACTAGTTTTGATGGCTGCATGAGGAGGCTGACCCCACACCGACATTTTTTTTTACCCCGTTCTCACTCACTTTGAAAGTGGTCTTAGTTAGACCGCTCCAGAGGAACGGGTCTTGAGGAACGGTTTGCGAGCGTTCACACTCCGGGCAGTTTTTTATGGCTAAAACCGCTCCACGAGTCAAAGTGGTCTTGTTGCTATGGCAGCTCAGGTCAGCAGGTCAATTTTTTCGCGCGCGGAATACAAACCGTATGTACCGTACTACATGTTTCGCACCGAAGGTCACTAGCTCACTTCCGTTCAAAGTACGTTTTCCGTTCACATTGCACGTTAGAGCGCTCCAAACTAGTGCTGTAATCAAACGTTTAACCGTCCGGTATCCGACCGCCCATGGCGGATTCCGTTTTCAATTGGACGGTTTCGTTTTCCCGTTTTTTTTTTTTTTTTTTTTTTTTTTAATAATTTTTTTTTTTAATATTTTTTTTTTTAAAGTTTCGATTTATGCCCCTCCACCTGGCACTATGCCTGGCAATGTCTCCCAGCTCAGTAATCTGTGTGTTGACTCACCACTCCGAAACTAAAACAACACTCCAATTTGTCTGTCATCTTGGTTTGAAAGTAATCTTTGTAATAAATCTCAATATGTAGTTTATAATAATAATTCATCCAATTTTTACACAAGGCGTACCACAAGGTTCTATCATAGGTCCTCTACTGTTTTTAATTTACATTAACTCTTTATGCGCCACTTAAAAAACCCCCCTGTGCCACATTCTTTTAGGGTCACACATTTCGAGGGAATCTTTATTGACTCTGCTGAATCAAGAGGCTATAACTCTTCACTGGATGATCATGATGAAAAATATTGTGCAGCAAAGTTGTAGACCGGAAAACGTGCTTTTCGATGAACCTACATTTGTTATATTTTGAATTATTATTTTTATAATAATCATAATTATATAATGTTTAATTTTTCTTATTTACAGCAGTTTTTTATCCCTCTAGAATTTCTTATTTACCAATGATAAGACATCTTCAAATTGAATCTATTAGAAAGGTGGACTTCTTACCTTTCTTTACATAGCTTGCTCAAGTATTCTAACAATTCAGAAGGTTAGTATTTAGGTTGTTGAAGAAAAGAAGTTCAATAGGGAGAGACTTGAAAGTACCCCGCTCAGCCACCCTTGACAATGGGCTAATCTGCCCATTGAAATCCCTATTATCCCAGGTTATTGTCAATGTCCGGGGCATGAAAAGGGACGTCGTGGGGATTGTTTTCTTTGTTGTGCCATGATAAGTCAATAAGAAATAAGAGAATGTTATTGATTTTGCCCACTGGTATGAGCATGTATACATGGTATAGGCATAATATATTATATGTGATATACATGACATAATCAGCATCTTATTGAAATGTCTCATTATGAATGTTCACTGCATCTGTTCTCTCACCTTCTTTACCCCTCAATAAAATTGATTTCAAGTACATTTATCACAGCCATAGATATACAAAGAAAGAAAGAATCAATCTTAAAATATAAACTATATTGCATTGTTTTCCATTTACTTTATTGTGAGAGAGCTTATTATCAGAAATGATTGACGAGTGGAGTATGCAATGAATAAAATATGGAGAACAGACGTGAGAGACATTATGAGAGAGAAATAGTGATATGAAATGAAAGGACTTTACTGTGAATAAAGATTATAAGAGAAAGAGATAAAGATGACGACAAGACAGGATACATATTGATACGAAAATAACAATAATAATGAGATAGAGATGACGGAAAGAAAGAGAGTAAATACTGATAGCATAAGAATGAATAAAGATAATAAGAGAAAGATATAGAGATGACGGCAAGACATAGGGTACATATAGATAGGAAAATGATAATAATAATAAGATAGAGATGACGGAAAGAAAGAGAGTAAACACTGATAGCATAAGAATGAATAAAGATAATAAGAGAAAGATATAGAGATGACGGCAAGACATAGGGTACATATAGATAGGAAAATGATAATGATAATAAGATAGAGATGACGGAAAGAAAGAGAGTAAACACTGATAGCATAAGAATGAATAAAGATAATAAGAGAAATATATAGAGATGACGGCAAGACATAGGATACATATTGATAGGAAAATAACAATAATAATAAGATAGAGATGACGGCAAGAAAGAGAGTAAACACTGATAGCATAAGAATGAATAAAGATAATAAGAGAAAGATATAGAGATGACGGCAAGACATAGGGTACATATAGATAGGAAAATGATAATAATAATAAGATAGAGATGACGGAAAGAAAGAGAGTAAACACTGACAGCATAATAATGGTGCCATCGTAACATCAGTAAAAAAAATCCAAAGAAAACCGCTAAATACACGGTAATTTCGAATGTAACACTATGAAGAAAAACAGTTTACCAGAAAGCGTGCGATGTATACAATGTAAACAATAGTGAACGCAACGCGTGGCTACACACTGCGAGCGGTATTATTAATGTCTAATTGACTCGTATACATCTGTGCAAAAATGCGAAGTTGGCACGCCTACGTCCGTGCAAATCGGCGAACAAAGCAAACAAAGAGTTAATGATCTTACACATTATTCTAAAAACGACATTGTTACTATTATTTGTGACAAGTTCACAAGCACAAATCTGCCCCTTCAACTGCACCTCGCGGTTAAATGAAAGTCCTTTCCGCTTTCTCACACGGACCTGGCTTGAGTCGCCCCCCCCCCCCCTCCCCCCCCCCCTCCCCCCCCCCCCCCCCAAAAAAAAAAACGATTTTTTTTTTTTTTTTTTTTTTTTTTTTTTTTAAATTTTTAATTGTTTAACCGAAAACCGTCCGGTTTTGACTGCCGGTTAAACGGAATTGGAGATATCCGTGATGTTACAGCACTACTCCAAACCGCTCTTAATAAGACCCGCTCCTCAAGACCACCTCGGAAGGTGGTCTTCTGGAGCGGTCCAGAAGTCCACTTCCTGGACCACTTTGACCGTTCTCACTCACCTAAGAACCGCTCCTGAGGAACGGGTCTTAGTTAGAGCGCTCCAGAGCGCTCCAACGAAGTGAGTGAGAACGGGGTCTTAGAGGGAGGGGAAAATTGCTTAGCCTGAAATTCAGACTACCGTAAATAACGTTGTATAAACCGCCCTCGTGTATTAACCGCACCCCTCTTTTTCGCCCTTTAAAAAAAAAAAAAAAAAAAAAAAAAAACTTTTTTTTTTTTTTTTTTTTTTTTGCCGAGATTTTTTTTTTGTGTGTGTAAGATCATTACGGTACTGTAAATTAAAAAACAGTAGGGACCTAGGATAGAACCTTGTGGTACACCATGTAATAGAAGAAAAATTGGAGGAATTATTATTATAAACTAGTCTACATATTGAGATCTATCAGAAAGATCACTTTCAAACCAAGATGACAGACAAATTTGAGTGTTGTTCTAGTTTCCGAGTGGTGAGTCAACACACCGATTACCGAGCTGGGAGACGTTGCCAGGCATAGCGCCAGGTGGAGGGGCATAAATTGAAACTTAAAAAAAAAAAAAAAAATTGGTGTACCGTGTATAAACCGCACCCCCGACTTTGAAATTTTTTCGGCGGCAAAAAAGTGCGGTTTATACACCGTTATATACGGTACCTGACCGTATTATAAGTCAAGCCAATATTGAGGATGTTGTTTTGAGAGGAATAAATCCAAAGAGAGAGAGAGAGAGAGAGCTGGGATTGTTGACAAGGTGTGTTGGAATCCAGGGTCCCCCATGGTATACCACAAAGCCCGACCTTTGACCTCAAAACGTCTGGCCAACTGCTATCCCCATCAAAACTGTTCTTTGCAGTATATACAGTATACCTGCATTTACAGACCTACTATTGCAGGTCCTACGTTTGAGAGAATGACAAGCCATACCGACACAGAACTTGATCCATGGATCCATTTTTTTTTCTTCAAATTGAGTAAAGTCATGTAGAAACAGTCAATACAAAGTGCATGTAATACTACAGGTTTGGAGCAAGAAGGACCTTCACAGATTTTCTCACATTCGTGTATTACACAGAGTTAAGTTAAAACACTTATGGTTCCAAACATAGAACTGAAGTCCTCTGGTCTGAGTGTGCCAGAAATTATTTTTCTATGAAAAACTCTCATAACTCCTTGAATTATGAGCAACAACCCCGAGAGTTCTCTCACAAAGTTACACTTCTTTGAAATCTTCTCATCCTCTCAAAAAAATGCAAGAAACCATTGCATTTGGAAAAACAAATTGTAAAATAAAATATGTGAAAATGTTCATCTCTAAACAGCGCTCATTACTAATACACACTGTAGGCCTTTCTTACTCAGCTCGAGTTTGCCAAATAACCCGCTATTTTAACTATTCCTCATCAGAGAGCAGTTGCAATTAGCGGGATATTTGGTCGAGAAAACATCCCAAGAAATCTTGGGTCTCGTTTCCAAAATATATCCTGCTCTTTGGGAAATAGCGTGCTAATTTGCACCCATCCGAGCTAGTTTGTGATAAGTGTATCGGTCTGGTGAAGAGGCAATTTTGAGCTTCGGGATAATATCCCGAGTCTGAATGTAGCAGGTTATTTGGCAATCTCGAGCTGATGAGGACAGGCCTAATGATTAGCGATATACTGAAACAGAAACCGCCATACACCTGTGCACAGTTGTTTATGTATTTTCTTAAACATCTTGTCAGGGACAAGTCTCGACATGAACGATACAAATCAGTGATCACATCGAAAAAATAAATGATCTCAAGGAAACGATGAGCCTAATAGAAAGTATTATAACCATACTCTATTGAGAGATGGCCTCCATTGTCAACCCTAATTGGTGCCTTCAACATCCACAATAAAATGGAGAAAAGCTGGAGTTAATCGGTAGCTACTTGTTATTTAAGAAACTTTCACGGTAAGATTGGACAATTATCGCTAATATCTTTAGTTTAAAGTGAGAAGGACACATCCAAAACTCTGTTTAATAAAGGGGCATAATTATAAAATAAATGTCAGGCAAGGACAAAAAATAAATATGGAAAAGGTTATCACATTTTTATCAGTGGAATTTTCAGTCAGAAATTTGACAGGGAGGACACATTTTCAGGGTTGTCAGTTTGATTCCAAAGATAGGGGGGGGCATGGACAAGATGTACCCCCCTCTCCCTTTGTACATGTACATGTACAGTATGTCCACCAGTGCAATACACATATTTAGGTTTGTGGCTGATTAGGGGTAAGACAACTTAACTGCCACTAGCTCTATTCTCTATATTAATTTTTCAATCTCTCTGTAGAGATTATCCCACAGGTAAATGTAGAACTGATGTACAAATTTCCTACATGTATTCACACAATCAAATTTGATTGGATAGTACACTGCATAAAACATAATTGAAATCATGTTTCGAAATGCAATTGAAATCATGTTCCGAAACGCAATTAAAACCGTGTTTCGAAACGCAGTTGAAATCATGTTTCGAAACGCAATTGAAATCATGTTCCGAAACGCAATTAAAACCGTGTTTCGAAATGCAATTGAAATCATGTTTGAAAACGCTTTTAATACAGTGTACATGAATGTGAATACACCACAGGCATTTTGAAATGCTAGTAACATATGAATGTGAATAGACCCCAGACTCACCTCAGTAACATCCATCACTTTGATGGCAGCGAGTTGCCCTGTCTTGACATGACGACCCTGGAGATTAGAGCAAAGACAAAAAATAAGAGAAAACATACATTAAAACTTCCCATCAATCATCAACAAGATTATCAAGTCCCTCTCCCCCATCTCTCTCTCTTTTCCGCCCCCCTCAACCCAGTTCTCTCTCACTTTCCTTCTCATTATGATGTGATATGGTTTTTATTTTAGAGCAGATGACAAAAACACTTGTGGAGAGATGCATCTTCAGTTTCAGACAAAACAAAAGTAGTTTCAGCAAAAACAAAAGTAGTTTCTGCTAAAGCTATAAAATAAAAGTGAATCTTCATCTTCATTGTATATCTGAAATGTTGAAATAAAATGTTTAATGATGTATACTGTGAACAAATATACATGTATTGCAGCCTTCATTGTTTGGATCAAAGGGTAAATTATATTTACCCTCTAAATTTTACAAACATTCCTAAATTATGACAATTATTATATCAAGAGATGTATATGTAGCATGGCTCCTTCTTTTAAAAATGTTATTAAAAATAAAGACAAAAAGAACATCCACGTTTAATAGCTGTACAGCCCTTGAATATATGAATATGTGTTATCATTCTTATGAAGTACATGTACAGTCTTGTTCTACAACCAAATGATTATAAAGGAGGCTGTTAATTATGAGAAAATTAATTCTAGATATGCATTCTTTCCTGCTCATTTTTCATAGTTCTTTACACATTACTTTATTATTTTATTGATTATTCAAAGCTTGAAGGAAATAGCTTTTCCTAAGTATCCCAAATTTCCAAAGTACATGTACACCCTACCATCCGTTTTTTAACAGGTGCATGGCTACCTTTTCACGTAAGGATTACCGATCAAATAAGGTAGCTCAACACACAACACACACACCTCTATTTTCCTCGATTTCAAACTCAAAGCCGGTTATTGTGAACTCTGAGTAAACTTCTGCCATGCCACTTGAGTAAAGTACAATCAAACGGTGGAATCGACCATGTGTAAATTACTTTCCCACAAAGAATGCCATTGTCAGGACTCGGGAGAAGTTCCATAAACAGAGTTAGGAAAGTCTACTAGTAATAGCCTGTTTGGACTTATACAAAAGCTGTATTATATTAATAAGGAAAAGTTGTATAAAGAATCATTGTATAGGGGTGGGGCATACAAGCTGGGCAACAACATCACCTGTAAAAAAAACTAGTTTTGAAAAGGTCAGTTGACATTATAGGCAGCTGGCCAATCACCAGCCCACTCCCACAATAAGCCCCTCCCAGTTATACGTTTGTAGAACGATATTACATGTATGTTCAGAATAGACGGGACCCTGGTTCTTTATCGAGTTTTAATTTAAAACGATGCTCAAACATATGTTTCGCTATATAACGTATTTCGTTGTACGCCATTTCTTTATAGGATGCTCTGACGAAGGGCAAAAAACAGGGACTGTGAAGTGTGAATCTTAATTGAGTTTCTATTTGAAAACGATGCTCAAACATACATGTACGTTTCACTATACAACATTTCATTATGCAACAATTCTTTATACGTCGTTCTGACTTATCGTATAGTTACGTTTGTCATGTAGCGATACACTGAATTCTGATTTATATCTCAACAGCAGGGATTGGTAAATAAATCTACATACCGGTACTTGTACCCTAAACTCAAGTTTCCACAACTGAAACTCCAGGTTAGCATACTTTGAATTTCCTTCTAAAGGCCATTCTTGTGAAGTTCACAATGGGTACCTGTATTACATCCTGTACATGTACAGAGCACTTTTCAAATTCGCACAATAGGTGTCATGGCTGCTCTCCTCAATGTACCACTTACATACATGTACATATATGAATCCACAAAGTATTTTGATCATGAGGTGGCCCCCCAAAAAAGGTTCCTGTGTAGCTTTATATATGAAAAACTGATGTATGGTACATGTATATTACACCTGTTGTGTAATAACAATTATATACCATACTCATGTACAAATGTATGGTTTATTACAATTTGTCTTTTCTTCAAATACAATATAAAAGTGAGTCTCTTATCGTAGAAATTTGCTAATATTTCATTCGTCTGCACATGTACATGTAAAGGTAATGTTAATGGATAGGAAAACCCATGCGGAACCCAAAGACTGATCGAGGCATCCCTTTGTCAAACGCATGTAATGCACTCATTCCCTCACACATACTACGTACACAATGTACAGATGTGAATCAACAGTAGGAGCAACAGAGGAGGCAAAAGATTAGAGACAAAAAAAGTATTAAATGCAAATATTATCAGTGATTCAGGTAGCGTTCGGATCCCGATCGCGACATGCAGCGATCATCTCCTTATTGATTTAGTCTGGATTTATTCTTGCTCTCTCTCTCTCTCTCTCTCTCTCGGATGATTCATCGATATCGACTAGTCTCCATTCCGCACTCGACCTGTCAATACCTTTAGAAAGTATCGCTCGTTGAACCCCAAATCTTTCTTGAGTCTTGTCTCTCTCCCGCACTTAACCCATCAATAACTTTAGAAACTATAACTTGATAAACCTGAAAATGTTCACGCCTGATTTATCATCATCCAGGCAGTATCTTTCCTCCAATAAAATCACCATGTTCTTTGTTTCTGTTTCACACACCTGGACTTCCTTTTAACAAATTATGACCACATCCTGAAACATTGGCTTTCTAATTGGTCTTTTTTAATTTCATTATAAATGATATGAACTAAATGTATGTACAGTTGTAGGTATTCATTGGGAATAACAATCCTGCATAGCCTCTCATGTACAGGTACAGTACATGTACATGTAAATCTTTTTATGTCAAGAAAATCAACCTTTCCAAAGTTATTTACAGTATATATGTTACATTTAGATGAAGATGATTTCAGTTCTGGATTTAAAATTTGAGGTACAGTACATGCACACACACAACAAATTTGTGAAGATATTTTTTTCTACAATATATTTTGCTTCTTTACTCCCAGGTAGCGTAAAGTATTGAGTGCAAAGGTGAACTAGGAGACAAAATATTGACGACATGCTATGAATTTTAAAGGGCATTAAGGGACTCTGAATACTCATTTGGTTCTTGCACCGCAGATCACCTGATTCCAAAACAATCTGGAAGTGACAGGAGGAAAAACATGGCATGGAAGAACCTGGGGAGAGTTTCACAAAGACTAAGATTGACTTTAAGTTGGACTTAACTATGGCAGGCCATTCATGCCACTATTTTCTCTCATCATTTACTGGCATTGGTTTCTCAAGGGACGTACCAATCGTGGTCACAAATCTACAGAATTTACATTTTTTGATAGTTCATTATTGTTGGAAAAAATGTTATCTAAAGATCATAATTGAGAGACCAATGATGAGAGCAACTAGTGGCATGAGCTGCCTGCCATAGTTAAGTCCAACTTAAAGTCGATCTTAGTCTTTGTGAAACACCCCCCAGAATTGAGGAATAGCACCCTTCCTCATCCCACAAAGGTCAATGTTATCACACAGAGGAGCAGGGGCTAAACACTAACAGGTGAATACTGTATGGTTGCTGAAATGTACACCCTCTACAAAGTTGTAGAAATGTACATTTCGGTAACCATTCATGCAGGGTGAATTTGTCCTTTAAATCAATGAGTTACAAGGATTGTGAAGAGATGAATGTTGAAAAGGTCACTTCTCGGGCTAAGAACCTAGAAAACATCGTCAGTCGCTGAAATGCCAATCTTTTCAGTCTCGTATCAAATACCAAATGTGACTACTTGAGCATATGTTTGTATTGTAGAGGCCTATAATGAACAGATACATGTACCACTGTACCTTCCCATTTTTATGCAACCCAAGGGAAAACTTGTTATCATTAACAAATGTTAAATTTATTTGACAAATTTGCTCACAGCCAATCAAATGCCAAACTTGTTAATTGATGACAAGTTTTATGAAAAAGGACCCAGGACCAACTTCCAAAAAAGTTAATAGTGAAGCCCTGCTACATTTACATGTTTTTTTTTTGTATGTGTCATTGCCAACATCATGTACAGATTATGAACTTGGGCCTACATGTACATGTATCCATGCGACATGTAGCTAAACTTTGGAGAGGAATAGTGCTCTACCGGTAATTATAAAGTTTGGCATTAATGATCATGTTACTGATAGAGACATCATCGTGACAGGAGTTCCCTGTTTAGTTATAATCCAAGCCTTCTACATGTATCAGGCCCTGGATACGGGCATTCTGCCAGTTCTTCTCTTGATTCGTCCTTCGATTCTAAGCATCTCATTACGGCTTAATCCTCAGCAGAGGGTTACTTGGCAACTATTCTAATTTCATCATGTACAGGTACATGATGTACAAGCAGTGTAGTACAGATACCTGTAGTGTTCTCACCTGCACTGTATTTGCTGCACGATACGTTAACATGAACTTTTAAAGAGCAAATCTTTTTCATGAGAAATTGTAATACTATAATATTCTTCTTGTGACCCAATGATTGCGACAAAATAGGCATTAGACAAACTGGGAATTAGACCAACTGGAAATTGGATTAAATGACCGAATGGGTACTACCGTAATTAACGTTGTATAAACCGCCCTCGTGTATTAACCGGACCCCTCTTTTTCGCCCTTTAAAAAAAAAAAAAAAAATTGGTGTACCGTGTATAAACCGCACCCCCGTCTTTGAATTATTTTTTTCGGCGGCAAAAAGGTGCGGTTAATACACTGTTAATTACGGTAGACATATTGGAGATTCGACCAAATGACCATTAGCCTAAATGGTTATTAGACCAATTGATATTAAAGTAGACAAGATAGTCATTAGACGGGCTGGTTGTAGACCGTATGGGAATAGACCAATTGGGTGTAGACCAAACGGCAATAAACCTTCAAATCAGTCTCAATTCCATACTACTGTACACGATGGCTACATGTATGTCCATTGTACTCTACTGACTCATCACACAAGTTTATTCACGAGTGGAGTGCCGTGAACTTACTGGTAAAAGAAGTTCTTTGTTAAAAATAAAATAGACACACAAACAATAAGTGCACGTCCTTAGTGTCACTGCAGAGTGAGTCTAATCATACATTACATGGCTATTGTATTGCCATTTGCAAGGCAATGATCAATCAGCTATTGCATTGTGAGGGGACAAATTTGAAGACATACTGTAATTGAAATGACAAAAACAAGTCACATACATGTACACTGTACATGTACAATGTATGTACATGTATATGTAGCAGGTTTCTACAGTCACCAAATAGTTCATATACATGTACAATGTACACTGCATACGTTTATTTACCATTCTACATGTACCGTATGCACGTAATGGATGCCTGAGAGAAAATCTCTCAATTTTCCTGTACATATTGTATATCCCACATACAGGTTGTACAGTACATTAGTACACTGCAAGAGTTAGTGTAGTAGAATGGAAAAGAACAAAAATGTGTGGAATTATGTTGCAATCTACCTCCAAGACAGACAAACAGTGTACATGTACATGTACATGTACATTTTGAACTACAAACAATGTAGATGCCTACAGTACATGCATGTGCGGATGTAATGTGCATGTACATTACATACATGTACATGCACACATACAAATGTCCATTGTATGCAGGTTATAAACATCAAGTTTATGGCGTAATGGCCGGTCCAGTGGTGCCCAGGGGCTCGTTCCTAGAAACCAACGACAAGACAGTCATAACTTTATCCGCCAACTACGGAGATGTCTCTGATCTTCCTAAACCGTTTCACGAAGAGCTTACTAGCTAGTATCTCGTGAGATCGATACTATCGGCGAGATGAGGAGCCAAAACTTAGCCTTAGTCGCAATACCACCGGATTATTACAAAATTAATATTAGGGAAAATGCAATTATTTAAATGAATTAGTAATGAAAAAGATTAAAAATGATACCAAGAAATAAGAGATGCAATATACTTCCAAATTTGTGTAGATTGTACAATATAAGTACTTGTAACATATAATTGTGAGTATTTCATTACATGACCGGTGAATCAGTTTGTTTCTTGAGATGGGTACCCCCCGGATATTTTAGTTTGATAGTTTATAAAAATACACCAATATATTATTCTTAGAAAAATACGATGTAATGAAGTTTGTGTCCAATGTTTTAGGTATCAGTTGAATAATCAAATGACAAAACTTCAACATTCCAAAGGTTAAAACACATCTTTTAAACTGTGCATTTTACACATTTGAAGATAGAATTTATCTCGAAAGCAATATGGGTCTGAAAACTAAAGAATACACTTCAAACTATGGCTTGCCTGCTGTGGCAAAATAGCTATCCCTTCGACGATTTTCCAATGTAGAAAATAAAGGTGTATAATCAGTTTATTTAAGTGGAAAAATCCTTAAATACAAACATGGCATATTTTCATGAGATTATCAAATACAAAAAACGATAACTCACTGTTTAAGTGAATTTGTTGAAAAATCATAGTTGTAGGATTTATTGTCCTTTTTTGCCAGCCATAGTCTACCCAATAAATGACATGTGATGGCGCTGCCCATCGACTAAATAGTTATGACAGAGATACGACGGTGTCAGAGGCGTCATAACTCCTTAGTCAGGATGTTGTCGTTGATCTTGGCAAAGAGGGCTTGGTGAAACACGTAGCGGACAAGTTGCTCACTAACGCTGATTTAGTCAAGAAGTTAGACTTATGACGGTTTGTAGGAACGGGCCCCTGGACAGCCATTAGAGAGACTAACGAGAAGTCATTACCGTGACGCTGAGAAACTAGACCTATCACAAAACATCAGCTGTTCTCATCAATTTTATGCCTTGTGATTTGGCCATGCAATCAAGTCCAAATTGTTGGAAAATTACACCGAAAATTTATGATGACGCTAGTTGTTGTCATTTATACTGACTACCCATTTGTCTGGTTTTTTATGAATTTATCCATCCATTTTTTCCCCTAGCCAATTAACCTAAGTGATCTATGGGCTAATGAATATTTTGACTTGTCAAAGCGAGAGTTCTAGTTCGTTGATTTACATTGTTGTATTATCTGCACTTTGCACTGTACAAAATCAAATCATACAACAATAACATACATGTACTGTACATGTATTGTGTGTGTATTTTTTTCTTTTTTTTTAATTACATAACCCTAGATAAAATGCACCTTCATGTACATGTACATACTGTATACCGGTACTGTAATTTAAAAACAAGGAATTCAAAAAAGAGTAATATCTATTTCATGTTCCATGATTCCAGGACTAGAGAAAAAGTTGCAGAAATAAGCCTGTTTTTGCAGTACTTTTACTGTTAAAATGCTGAATATAATGTACTATGTACATGTATGTTGTAATGTTCAATCCTGCATGGCATTCTATAGCATTGCTTCATGTACATTTACTTTCATGTGATGATTCAAGCTTGCATGAAAAACATTTCAAAACAACTTGGTTATATCACAGCTGGGGTAACGCTGAGAGATCATTCCGCATGCAGAGTGTACAATCTTTCCAAGGACATGCTAAATTAGGACTGTATCTTGTTATCTTCCTTCTCAGGCATCCTCATTTACACTCTCAATTTAACAGCACATTTACATGTAAAACCTTCCTACAGTACAGTACATTTGTACATCGATACGCCGCCACACACATTTCTTTTGTTTCATCAGCTTGCAAAAGCCTTGCATCATAGAAATTGATAGAAATGCTTTGTTACTTTTGTTATTCAATACTATTTAGTATTTATAGAGATACCTGACACTGACTTCATCGGAGCTGCAGTGAACCAATTCGATTGGCCTATTTGTGACTCGCCATGCAGAAACTGCTGGTGAGACCAGGTGTCATTTACAGTTATCTGATGATACCTGAAGAGTCTATTGCTCGCAAAGTTCTGCATAATACAACAACAAATATAATTTTAAACAAAAACAAAAAAACAACACACACAACTGCAATGTACAGTATGTTGTGGAAGAAAGATAGAAACAAACATGACAAGTTTCCTTCACGATCAACATACATGTACAGTATGTAAACACATTATTTGTCCTCATTCTTATAATACTATTACCAAATTTACAGAACTGTTGTGCTGAGATGTAGGTCATCATTTTATTTTCAACATCGTTTTAAGAAAGGCATACTGATTGCAGTACATGTTACGGTACAAACCTTGTACACTTGTCCGTATGTTCCATTTCCCACAACTTCCATCAAGTCAAAGATACCAGCTGGATCCTAAAATCAGAAGAAAAAAATAAAGACAACAAAGGTTTACAAATATTATTTATCAAGGTTTGAAGAATTTCGAGCTACATGTACAGACATGAACACAAGTACTGGTACATGTAAAATAAAGTGACTCTGCCTTGCATTTTAATATTCCCCAATAATACATTTCACAAGGAGAAACCTGTGTTTTAAGTCAATAAACTTATTCACAGATCTGTGAGTTCCTGTAGATTATTATTCCCCTCCCTGAGAAATGTGCTGCTTAACAAACATTGATAATAATTTTCCTCTTTAATTTTAATCTTAAAAGAATGCCACCCAGCTTCCCTGCTGTCAATTAACACTTTGAGCCTGTTTTAATGATAACAATTTTGTTTTAGCTCCTCCCCCTCCAACAACAACAAAATGAACAAGCAGGCACAATCTTGGTCATAACAGGAACATGTGACATGCCTCTAGTCTGCTGGTCATAACTTTCAACAACAACAAAAAGGAAAAGAAAAAGAAAACACATATTTCTTCTAAATTCAAAAAAAATGTACGGTGATAGACATCAGAAAATCTGTATGCCCCCCCCCCCCCCCCCCCCCCCATCTAAAGGATCCTTTTTTATTATTATTATTGTTATTATTATTCTTATTATTAGTATTACTGATTGACTGGTACATTCAAGACAAATACCAAATATACCATAATTTGATAACAGAACAAACATCTTTGTCCTTATCAATCTACTCTCACAGGAAATGAAGTTTAGCACACTTCCAGGTCATGACCTCTTGGGGTCATGGCCTCTCATTCAACACACTCCTTTGGGAACCATGAAATCACTTTACCATCTACTCTGTAAAACTCTCTCTGAACCTCACACATGTATAAAAGTTAACACATGCACATTGTACCAAGCTTGAGCCTGCTGTCTACATGTACATGTACATGTAAGTCCTTTGTGTAGTACATGTACATAATACAGTAGACCTACATGTACACTGCAATGTACTTCAGCCTACATGTAAAGTACATGTAGATGTTCATTTACTAGTTCATGTGTATTATTATCTTTCAGATACATTTAAATGATGCAGTAAACCCCCACAAAAAAAACTGCCAAATATTCTTAAAGGCACACTGTCCTACTTGAAGCTACTTGCTCCCTCTTTATAGAAAACTTCCCCAATCGGTGCCTGTTGGTCCCCCATGATCCTCTTTTTCTTATGTTAAATGAGAGCTGAGTTAATGAGATAGCCACATGTCACACTGACCTCGCTGGCTCGCTGGGCGGTCTAATCCCTTCTGGTTGAAGTAGTAACGCCTCCCTTTAAACGAGTTAATGAATTACAACTACTCACAACAAAGGTCCTGCATAAATTCACTTAGTTAGCGCCGTGTTATAAAATATGTGAAGCATAATACTCATTACCCCCCAATTTTTTTTTTTTTTTTTTTTAATGGCGCATTTATTGTTTTTGCATGATTAATTGCCATTTTAATAAAGAAAATTTAAAAAACAAAATGTCCTGCCTACATTGTACATATATGTACATGTACATAAGTCATCATAAAATGATAACAACCTGAGCTAATTTTGCAATTCAATGTTTGTTGAAGAACTTTATTTAAACAAAATCCATTTTTTTCATTGCTTTACAAAAATACTAGGACACCTGTACATTTTTGTAAGTATACAATAGACATGAACAGAAAACTTCTATCAATCATTAAATCATGAAGACTGAATTGTCTAATTACAGGTTGTATATAATCTGAAAGACCCCTTGGCCTTTGCAGAGAAGAGCGTCACATTCAATAAATACTCTACATCTAATTAAGGATGTTATGTAACCTGCATTAATTTACAGGCTTTGCGGCAATCAAGTTGATGGCCTACATATGGGCAAAAAAGTAGTCCAAATGACAGGTGCACTATATTCATGTACCATGCATGTACAGTTGTATGAGGGATCTAGTTTGCCAAGGTACAGTATATATTTGAAGAATAAAAGGTTTAATGGCCATGGGTTTGGGGGTAATAAAAAAAAGCTCAACTTAGGAATAGTTACATGTACTGTACATGTAAGGCTGAGATGGTTCACCACACTGTAATTTTGAAACATAAGATCACAGGTTTTTTACTGGTATCAAAAACTCCTCAAGATTTTCAGTGCATGTCATATAAAGCCATTGTACATGTACATGTCATGTACATGTATGTCCTGCATGTGTACATGATGACATGTACATGTACATGTACAGTACTGTATAATGTACATCACATGCACATGTACATTTTTTGTACATGTAACCAAACCTTACATGTATGCTTTTCATACAGGGTACAGGTATATAGTTTAATAGATAAAATTTGGGAAATGTGAAAATCATTTTATATGTTTTGCAATTTCTTCCTCGACAGAGTTTAATGCATTTTAAGCACACACTATGCTAACACTTTATCAAATGAATTGTTGGTAATACTTTCCTTATATGCCTACATGTACAATACATGTACATCTGACCTTTCACCCACACTCATTTTTAACATTAAAGCTAATCTTATAATTTAGACAAGAAAGAGGATTACAAAATTAATACCATTTTACATATTTTTAAGAAAGATTTGTTAAAGTCAGAATGTGAAACTTTGTGTGTTAGTCTAGGTTTCTTGATGAATACAAGACAGAATATTGTAACTCTGTGTTTTCATGTTTCAAAGTATAATCTTTTTAAATACATAATTCATCAAACTGCAATAAGTCTGGAGTCATGAGCACTGATTTATGTTGGATAGAATGTGTAAATAAACATAAAAAATAGTACAGATTAAACCAGAGATATATAAATAAAAATAAGACTTTATACATTATTTTATACAATTGATTTCAGCATTCAAATTCAATAGGCCGAGTTCAAGTTCAAATATTGAGATGCTGATCTTAAAATATCTTTGGTCTAGTTCATGTGCAAATGAAGTAATGAACCAGTAATGTATTACTATTACTAGTAAACATGGTAAACAATATTATAAAGTAAATTGTATAGATCTAGATCTACCCTCAATTATAATATTTATGATTTCATTTAATACCCGGTAGTAAGTAAGCACTCTTTCAATTCATTCTTTGTTTTGATGGAAGACAGCGGAGACAATGTGGACGGAAGAATGCACACAAAACACACCCACACTGATTCATAATGTGTAACACAGAGAGACATGGCATGCATAATAAATCGGTCATTTTAGAGCCGACGTTTACTCTCATTTCTCTCATTTTCTGTACAAAATTGTCATCGTATTATTAGAAACAATAAGTTGACATTAATACCGAGGTATGATTTATTGATTTTAATGAATAGTAATCTCCTTACCCTCAAACTTGAGAGATCAATATCATCTAAACTTCGCATTGATGCCATTTTTTGTTCACCGCCGCCCTGCACAGCAATGCGGCCAGAAGCTCTGCCGATAGACTAGTGTGTGCCTCTGAATTGGGGTCGGTGAGTGTCTGGGTCGCGGGTTCGGCAAGATCTTCCGTTTAATCACTAAACTTTCGTTACTTCCTGTAGTAAAATCCAAGATAATTTCACAAGTTCGCCGGCACGGGTGCCTTCCACATATTCACAAAAATGCGTTGGAGACAGTCATTTCTATACAGGCGGGTGTTTTCAGTGGAAGATTAGACAAAAACTAACAGTGACTCATTACTCGTTATGAATAACTGCGCTTCCTGACTGACATAAAGGCCTTCTACACAAATTTACGTATTGATGTTGTATACATATGCAAATGAGGGTCACCGTTTGAGGTCAAAATTCCAAGAAGTCGTCGCCTTCTCGACGAGAGGGCTCACTACAAAAACCACGACAGTCGCAAATGAAACATTGAGATATTTATATGAAAATGAAATTTGTATCATTATGATGTACAAGTTTTAAATTATGTAGGGCCTATGTAATAATTATTATTCATTTTAATCGTGTCAAATGAAGCTTTGCATTTGTTGAGAAATGGGGATGGGAGGGGGGGGGGTCTTCGATTTTTCTGTTCAACTTTTTTTTTGCTAACGACCATCATCACAATATCTTCACCTTTTAATATTGGTATTACAAGAATAAACTTAGTTACAGTTTGAGTAAATGGATATTTTGTCGCAATGCGCTTTATATATAATTAAACACAAAAAGAGGACACGCTTACAAGGGAAGTCCACCCTAATTATTTGGGATTTAATTTTTTTAATTTTCAATCGGAATTTGCTCGAACTTTCACTGACCTGTTTTTCTATTTTTTGCTTCTTATAACTTGATAACCACTGCCCACTTATAATTATGGTCGGACAAATCGGTAAAAAAATAGGCCCACTTTTAAGAAAGTTTATAAGAGCAAGCCGGCGAATTTGATAAGGAAAAAAAGTATTTCACCACCTTAATTTCACCACCTTAATCTCTGATTGTTTGGAGGAGAATTCACAGAGTAAAATGACAACTAAAAGATCAAGTTTTTCTGACGAATAATTTAGATAACGGAGACCATAGTTTGTTCTTAATGCATGTGAGGAAACAAAAAAGGACATTAATGCTACGATGCCTGCAATTTCACTAACATTTATTTTGATTATTTCATTTCCAGGAACATTACAAAATAAGTATAACAATTACAAAGAATTCAAGAAAGAAACGATCCGCCAATGCATGTGGATAACCAAAAGAAATCAAGTTTCTGTAGTGCAGAAGGCTCTCCTCATTGTGCAATACATAAATATATAAAATTGCTTAGATATACATAATCTAATATCAAGAAGAGGCAAGAGAGCATGAGATCATAAATATAAACATGTTTATTATGTTGCGCAAGTCGTAAGAGTGTAGCGTTTTAACAGAAGAAATAAGAAGAAAAAAAATAATTTGAACTAAACTTGAATTAAATTAGTTGATCAATTACTGTGGGTCTAGCCATGGATCGAGGGAACAAAGCCAAATTATTAGTGGAGAAAGGGTGGTGTTGAAAAAATGGGGCGTGATGTGTTGTTATCTCTCCCCCCCCCCCCCCCCCCCCCCAAAAAAAAAAAAAAAAAAAAAAATCTCTCTCTTTCTCTCTCTCCCTCTCTCCCCCTCTCTCTCACCGTCCCTCTCCTTCTCTCGACCCCTCTCTCTCTTATTTTCTTGCCAGTTGATTCATATGGCGCGGACAGGCATGCCCCCATGCCTTTAACATTTACAATGATAATCCTAACTGCTGTGGATCATAATTCTAAGTTTGTAGCTGGATATTAATAACTTGTACCGGTATAATGCTCTACTGTTTTTTTAATTTTTCATGTGTACGTTCACCTGTATCGATTCTTCATGTTTCGATTCTTCATTTGAATAATTTAAATATTGGTCACAATCCTAAATCGTGGATTCTATTTCAATAAATAAATGGTTTGATTTTATTTGGTTATATTTGTTTTTATCCTTTTCGATATAATAAATAAAAAAAAATAATGGGTTCTTGTATAGCGCTCATGTCAGTCAATGTTAGAAGTATAAAAGCATATAAGTTGGATAGTTAACGTCAGAGATGATTGTTTGAAGACACTATGGCATATTCCTATCACCTAAAACAAAAAAGTTCAGAAAAACGAAACAAATCAAAACAAAAATACACAATGTACTGAATGTTTTTATTGTCAAGGGCGGAAGGGGTATGAGGGATCTTATAAACTATTCTCTCTTGCTTTTTGACGTCCCGAGGAAGCATGATATCCAACCAAAGTGGAGTTTAGTTTATCAGGGGAGAGCCCAATAAAACAAGTTTACTTAGAAATGATCGTTTGCAGGAACTATTTATGGTATATTCCTAACATCATGGTGTAATACACAATGTACTTGAATTATTTTTCTTCTGTCAAGGACGGAAGGGGGTAACGAGGGAACTTATAAAAACCATTCTGTCTTCCCCTTTTAGTGGGTTTTATCAGGGAGGAGTACATAAAGAAAAAAGTGAGTGATATATAATAGAAAGTGAGGAAAACAAGTCTTTTACAAGCACAGGAAGTGAAAAGACAAAGTATCTGAAAGGCCTACGGGGCTATACTTATTCTGCTTTTGTGTTCAACATCTTTGTCCCTTAACCCGCCATTCCGAGCTCAAAAAGGGAGGGGGATTAGATCGAGAATAGAGAAGTAAACAGGGAGCAAACAAATCTATAAGCACAGCTTGCTCTAGTCCAGAATCTGGCTGGTTCTTATATTTTATCTCTATAATATTCCATACACTTACTTTCAGGCCGCCAAAGATGGCGTTATCATCCAACTTGTACACCCAGCCTAAGAGTTTCTTTTCTTTCTCCGGGCGTAGAAATTCAGGGATCACGTCATATTAGGCTTGGGGCAAGTAGTGGGAGATCGCGGTGATGGACAGGCGCGGATCAAGGGAGGGGGGGGGGGGGGGGGGGGAGGGCGAGCGGGCCTTGCCCCACTCCCTGGCAAAAAAAAAAAAGACGGGCAAAAAAGAATGATGGTGAACAGAAATTAACCTTTTTTTTGCTCAAGGGGGGGGGGGGGATGGGGTGTGTTTATTAAAAATTAGTGCCCCCATATGAGCGAAATATTGGCAGGCACGATTTTAAAATTTCAGTATACTGACAGAACACTAAATTTCAAATTGATTTCAAATTTGGGCCCCCTCCCCCCCCCCCCCCCCCCCCCTAAGAAATCCTGGATACGCACCTGGTGATTATTAAAGCTTATGATTCTGGACTATATAGGCTTGCTCGAGTATCATAACTTTATAAAGAGGTGTCAGGTTGCCCAATTTGATGTGGAAGGAATCAATAGAATAGAATATGGAAGTGTTTTATCAAAAACAGAACTGCAACAGCATTTTTAAATTTGAATACCGGTAGTAAATAAAGACCCCAGCCATTGCAATTTCTGAACCAATTTTTTCTTTCTTCCAAGTAGGGCCTTTGCATTTGGGTAAACGTAAATTATGTTTTATGTATATCTTGGTGTATGTTTCATGGAAAAGAGGAGAGCCTCATATTAATTGGCCCATATTTATGTCTTAATGTCGAGAAAAGGAACTTGACGATAGGCACTGGAATTATTATTTTTTTTTTAATTGACTATTCAGTAAATATTCTAAATATTTGCCAAAAATATGCATTATCTTAGATACAACTTTGATACACACATTTTTTTCACCAAATCCTGCCCCAAAACATGTAAGGGGCATCACCGTTTAACAACAACCCATATTTAGGTGATCTAAAAATGTCATACCATTATTGAAATTGAATGATTAATTTATCCTCGTTATGTTAGTAAACACTGCTAAACTATCTTTTATATTTCCTGTAACTCTTGGCTCACTCTCTCTCTCTCTTTTCTTCATTGCTCTACCCACCTCCTCTTGGTTCTCTTGAACTCTCTCGCTCTGTTGGCATCCTCATTGTACAAAACTGATTTCATGTAACTTACACAACTAAAACTGTTCCGACTCTATTTGACCATTACTGTAACTGTCTATGATTATGATTATTTCTTGTTGTAAATTGATCTGTAACTTTTAGCAGTGAAAAATGCAAATTTCAAAATGGATAATATTAATTTCATTTCATTCTATTTCGATTACATAAGTTGAGAGTGAGAAGGGTGTAAGCTCTATGTTCAAGTTTGTGAATTAACACAACCTTCTTTCTCTCAGTAGACAATTATATGTACACAAGTTACCACCAGAAACATAGAAAAAAAAAAGAATTCAAATAAGACCAAGAAATCGGATGTTTGACATCAGTTTTATTTACAAAATAACAATACAAACAGTAAATAATACAGTATATACAGCATAAACCACATGTAAAAGTGCTTTCCACATTCATACTATATATTACTCATTACACATTTTTCTTCACAGGGGATTTCTATGACGAATCAATTTGCATATCCAGAAAATGGCAATTTTCCAACTTTTAGATAACATTCCAGCCCATGTATATTGTTTTCAGAGACATTACATTTTATTAGAACAATGAATCAATAAAAGAAAACTATAATTGTTGCCAACTTGAAATAATAATAATTATATGATCAATTTAGCCCTAAAAATAAATCCTGTCTTGAAATAGCTTAAACTTAGTGTAACTATAACCCTAATCAACTGCATACATCTAGGCCTAACAGGATGTCTATCAATTTTGGCGAGATGAAATGGTACAATTTGCCATTTTAGGTTAGGAATTAGTATATAACAAACATTGATACCTTGATAGGCCTATGAAACAGCTCCGTTGATTAACCAGTTGCACAAACAATCGAAACTCAAACATATATTGTCAAATTTCTACCTACATATTAACTTTTGCTTTTTTATGAATTTGCTTCATCACTAACATTTCACAATTCATTTAATGGGTTGGATAAGAACATGTTTTGACTGATTTACCGTCTCTAAAAGTCAGAAAAACTTTCTCATTATCGGATTGAAAATATTTATAACATATAGAAGGGCAGGAGTCAGGTGTCCCTTCTGTTTCATACCAGCTCCCAGTGCCTCCACTATCTAAAAATGCTGGATCTACTACTAGAAATTTCCTAGGAATTGTTTTGAAGACTTTTTATGGCTTGCACCAAGTAGATAAAGATCTTGTGCTCAATCTTGTAATTGAAAACAATTCAGAACAAATTCTTGGAACCAGCGGGATTTGAACCTGACATCTACTGCTTGCCGGGCAGCGACTCTACCACCAGGCCATCACTGGTCCATGGTACAGTCATGATGAACTGGAAATAATTACCTCAGCTCTCCTGACTTATTCTGACATATCATCTACTGGGTGCCCGAGCCAAAAATTTCTTTATAACATTTGAAACTTCTTCCAGGATTTCCTATAAATATGACGTCTCAATGGTCATGGAAAAACATTTTTTTTTTTGGCAAGGATCAAGAAATACAAAGCAGTTCTTGCGAACATGTCTCTGATAAATGGCCTTTTTGGCGATGGAACCACTTCTGGAAAAGACCAAGTCCTGTTTTATCAGTACTAAACAGTTCTCGGTACAGCATCTCTTGAAACAATTTAGCCCAGACCTTAATAGAAGTAGGTTCAAAGAAGTTTCTTTGACTATGGTTGATTCCTGAAAACCTCGGCAGTCCTTTCAAACGATCTGGTCAGGACCTAGGCCTACAATTTAGTTCATAATTATGCATCTCTATGCACACTGTCTTTCATCCATGAGTCTCAGTAGTCCTGGAACAAGGTGCCAGGTCCTAGATCTAATTAAGCAGTTCTAAAAACTTCTGACTATCTTCCGTACATGAAAAGCCCTACAAAGAAGTTCTACGAGAGGAACGAGGAGAGTAGAGGGAAGGGTTTCTGTTTGCTGACGACAAGCTTCTGATGTGGATGGGAAAGGTAACCTTTGATGTAGTTCTGTAATGAAACAAGAACATGAAACAAACAAGATATGAGGGTTATATCTCATTTTAACAAGAACACAGGTAAAGCATACCTGCCAACCTTCTATGTCAAATTAGGAATCTCCTAAGACAAAATTAGGAATGAAGTGTACTTTACATGTTTTTATAAAGCGGTTTTCAGAAAAAGAGGAATATAGGGTTTTTATAGGAATGGTTGGCAGTTATGGTAAAGGACATCAGTGCTATGGCGGGGATTTGAACCCTGTGCATGTGACCTTGTGCTTCATTCACCGTCTGGTGACTTTTCCACTAGACCATGACATCTCCAGAATGAAAAATATTTTTACCTTGTAGATGCCTTGCTTAAGGACACCAGTGTTATGATGGGGATTTGAACCCTGTACCTTTTGCTTCATTCACTGTCTGGTGACATATCCACTAGACCCAAAAATGTTTTACCTTGTAGATGAGGTTTGCTAGGATGCATTCCACCTCCTCTTTGTCCACGTCTTCCAGTCCTGTAAACTTGAGAGCGGTTTCAAAGGCATCGATGGGAACCTGATGTGTGTTCAGCATCAGTTGTCTGAATGTAAAGAAACGTTTAAAGAAACATTAAATTCAGTGTTATATTCATTAAACTTTGGGAACTGAAAATACGGTTATGGAAATGAACAGTATCAAAGATTATTTTAAAGGGGTAGTAAACTGACCAGACTACGTGTCTTTCCCGTGGCCTGACTTGGGGCCAATTGGGTATAATACAACTACAGGCGACGTGACCGCAGCAATCATTTGCATGCAACATACGCAAAACTGAAGCGTGAGGAGAACTTCTTAAAAATCAAACAGACACCAACACCAAACTCGCATAAGTTCGTATAAAGCATAGGATGTAACAATAGAAAATAGACATACTTTTCTTCATTAACACCCAAGGTAATGTTAACACCAAACTTACACTTTTTTGAAGAGGTTCCTATACGTGATCGTCTGTAGTTTCTCAATAATGAGGTACACACCGCACTTGATGAAGAAGGCCTCGTTCTTGCTCATGGCGCTTGTCAGGAGACGGAGATCACCCGTCTTGGTTGCCTTGGCGATGTCGGCAAACTGCATCAGATCGTACTTCTCGAGAAGAGACGTCTTTGGCATGTGACCCTGATATCAAGAGAAACAGAAGCAGTTTTATTTGAGAACAGTTTGCATATGAACCCTGTCAGAGTGGCCACCTCTTTACAAAAACCACTTGTCTATATTGCTGATGGTGTGTCTCTCGAGCAAACAATTTGCATTGGGTATCAGCAAACTGCATCAGAAACTTTCCTATTTCAGAAGAGATGTGACCCTGATATTGAGAGAAACAAAGGAACTTTTATTTGACAATAAATTATACATCAAACCTATCATTGTTGCCACCTCTCTAGAAAGACTAACTGTCAATACTCTATAGTGGTCAAATTTATTGTCTCCCTTGAAGAGGAAATGTACATTGGATAACCAGTTTGTTAAAGGTACTACGTCCCATTTGCAGGTCAAAAAAACGAATAGGTTGATTTCTAACGGCATTTGAAAGACAATACTTATTTCAAACTTCCCTCAAAATGAAAGGGTTTGAAAATGGCTTTTTGTGGGAAAATAACGAGTTAACGATCAATAGTCGTAATAAGTGATTGCAATTACCTAAGTAATAGTCTGATTTTCAGACCCTTGTACCAAATGGTCCTACGTTTTGTGCTGCAAAAAGATTCAATAAGTGATTTAGACCATTACAAGTAGTGGGCTATTGATGTAGATAAATGCTCATGTACCTGTTACAGCTCATTTTATGTATGTAATTACCAAAGTAAAAAAGATGTCAGTCAGTCACTCAATAGTGTCTGACAGGGAGTCTAGAAAGTAAACAGGTTTCCTTGCATAATTGGAATACTAGGACACTGCTAACGTTTAACTTTCACAGATAGGACATACATGACATAGTCATAATTCCAGCAAAGTTCTACAGAGTTTGATGTTGGCTGCAAAAGGGACATAGTATCTTTAATGCCACTTTTTGTCTGTTTTCCATTTGGTAGTTCCTTTAGAAAGGTACATACACAATGTAACTATCTTTCATAAAGTTTTTCATTGTTTACATATATGAAAGGAACCCTGTAGAAAGGTAAATATATTGAAAAATTAAGTACCATGAATCTCTCTGTATAAGAATCACCCCTATTTTTGGCCCCCCCCCCCCCCCAAAAAAAAAAAAAAAATTTGGTTGCCGACTCCGTGTTCAAAAACCTACGCGGGGAAGGACCTTTATTTGATTTGTGCTTGTGAACTTGTCATAAATAATAGCAACAATGTCGTTTTTAAAACTAAAGATGACAGATAAATTTTCCAAACAGAAATCTGGCCATACAGGTAGTGTTGTTCTAGTTTCCGAGTGGTGAGTCAACACAGTTTGTCTGACTGAGCTAGGAGACATTGCCAGGCACAGTGCCAGGTGAAGGGACATAAATCAACACTTTAAAAAATATCAAAAATCTTGTACCTGTGTATAAGACGCACCCCAATTTTCAAAAAAAAATTAGGCTGAAAAAAGGTGCGTCTTATAGACAGAGATTTACGGTATCATATTTATAACTCTCTGGGAGAGTTCTTACCAGCAACATCTTGACAGGTAACAGATAGATGAGAATGAGACGTTTGTTCTGCCGACTGGAATGATGACATCGTTGGAATGCAAATGATAAATGCTCCTCAGCTGGGGATTGATAAAGGATAAAAATGATAATAATAGTAATGATGATGATGATGATGATAATAATAATCATCATAATAACAACAACAATAATGATAATAATATTATACAAAGGTCAAGATATTAATTTAGCTTTAAACAATGTTTCTTGGCTAAAATCAACCAATTGGCTATTCCCGTTTGGAAATTATACATCACAACTGCATATTCTGAGATATTCTGAGAATTTCATGGTCGCAGCTACCATTGGATGGCCTTATAGGCGTTAATTGAAATTTGATTCAATTTTTCTCAAAAGCAAAAGTGTTTTAGGGGCTAAACTTTCTAGTGCTTATAAATACATCCTCAGGGGCATCCAAATATATCAAAATCTCCTAAAACTTTGTATTACCTTTAATTACATGTATTACAAACGTTCAGGGTGTCAATCATGATTCAACTATTTTCCAGCGTGCAACTTTCGCAAATCTATAAAACCATTTGCAAAATTAATTCATTCATGTTTTTATACATGCACACAAAAAGTGATATTCACCTGCTGTAAAATCACTCTCAAACATTTCTTTCCTGCCGACGTAGTACTTGTAGGTGACCAGCTGTGAGATACTGAAACGATCTTTGAGTGATGAGCCCTCTATTGCCCGGATGAGAGGTTTGCACAGTGGAAGCTTGTTGATCTAGATAGGGGGCAGTACAAAGAATAGAC
Source organism: Strongylocentrotus droebachiensis (assembly GCA_035222895.1). NCBI lineage: Eukaryota > Metazoa > Echinodermata > Echinoidea > Camarodonta > Strongylocentrotidae > Strongylocentrotus > Strongylocentrotus droebachiensis. Next base: position 124,753 of record JAVYIG010002588.1, read on the forward strand.
TATCAGTGATAATTTTGTATTTGTTATTACAGTAAAAACCTGTCTATAAAGACAAGAAAGTGGTCTTTGTAGACAGGTGGTCTTTATGTACAGGTTCCTTTAGTACATGTTTCAATGAGAACCCATTTTCAAGGGAAACAAAAAAATGTGGTCTTTCTATACAGTTGGTCACTAAAGCAGGTTTGACTGTACATGATTATATTATCATTATTGTACAAACTTTATTGACCCTTATAGTGCCATAGGTGGTTTGCATCACAAAAAGGTATATTCTTTTTTAGCAGCTTGCCTTCTGAAATAAAATTAAATTTAGAACGATTTCTAGAAAGTAACAGTAGTTATCATAGAACAAATTGGCGCTGTAAGTGTAAAAAAAAGGCCCTGAGGTTGAAGAAAACCTTTAAAAAACTTTACAATATTTTTCATAATGTCTGTAAATATTATAGCACAATAATGGCTAAATATATATGGGAGCACAACTTGTTCTTTCATAAAAAGATATTTTGCATTTCAAGTATTTACTAAAAACTGTTAGTATCGGTTACCGTAATCAATTGGCATGTTTCATCTTGTCTATATTAAAGCACATCGAAAATCAAGTTTCTTGCTGTTGCGCTGAACTTAAGAGAATGCTTAGTACAGTGACATCAGCTATTTCAATTACGATAGTAAGCAAATAACTACCGTTGGTGAAGGTGATGGGACAAACTATCACTTCCGAGGCGATCTGGATGTAGCTATCTTTCCGAAGCGAAGCTGAGGACAGATAGCATATACATTCTGATCGACGAGGAAGTGATAGTTTGCCATCACCTGAAACCAAAAGGTGATTATTTGCTTTATATTCCACATCTAAAACAATTTAACGACAAAAAGAAAAGGACATGTATGCATCTACATGAAAGACACCATGCCTAAATTCACACCAAAAAAGTTTAACAGTTTAACCCAACTCCTTGAGGGTACGGTGCTCGCATGTGTTTGTTTTAATTGCGCTCATTGGTAATGCGCGCTTAATTAAACCTGTTTTAGTGCGTTTTCAGATAATCTTCAGTGTAAGTGCGTTGCCCTTTGTAGATAGTACCTCTATCTTCAGTGAAATTGCGTTGCACTGTGTAGATAGTAGTACTATCTACACAGTGTAACAAACTTTTTGCTTCTCCCATCAATAATGGGCGAACTATCTTTCATCACATGATTTACTTTTGACCAATCGTAGAGCAAGATTCTTAGTATGTGGAATATAACATGGCATAAAGGACATTGATACTACTCAAACTACCATGTAACCAATCAACAAATTGCTCTCCTCAGTCTGACACCATGGAATTTGGTTTCCATGGTCATTCAAAGTTGGCAAGCTTACTGACCTTAATCAAACAAAAGACAGATGGATTGACATGTACAAGAGCATTGAAATTCACCGGGGGGAAATCCCCCTCAGCAAATTCAATTTGAAAAGTGCAGCAAACTACAAGCTTGTGTGGAGTAATAGAAATAAGATCTCAGAGGGTTTACAAATTGATTAAAAAAGAGATCTCTATACCAGCAGAAAGGGAGAGGTTTCAACAACCACCAGCTTTTATTTAAAATCGTAATGTAAGTGCCCTGCCTCTTATACCTCAGTCCTAATTCATGTTTAATACATATATCCACCACATTAGGGAAGTTTAAATGTACGTGCCTGGGTCAAGCACGTAAATTATTTATTTTTACTTCTCGTTTGTTTAATATTCCACAGAGAGGAGGAAAACTCTCAACAGCTGCTTAAAATTGTCCACATCTTGCTCTTCAGTAAAGTTTTGTAATTTTAATGGGGTATCCAACATTGATAGCAAACTACGCTAAAGGAAAGTAGAAAATCACAGAAGTAGACTGGTGAAAGTTCAAATGAGATCAGACAAAAAATGAGAGAGTTAAGAAATCAAAACAAACATACAGGTAAGTGTAAAGATTTTATACACAACTATTTTTTGTAAGTCAATTTCTTCTTTTGCATGATTCATCACAGATTATCAAAATGGAGTGACAGGAAATAGAGTGAGTAAAATGATTCAAAGAATAAATGAATAATTGGAAGCTTTAAAGAAAATTCTAAGAAAATGAATGAATGAAATATTAAACAGTCACAATAAATGTAATTATTCCAAGGGCAAAGAAATTCCATGATTTCTTACTCAGCAAGCTTGGTCCCATAGAGTATTATGAATCATGCAGTACTTGAGTTACTTGATCAAGGATCAGCAGCACTGGATAATGCCCTCATTATTACCTAAAATTGCCAATTTCAATTTAAACATTTAAAAATTGCCCAAGTGGGCAACTGAATATATACGATCAGCTACAACACCACACATTTGTGGTATAGTGGTTCATTCACAGAACTTTAAGTCAAAAGGTTCACAGTTCAAATCCCAGCCAAGCACTATGTCTTTTGGCAAGACATGATTCCATGTTTGCCTTTGTACATCCAGGAGGTAATACTGTTGTAGCACCAAAAGCAACATCGGGTGATGAACATGAAAGCTATACAATAAGTAACCATTATTAATATTATTATGTTCATGTTTCCTCCTCAACATCATAAGGAAAAAACAACTTCAGTTTCTTTGGCATATTATGAGAAGAGAAGGCACAGAAAGAAAAAAAACACCCCCAACCAAGGTTTACATTGATTCAGTTCGCTTTTCGCCTCCCAGGCACAGGCGACACTAAATTATTAATAATAATAATAATACTGACAGGAAAAATCAAGGGAAAGAGAAGCAGAGGGAGACAGCGCATCAATACACGGATAAGTTCATCAGGCTGACTGGTAACAGAAGTAATGTCACATTACACAGAACCAGAGATAGATGTAGATGGAAAGCCTTGATGAACAATGTTTGGAACAGACAAGGCACCTAGCAAGCAAGCAATGTTCATGCATATTCTATTAAACATAACTTGAATATAATTATAGCAACCTAAATTTGCTCTTTTGTCATTTTAGGGGTAGGGGCCATGTTTGCTGGATTCATTCAGACAAAAAAAAAACTCACCTTGAAGTAGACCTTGAAGAGTTGGTTGACCAGATACAGCATACCCCATCGCTTGGTATCATCTAGTGATGCTCGTCTAGATTAAGATAACAGTGTGAATGGGGTTGGAATTAACCAGTTGATCCATGTAATACAAGTAAGGGCTCATTCACATGTGACGCTGTAAACCGGTGATGTTTTATTTACATGTGTAAGTGAATAAGGTACCCACAATAACAAAGGTCCTATCAAGATCACAAATAACTTTCCTTTACCGGTAGTTATTTACCCTTATATGTGTTAAAAAATATTTAAAAATCAAAATATTTTGTTCATGTCCTTTTGAATAATCACTATAACAATGGCTGAATTTTAAATGAAATACAGGATAGATCAGAATCAGAATCAGAATCTTTAAACCCTACAATTTTTCCATTCCCCCTCTCTCCCCTCCCCTTTCCTGCTCTAGCTCCCTCTCTCTCCCCCCCCCCCCCTCTCTCTCTCCCCCTACTCTCTCTCTATCTTGTCTTTCTCTTCATCCTCTATCAATCCCACCTTGTTCTCTATCTCATCACTAACATGACGGCTTCATCCACCAACTCCAGAAGAAAGAAAAAATTGACCTTCTCACAATAAATTTGAGTTGATTTCTACTCTAGTGACCTAATTTTTTTTCTTCCTCTGCTTAACTCAATCAATAAATTCAGATCAAGATATGAGAGGTCCTTTTTTTTATTTTTTATCCCTTCCCCTCTCTCTTTTTGTCTCTCTCAATTTGTTTTTCTATTGCTCCTTCTTTTCCATCCTTTGCTTATGATGCAGAAGCAATCACATATGATGAATTCATCATTTCATCACTTCACTTCAAGCCCTCCTATGGCGCAGGTGGAAAGTGCAATTCTGCTCCAGAAAATAACACATGTTCTACTAAAAGTTTGGACTAAACCTAGTTATTTTGTCTTCTAAGAGAAAAATCAGGGGTGTATTTTTTAAAAAACTGTGTTATCTTTTATTCTGGCAAAACATGTGTTGATTGTCATAACACATTGTAATTGCATAGAGATTGAACAGAGATTTACTGGTACTTGCGCAGGTGTTTTCCTCAACTATACCCTCATGCAGCCAGCTTGGTGCAGACATTAAAGGCATCATTTAGCAATGTTAATTCTGAGATGCACGGCCCTACATGTTATCAGTGTCTGTGATATGGTGTAATATTGAAGCCCCAAAAAAAATTGTGCTTCAAAATGATAATGAAGTGCCTCAAAAAAGTAAAAACCTTTGAGTGACTTGTTTTACCATACTCATTTTCCCAAATAAACTGTAGTGTTATGAAAATTGTTAGGAAAAAGCCAAATTTGATTCCGATTTCTAATCATAAATATCTTGATAAACAGACAGGCGATCGGCTTGTAAAAGGCATGGGGTTCCTGACTGACCTAAAGGTTTATCATTATCATTGCAGAAGGAGCTAAATCCAGGATTTCGTTCCAGAAACGAGACAAAGTTACCCAATCCCTTTAACCAATGACTCGTCCTAATTTGGATTTGTTATGACAGTTAGTATACCTAAACAGTAAACATATTATAATTTTCAGAAGACCTCTCCCCAGGTACATACATCATATTTCAATGAGAGGTATTTGAAGCTGAATATGATACAGTGCAATCTCATTATAAGCAGGTCTGGGTCCTATGCATGAAACTTGTTATCAATAACAAGAGACAAGAACTGTTTTACGCTACTGAAATCATTGCATTTGATTGGCTGAGAGCAAATTTGTCACAGAAATTTAGCATTTGTTATTGATAACAAGTTACATGAAACAGAGCCAAAATAAAACAAGATACCAGTTATAACAAGGTGATTTTCGTTGTCCTCATGTTCCAAGTTATGAGTTTCCATTGCAATGAAACAAAAATATGCCCAGACTACAAAGTTCATTTATAATTATTATTTGTAAAACTTGTGGCACACAAGGTAAAAACATTTTCCCTTATTTTTCTCTATATCATAACAAAATCTATTCTTCTGTTCGCTTCTCATCACTCGAATTGGCAACACATACGGTATTGGTACTTTGAAGAATGAAGTGCCCATCAAGGCATTCATTAATTTTTCATTTTTTGCTTTAAAATTCTCCATACTGCTAGAAATCTTACAGAATATCAACATTAGGGCACCCCCTTCTTTCCCAATACAAAAGACTTTTCATACATTTCCCCCTAATATTGCTGTCTAGTGGATAAACCTCTGGATTGCGAACCACAAGGTACGAGGTTCAAATCCCTGCTGCAGCAATAATGTCCTTTGGCAAGATATTATTCTACATTTGCCACACTCCACCCAGGTGCAGTAAGTGAGTACCTGGTAGGATTTATTGCTTGAATGCACTAAGCACTACAGTTATCCAAAGTCCTTTGGTAGTGCATAGAGACATTATATCATAATGTGATATGCGCTATACAAGAACTGTATATCATTATTTGCCAGCACACAAAATTAGCATATATATATATATATATATATATATGCTAATATATGCATGGCGTTGCCATGGGCACCAAGATGGGACCAGCTTATGCATGCCTCTTCGTTGGGCACATCGAGGAGCAAATGCTACAGAATTATCAACATCCTAAACCGGTTCTCCTGAAGCGTTACATCGACGATTACGTAGGCGTGTTCACGGGCACTAGAGACGAACTAGAGAGGTTCATCCAGTACGTGAATAGTTATCATCGATCACTGCGTTTCACTCATGACATCTCAGATGAGTCTATAACATTTCTCGATGTTAAAGTCAGTGTGGAGGGTGACACTCTTGCGACTGATATTCACTACAAACCTACGGACTCGCATTCATATCTCAGGTTCGACTCTTGTCATCCCCCATCATGTAAGAAGGCCATCCCCTTTTCACAATTTCTGAGACTAAGACGAATTTGCAGCGACGACACTAATTTCAAGTCAAGAGCGAAGGAGATGAGAACTTTCTTCTCTGACAGAGGCTATCCCGACAAGATCGTCGAAGGGGGAATGATGAAGGCTAGCCGAATCACACAACATGACGCTCTGACTAAGAGACGTAAGGATTCTAATTCCCGCACCCCTCTTGTACTCACGTACAACCATACATCTCAGCGAATTGCTAAGGCCGTACGTGAAAACATCAACATCCTCCGGGCTGACGAGACGACTCTTAGTGTATTTGGGGCCAACCCATTCATCACGGCGTACCGGAGGGGGAAGAACATCAAAAACAAACTTGTCTGCTCAAGACTTCCCAGTCAGATACCCCACAGCATCACTAATCCTGGTACCACTCGGTGTAAGCGTCCTCGTTGCAAGACCTGCGCCCATGTCTCATCCCATGATGTGGTGGGCCCCAGAGGAACTTGGCATATCAGAGGAGAATTCACATGTACCACCACTAATGTCATTTACGGATTGACATGTACCCGCTGTTCCATGGTGTACATCGGGGAGACAAAGAGACGCCTAGCCGATAGAATCACGGAGCATCTGCGTTCCATACGCCTGAAGACAGCCGGACTACCTGTAGCTCACCACTTCAACATCGGAGATCATAATGCTGATGACCTTCAAGTATGTGTGCTGAAATCTTGCCGAGATGAGAAAGAAAGGAAGCTGATGGAGGAGAGGATAATCTTCAAACTTGGCACTCGCCACCCGGACGGGATGAACGCCACTTTCAGATCTTTCCCTAACTCACACTGAACTTTGTTGAACTTTAATATCTTTATTATGTCATAATGCTTTTTCAATTGCTTATTTTTCTTTCTGTGCGCCTCTTCTTTTCCTTTTCTTTTGCTTTCCGCGTATCTCCCCTGGAGACACGCTCTTCTAACGCTCCCTATATTTCTAATTTTCTCCTATTTTCTCACGTCACAATGGTCCAACTTTTGAGCTTTGTGACGTTTCTCTATCTCTTTTTCTCTTCTTTCGCGTACTCTCACGCGCCTTTGCATCTTGACTACCAAGCGTCGCCTATATATTTTTGATTTTGTATATTGTTGTTCATGCTTGAATCACTTCAATAAAGGGCTATGCCCGAAAGGTCAGTGGAATATTCACTTCTCCGGTGTTTTTATTTATCTACCTTGTGTCCTATATATATATACATCTACATACCCATCAGCAGCACATGTTCTAAAGCAGGCCATCATAGTATCAGCAGCTTTCTCTAACAATTCACCCGGCTTTCCTTTTCCTTTCCTCATCAACTGAGTCTCAGCCTGAACAAAATATATATCAAATCTGATTATTTATTTTTGATCAAATTGAAAGTCTAACAAAATCAGGAGGTTCCCCGATACTTTTCTTTAACAATTCACCAGGTTTTCCTTTCCTCATCAACTGAGTCTCAGCCTGAAAAATATATAAAATCAAACATTATTACTATTTTTGTTCAAATTGAAAGTTTAAGGAAAACAGGATATTCCCCAATACTTGTCCTAAGCAATAGCTGCTTTCTCTAACAATTCAACGGGTTTTCCCTTTCCTTTCCTCATCAACTGAGTCTCAGCCTGAAAAATATATCAAATTTAACATTTATTTTCTTCTTAAATTGAAAGTCCAATGAAATCAGGAGGTTCCCCAAAACTTTTCTTCCACAACCCAATTTCAACATAATACAGATTAAACCATATGTTTTTAAGATATTATATAAACAAACAAATATTTACTTAATATTCTTAATAATGATAATGATAAAGATAATGATAATGATAATAACAACAACAACAACAACAACAACAACAACAACAACAACAATAATAATAATAATGATAATAATAATAAATAATAATAATAATAATAATAAAAACGGTGCTTATAAAAACGCTTACCATGGAAGTCTCTAAGCGCTAAATAAAGTTAAATAATTTTGAATAAAGTTAAATAAATAAGAATAAAGTTGTTACTAAACCTCTTCACACAAGTAAAGAAAAACAGTCTATCATATAAATACCGGTAAGCAATTTATAATTTTTACAGGACAAGTTGAAAACTAAAGTTATAAGCTAGACTTTGATCCATATCGATTATCGGATTTTGCTAATTTCATCTCATAATTTATTTATTTGGCTACGCATTGGTCAACATCATAACTGATCTGTTTCTATCATATATATATATTCATTTTCAAAGCGCAATAACTTTATGGATATATTCTACTGCGCTGCAAGAGCTCGTGAATGATGTGGTATACATCCTACATGCACAAGTATGTTTTCAGTCTTGATTTACAGTTTTTATTAGGTGTTGCTTGGTAGGACAAATATTATGGATTTTCCTACCTAGCAACTCGTAATGTATGCAAACTCGCATTCTGACTATTGAAATACAATTATTCATAACAGTTGAATAAAAAACCTTGAAACGAGGCACTAAACACGATTTGTGCACTGAATTTGATTAAATGTCCCATTCAATTCACATAGGATCATTCATCTGTAATTTTGTTGATTGCACTATAAAAATACCCATACATTTCTAGGCACCTGGATACCATCTGTACTATTGCCATAGAGACATATTGTGATATGCACTATATAAGTACGGTATATCATTATTATTATTGCACTTTTGTTTTGGCAACAACGATGCAAATTAATTTCATTGCATTATGCAAAGTGAGAGTGGCTCTAGGATTTGTTAAAGGGTAGGGGTACAATTTTTAAAAAAACACGGCATGGCCCCCTCCCCCAAACAAAAATGACATATGAGACCCCCCCCCCCCCCCCCCCCCACCCACTCAAGCATAAAAGGTTTTCATATGAAGAAAAAGATCTCTTACACACACAAAAATAAGGGGGTGGTATAGACAACCATAACTCAACCCTGATACATCCATCCCCTGCACAGCACAGGTACCGGGTAATTGCATTATAATGCCAAGTCCTAGTAACTAGGAATCAGAAAACCATGAAAACAGCACAGTTGGTCCATGAATATATAATACAACACAATATACTATATACTTACACTGTTGGCAAATAATCTGAGATCTACTATGACAACATACAAAACAGGTAAAGCCCTGGAAAGAGAAACAGGAGAGACGTTTTTTTGTTGATGGTGAAAATAAAATACAGACATCTTTTGTGCCTTTACACTTGAAATTTTCATCCTCAGCTCAAATGAGTCTAAAAAATAATCTACTACTGTATTATGAAGATTTAAAAAAGGCACACTTCTGCTAAAAGAGCAATTTTTGTCATGACTATTCTTTCCATCATAATAAGTAATAAAATAATAATAATGATTATTAAAAACAACAATAATAATTATAATAGCAACAACAATAATAATAATAATGACCAAAAAAAATAAAAAATAACAATGGTTCTTAATTTCTTATATAGTGCTTTATCATTTACATTTGAAAAACAAAAAAACAAAGATAATTCATTCTGAATAATTATGAAATATATTCATCTAATATCAATGTTTTATTCCCAGAAAATTACAGCTGCCATGAATAATGAATTTTTTAAAATAGAATGTTGTTCGAAGAAGTAAAATCAAACTTACCAGTTTTCATCTTTTTGGCTCTGGAAAGCTTTGTTGAATGCTCTAGATATAACTAAGTTAAGGCATCATAACAAATCAGCTAGAAAAAAAATCTCATGATTACATAACACAAGACAAAAATAATTATAAATAAGATATATTGACAACAATTAAAGCTCTGACAATGAATTAAGACTCTGAAAATAGGTGTATTTAAATGATTGGTAGTATTGTTGCAAACACTCTTTGTAGTCTTGTTGCTAGCAATGCAGTAGCTTTTTACATAGGATGCATGCATAACAGTAAGCACATTCCCACTTGGAATACAAATAAGATCACTCACTTTCAAAAATGTTTAAATAGTTATAGTAATACTACAATACATGTACAGTTAATTTATTCTTACCCCTTGTAAAGTTGATGTATTTTGTGCTTTTCATAATTCAAGAACTAAAGGCGGACTTGTTGAATGAGATCCTTTGTTGAATACTTGTAGATGTAAGCTTTCATATGTCACATTCTCAAGAAACATAAATTGGAACAAGTCATTTGTTCATATACTCGAAAGAAACAAAAATTGGTAAGGGTATGAATAATTTCGTTTTTAACTGTATATCATAATACAAGTTTCCTTTTACTTGTATAGACCAAGGTAAACTGGGAAAAATGGAAAAAGGATACTGAACGACAACTTTTTGGAGCGAGTATGCTTCGATGAAGTCATTGTTAGCCACACACCAACAGCACCTGGGGATTAAACAAAGAAAACAAAGAATAAATTTGAATCACACCAAGAAAGGGCAATGGCTTCAAGTCCGTCTAAACATTAGTTTGGCTGAAAGAAGTAACATTGCGAGTCTGTCACGTTACTCTTTCTCAAAGGCGAACAAAGAAGAAGAAAGAACATGATTTCATATAGAAATTACAAGTTAAAAGAAAATAATTATTTTGATGCATGGGATGTGCAGTCCCATGTACTGCATTCCATGTTTGCAAATTGTCTTTCCCCTCATCCACTGGCAAAATATTCCATAATCAATAGTAAAATAAAGGTCTGCCACTAACAACATTAGATGTAGAACCATTCATTACTGATTGATTTCAATGACCCAAATCCAAGGTTTATTAGACCTCTATGTGATTTATCATAATTTTACTGAATAGCTTATTAATTCAGTGTAATCACTTAGTATGAGAACACATTACTTGTCATTGTTTGGGGTTTCTGTTTTTAAGTATGCACTTTGAATCTTACTTTAAATGGGCAGCTACCATTTCATCGTAGGGGGGTTCAAACCATTGTTCACACTGCTCCTCTGGGCTCTCCAGATGCAGTCTCGGATTGGCGATGTGCGGATGTTTGAAAGACAGATGGTCCTGTGGGGTGGGGTGGGAAGGAAAAGGAGATGAAGGAATGCATTGTGATAAATTCACTTGATTCTTAATCAGGAGAGCTAGGTTGAATTGTAATTTAAAAGTTATCCACATGCTAAATTCATAATAACAATAAACAATTCACTTAAAAACAACACTCCTCCTGTTTCATTATCTTGCTTTCTCTTTCTCACTCCCTCCTCTCCATTTCTATGACCCCCCCCCCCCCCCTCCTTCTCTTTTTAATATTCTTTCTCTTTCTCACTCCCTCCCTCTTTAGCCCACTCCCTCCTCTCCTCACTCCATTTATACGACCCCCCCCCCCCCCTCTGTCTCTCTTTAATATTCTTTCTCTTTCTCACTCCCTCCTCTCCCCCACTCCATTTCTATGACGCCCCTCTGTCTCTCGTTAATATTCCTTTTCTTTCTCACTCCCTCTCTCTAGCCCACTTCCTCCTCTCCCCATCCATTTCTATGACCCTCCTCTCTCTCTCTCTCTTTAATTGTCTCTCTTTCTTATCTTTCTTATGCCTCTCCCTGTATCTACTGTAGGTGTCTCACTCTCTCACTTCCATCCTCTCTCTCACATAAAAGAGAAAGAAGATTTAAAACTTACTGCAAGAAGACTGCCATCCCTTCTTCTGATCCCATTTTCAACCTGTGATAAAAGAGAGACAATTCTTCAAATCATTATACTTATAGTTGTTAAAATAACTACTAACGAAATGTGATTGTAGAATTCAAGCTGTCAGCTGCCAGTGCTAGATTGCAACATTTAAAACATCTTTGGTAAATTGCTATCCATGAAAGTTTACATACAGTGTACACATACATTGTGTATGGAAAGCAACACTTTACAAAATGCTGCCCATTATTCAAAGTTCATAATTCAAATTACCGGTAATAGATCATCATTAATATTATAAGTTAACAATGTTAATTATAAGTAAATAGTCCAGGTGAATGCTCATTGTTCTCCTTTTGGTCGTCATCCTCTTTTCTTTTTTCCCCTTCTCCTTCTCTTTTTCCTCTGTATATGTCTACTTTTTCTACCACCTCCTCCTCTTCTTCTTCTTCTTCTTCTTCTTCTTCTTCATCTTCTTTGTTTTATTCATTTATGATTTTACTCTCTACATCATCATCATGACATTGGGTAAACTTGCTCTTCATTTACCATTTTGCTGCATTATCTTATGAAGCATAAATATTCTTCTTTTGTTATCATGTCTCTTTCTCATAACATAACTAGTATAGCCCTAGGATAATCTTTCATTCTTTGTTCCCTCCTCCCTTTATTATTTTTTATTAATGTAATTTTCTTTTCTTTTCATAGCAGGTCTACTTCTCTCCTTACTCCTTAGTCTCCTCTCTTTCATCTTCTTTCCTCTTCTCTCCTTTTTTTCTTTTCCCAATCTCTCCCTCCTTCTTCGTCTCCCTTCTAATTCTGCTTCTCCTCCTTCCTCATTTCTTATTCTTTCTTGCACTTTGCAGGAGCGTTTCATTACTCATTAGCAACAAACTCCATTTTCAATATATGGGGCTAAAATTAATATTCAGCCACTTTGCAATGTAGAGAATATTATAAATTAACTATTATAACTACAATAAAAGCATTACATTTTATAAAAATAAATATACAGTTATAATTACCTACGGAAATTTTCCCCATTACATGCAAAAAAGTTTTAATCTGTAAATTAAGAGGCAAATCACTCACCTGTTGTAAATACTGATTCAAACTTGTGTGCGCCATGGTTCAGCTGTTGCCGAATAATTGTGTAGACTGTCGTGCTGAGTAGAGATCATCACAGGTTATAAACTAATATCTTTCTAAAAACATAATTACTAGCCTTAAATTAAATTATCTAACCTTTAATAATTATTTAGTGAACATTGCATTAATCAACAAATTTATTTGATAAATTATATTGAACATTTTTCTGAATTTAAAGGGAAATGCGATCACTCCAGCCGCTGACGTGGGATTGAGCGTTTACAAGCTGAAACGGTGAATCGAGAATCCGCAATATTGCACTATTTTAATAATTTTCTGTCATATTTAGGAAACCAAATTATTTATCAAAATGCCTAGCAAACAGAGAATGAGGACGCAAAATGACAAAGCAAGCAAGAATGTTGAAAAGAGGGGAATGGTACCGAAAACATTGGTAAGTATGAAGAAAAAAAGAGTAGACGTGTCGTTTGTGTGTGTGAGGAATTGGTCATAATTGTCACTCGTGTGCCATTGCATTGCCACACTGCAGCTGTGCAAAAAATTCGCAGCCAGTGCAGTACAGTGCAAAGGCATTTGTATAAATGCCGGGACCAAGGACCATAATCACCTGTTACTTGAATACCAGAAATTTTCACATGCAATTTATTACTTACTTAATGGTAATAAATAATAGTGTAAAAATTTATCCAGAATTGGAGGAATTCTACAAAAGAAGAACTTCAAGAAGGGGGAGTGGGGGGTGTGACCGTGTATAGACCGAATTTTCCGTCTCTTTCGTTCGTTAGCCTCTTATTGGGGTAGGGTCGGCCGGCTCTCTCTTTAGAGATGGAAACCGTCTATACACATTCCCTTGATAACGCCACGGCCATTTCAGGTCGTAGCGTTTTGCCCCCAAAATCCCCCAAAATGTCATTTTACCTCGTGCATGTTATATTGTAAATTAGGCCTAGGCTATAATAATTCAGTTCCACTTACCAACTTGACTGAAATAATCCGTTTAATGGTCCCTTTTAAGGAAATTATGAGTCAAAATCGACATCCATGTTGAAAATCTTGCAAGCCGTGTTAAATGGCGTTATCACAGTTTTTCCTTCATAATCATTTTGCCTTCGGCGTAGACTAGAAGGGATGAGATTGATTTAGATGACTCCGGCAGCGAGAGTTTAACACGGCTTGCAAGATTTTCAACATGGATGTCGATTTTGACCCATAATTTCCTTAAAAGGGACCATTAAACGGATTATTTCAGTCAAGTTGGTAAGTGGAACTGAATTATTATAGCCTAGGCCTAATTTACAATATATCATGCACGAGGTAAAATGACATTTTGGGGGCAAAACGCTACGACCTGAAATGGCCGTAGCGTTATCAAGGGAATGTGTATAGACGGTTTCCGTCTCTAAAGAGAGAGCCGGCCGACCCTACCCCAATACGAGGCTAACGAACGAAAGAGACGGAAAATTCGGTCTAGACCGTGTACAGAGAGCTAGAGTCAACTAAACTAAGGATGCTAAGCTGGCGAACTCCGACACGTCTTGACGCCTTGGCCTAAGCCGGCTTACTAACTAAGTAACTAGACCTAATTGTTATTTTCATAAAGTAAGTAAGTGTGGACGCTAGGGCATGTGACAAAATGATGCACGCCCGTTGCAAAGTGCTTTACGCTGACACACTCGACTCTAATTTTGAAGAAAGCCAAAGTGGCAATTACAAACAATCAGAAATAGAAACTTGTTGCAGTAATTTTGGTTTAAACTTTAACACCCACCGACTCAGTTCTAACTTCTAAGTTTCTAACTTGAATTTCTAAAAAATAAATTGTCTTTCATCCTGTAGATTTTGACAGAGAGAGAAAGTGTGCAAACGAGTGACAGTATTCTGAAAAATATCCTGTTGAAAACATGCATAAAATAAGTCATTCTTATATTTTTCGCGAGTCATAAAATTTGCTTGCCGATCTTAGCACGAAATCCACGAAAATTAATGTACCGCAAATGTTTCTACTTTACAGTAGTTTAATGCAGAAAATTTGACCTTTTTTATTTTGTTGTTTGAACAATCTATAAAGATTTGATATCAAGTTTTGTACTGTTGTAGCCAACCATCTTTCAAGTTTGATACTTTTGCCATCACCTTTTTGTAAGAAATTGCCATTGTACAGCCTCTAGCTGTTCAAGGTCGTCCAAGAGGCTGTTCACACCAGCAGGATAAGTCGAACTCAACTCTAAGTTGGACTTGAAAATTATGAGGAGCCATTTGTAGCTTTAATATAAAATGTATTCAAAGGCAAAAAATCTAGTATTTTAGATTTTTTATAAATTCCATCAAGAACATGAAATCTCCTTGATAATAGAAAATATGAATGATTTGAATTAACATTTTATACCTTTGAAAAACACTTACGTCTTTCCATAATTTTCAAGTCCAACTTAGAGATAAGATCAACTTCAGATCTTTGTGAAACACCCCCCTGGTGTAGTAGAAATTAGTCATGCAGGAGTATGCCATTGACCGAAAATATATCCTGTAAATTAAGATGATTGCATGTGAATCTATCAAATGATCTATATTAATTTATCTTTATCTCTTTCAATCCATTTCATGTGCAGAAAGCAAGTGAGGAAGGCTACCCTGTTGGGCCTTGGTTAATTGGACTCTTCATATTCGTTGTTTGTGGATCAGGTAAGATGCAGAAAAAAAAAGGAAAAGCAACAACATTAATAAACAACAACAATATAGCCAGAACTGTGAACAATTACCCTCTGGACAGCTCTAAAAGAGCTTTGAAAAAAGAAGAAAAAAAGCTCTTTTACTAGTAAAAGAAATAACAAAAAGGGCCACTTTTGAACATTAATATCTCAAAAGGTATAACACATATTGTAAAGATGGAGGTCAAATTTTATTTGGACTAAATTTTTGTGACATTTCCTTAATTTTACATTGTAGAATCAAATAAAATGTACATGAACAAAACATGCTGTGCTGAAATCACGCTTTTATTATCGCAAAGCCAATAAAAGCCCCTGTAAACAAAACAAAAGAGGATCTTTTACATTGCTATTTGACAACAAAAAGGTCAACCAGTTCTCAACGTATTTGTAAATGCAGAGCTCTAAACATGAAAAGACACAGAATTAAATTTAAGTCATTTTATAAACATGTGTGTAAAAAAAACAGACATGCTTTAATAAGGGTTCATAAGCAAATGACCTCCAGATTTCCCAGTAATCCTCCAAATTTTAACAATAAAATTAAAGTTATAAATTGACCTCTTCAAATCTGTAATTTATTGATTGGGAAAAATTGTGAATAAAAAGAGAGTACCCAACATTCGCTCCAGGCTATATTTCATCAAAGATATCATATACCTTTAAGGTTAAGTTTAGGATTGCAGTTTGGTTTACAGTTAGGGTTAGGTAGAGTGTTTGATCCATTGTCAAAGTTCAGAGTTTTTGGTAGTTTATTAAATTAGCTCTAGTTATATGTAGACTAGTCAGCATATTTTTGTTATTATGTGGACATAAAAGTTTATTTATGTATTGGCCCTATATTTAAGGATTTCATTCCTTCATGTTCTTTCTCTATCATTACCAATTTGAATGTCTCTTGTATTTGTGTTAACTATAAACATATATTCTAACATACGGATTCACTCGACCGCATGCTCAAAATGCTATTATCTTATGACTTAATTAGCTGATTGTATTTCTCTAACCTTGGATCTTAGTACATAGAACTATACATTGTTATAATGCTTAATTAGGGGATACATTGGTGTTGCGTCACAATTCATTTGTCAATAATTGATGTATAATTTAATCTGATTGCATTACCGGTAACCATTTTTGTTTTTTCTATTTCTCTTTTTCATTGCAGCAATATTTCAGATAATCCAATCTATCAGAATGGGATAGGCAGCGATAGATCATCATCATCTTCATCTTCATCTTCATCATCGTCATCATCGTCATCATCATCTTCATCATCATCTTCATCATCTTCATCATCATCATCTTCATCTTCATCATCATCTTTGTCATCTTCATCATCATTGCCAGATCACCATTACATCATCTTCATTATCATATCTTGGAGAGGTAATCCAATCTGCTCAACAAGCCGGCAGGTGGATCTTTTCCCAGGAAGCATCTGCTCTCAGCCCTCAACGTTCCCAGGCTAGGTTCAAAGGTCACCATGTCACGGCAGTCCTTATCAACCAACAGCTCGACTTTGGACTGCAGCATGTGTTCATCAAAAAGTGGATTTGAATAGTCCCAACGATGAGACGGATGCCAGATTGTCCAAATAAAACATTAACCATCGCCCAGAATGGTCAATATTATATTGGTCATCGGTCAATTTGGAGTCGGTCAAGTGGTGTGACCAGAGTATATAACGACTTGGCCAGACGATACCTGCTTTTAATTATCCCTTCAACTCATCGTACGGAAGATTTGTTTAGAATTGAACGAGAATTTGTTCCATATTCTTCTCTGTCCATTGCCCCTGTAATCATAGTAATATTCATGACAAATTCTCGCCCTTATGATATGAAATGTACACCACATGGTGTTGATTGCTTTGTGAAATCAACAAATTTTAATATGCCATTCTGTCAAAGTGACATTGTGATACCATTTGAAATAGAATTTGATAAAAATAATTGAAAGCCTGATATGAATTGAAACAGAAAATTCCCTCTATGTTTGATTCAACACTAGCAATATGAAATATGAACTTTAAACAACGCTCTTTTCTGTCTTTAAATGGAGAATTTACTTAATTTAATTTATACTAGGGATTGAGACACTTCTTGGTATTGCATGCTTTTGAGATGTAACGGACAATCTAAACACAGAAATATTTCTAAGAGATATCCATGTTTTAAGGATATCGTACGATGCACCAGTTTATACAATTCATGATTCAAAATATTCTCACAATTTTTTTTTAAAATTCAGCATAATCTCTTTTTTTTAAATAAATTTTGTAATGAATATATTCCACTTTGTTTTCTTTTCTTTTAAGTATTCTTCACATTCCTGTAAACAGTAATGATAATGTTTGGAACAAATTTTTAAATGTGTTTCATGTTAGTGTCACAAAGTGTTTTTTCTTCTTTTGTAAATGGAACATTTGAGGGTTTTACCAATTACATTTACCCTTTAGTTTATATTATCCTATATTACGTAGCATTAAACAAAATACAGTTCAATGTCATTCTTGTATCATTCAGTTGTCAAATATTCGTTGTCTCGCTTGCCACAAGTGTTTTTTGTGACAGTTGAGAGATTGATGACAATTTACAAAAAAATTAAGATTAAATATTTTTGCTGTTTTCGTGAAGATGACAGTTTTCAAAAATGCACGGGTGAGAAAATGCATGTATGCTAATTGTGTTTTTAAATATACAATCTGCCAATTCCTTAAACATTTTTATTTTTTTAAACATTGTTTTTAGTTGTTACCTCTTCTTTTTTTTCCTTCTGCTTTTACTTTTTCTCAACAGAAATAAGAGAAATGTTAATCATATATTACTCATTGCACATGTTATCTGCACTAGACTCTTCTTTTCATTTAATAATTTGCACCAACATTTTTTCTTCCACATTATATTTTTATTGCATAACAAAACTATTATATGGTCACAAATTCAGCTTCATTTGTTCACTTCCACTGTGACAAGCTTAACGAGAGCTGGCTCATCGACCAATTATTATCTTAAATGTGCAAATAAAAGTGTTGCCAATTTCATTATATGGCACTAAATCGAGTAATATGTTACTTTGCTCCCTAAGATTATGTGGTGATTATTTTGACAAGTTTTAAGTTTTTATTGATGGAGAGATTTTCAAATTGTTTTTTGAATGATAATAGCCTGGACAACCACTGATGTATTTATATGTAATGAAGAAGGAAATGGTCGATCACAGATCTAATTTTGTCATGATACGGTTTGCCATTTATGTTATTCATGTGGAGGAGAACATGTACACTTAGATAAAAAATGGCCAGGCCCAAATTCACAAACCATGTGTGCTTTTTAATTGACCAAATTCAAGATAATCGTATACATGTATCATTATTAAACTATCATAATCATAATGACAAATTAATTTCATGAATGTTTTTCTGCATTTCAGTAAATATTACATTGAAAATATTTGTCATCGTGAATTGTACGTCAAAGTATTACTATGCCCCTCTTCCTACTTTTTGGCATTGGTTCATGGTTTGTGCCTCTTTTCAGGGTAATTTATCATTTTGTTTCTTATTACTACTATGGTAATGAGAATCTGTACAATATGTCCATAGCTTTAAAAGTTTGTGGTTGGTATTACACATGAATTTTATGTTCAGGTATCTGGGTTATTTTCTTATTCGTCCTCTCTCTCATTTTTCCCTTTTTCAAAGTCATATTTCATTAACCTTTGGTTGCTATGAGATGGTAATTTTTATGATCATATTAATCACTGGGAAATTCCCTTTTCATGTTTCGGGTTATCTGTGGGATATGTTGGGTATTCCCCTCACTGATTAATCTCTTTGTCATGTCTATTGTAGTTGATGTTGAAATCAAAAAGTAAGAATTTAACTTCAGGTTATGCACTCAAGCAGTAGCTTTATACATCTCTTAATCTAGCTCTCTAAAGGTTCGTTCAGATATGACGCGGAAAACTGCTGCAATAATCTTCTTTTCTGTTTTTTTTTTCTTCTTTAAAAAAAATGTAAATGAATGGCAACTGCTTGAACAAAGGTCCTTCATATATTCACTTAGCTTTGCGTTATAACAGAGCTAAATGTGGAATACTTTTTTTATGTCGTGTAAAAAAAAATGCTGCCGTTTTGCCGCATCATATCTGAACGAGTTTCGATCCTGTGATAATTTTCTGCCTAAGCTGTGTGGTTTTCTTGACTAATAAGAGAAAATCTATCCACACAGATTGCACCAAATAATTCACTTTCAGGTAAAACATTGATCATGTTGGGTCGTGGCGTATGGAGTTTGATTTTGAATATTTCTGTAAATAATTATAAAATACCTATTCCATGTTGATTCTATAGAGCTGTATTTAAATAACATTACCATTTCTTTTCATTTTTGTCAAACTCTTAAAAAGATATCTATATAGAACATTAAAGCCAGTTGTATGTAGGGATTTTAGCGTATTAGTATTAAAGCAAGAAGTTAAGGTTGAACAATTCAGATGTAAACGTAGCATATTAGAAAGTAGCATTAAGGACAGATGAAAGAAATTCTATTTTATATTCCCTATATGCAGGTAGAAAGTTATAGGTCGTAAGTTAGTGGATTTGCACAATAAAATGCCTCATGTTTGCCGTGATTAAAAAGCAAGATTCAAAACATTGCTCAAGAGAAAATACTCCTATTACCACTCTCGGTTCACAGGCGAATATTATTTGTAGTCGTGTATTGTGTCTGTTGAGAGACAGAAAGGCATTAGGTCTGTATAATGTTATGATTTAACACCCTTCTGGCTCAAAACAGACAATTTTGTGGCATATTCTAGTTTCTCACAGAAAAAGACAAATGGGAACATTTGATAAAAGTGAGAGACTGAATATCACCCATAAGAAGATAGGCATTAGGTCTGAATAATACCCTGATGTATTTTCTACTTCTTGTATGTATGGTCGAAGCCGTCTCAAAAGTGTGTTGTAATCTATGTACCGTATTGCAAAGAGCACATTCACATTGCATTATCATACACAAAGTATCGGACTAGCCACATATTTTCTTAAGAATTCGGTTCTCAATGTGCATCGTGTTTGTCCATTTCCTTGACTTCTTTGTTTTCAAGTCATGTTCTGAAAATGAAAGCAAAGTAATATATATGTCCTCTATTTCGATCTGAATAAAATGTACTTTTCTTCTCTTAAATATGCGTGAGATGTCCAATCTTTTTGTTTGTGAGAGTTCAAACTAGAATTAGAAACGGTTTAGATTTTATTTTTCTCTATTTTTTAATAGACAAATTGGAGACTTGAGTAACTCAATACAATTTAAGTTATTTGTTTGATGATGATTGTTTTACCAGACAGCTAAGAAAGCATGTGTATGCTAACTATGCTTGTTAGTAAACAACCAGGCGACGGTCGGCTCTAAGCCCTCTTTGACGGACTTGGTAATGAGGATTGATGCCTTACCAAAGGGTATGAGCGCATTGACTTGGTTTCAAACCCGGGACTTCCGGTTATGAGACCACTGAGCCATCACTCCTCCTTAAGGTTTGTTTTGGAATGTCGGCATATTTCTAAAAAATAATTTGTCAATCAGTTAATAGGTGCTTGGAAACAAACTAAACTGGGTTATCTGGCTATCGAAACAAGAGCCAAAGCGTCAAGCGACATGCTCGACTGTTGCAATCAAATCTTGTGAGGAAATGAGTTTGATAGTGAAAATAGTGAGACTGGAGAGAAAATTTCATAACTTCAATCGTTTGACTGGCATGGGGATTATTATGTCATTTTATAACATTTAAAACAGGGGAGGGGGACAATAATGAAAGGTAATTACCTCCCTTGAAAATGGCAGAGAGAAATAGCTGGATAAATGATGATGGAAAAGCAGAGAGCAAGAGAGAGACGGACAGAGTAACAGAAATGTAGAAAGAGAGAGAGAGAGAGAAAGAGACTGACAGACATACAGAGAGACAAAAAGGGAGAAGGAGAGACAGGGAGAGAAGGGTATTCAGGTATTTTGGGAACAGAGATGTTACATGTTTTCCCCTCTGTTCAGAACGAGAATCGTCACAAGCGCATATAAAGGAAAAGAGCTATAATAAACTAAATTATGCATTCCCTTACCAAGTTCTGTAATTTTACAAATTGGTGAAAAATTGATTTGTCCTGATTAAATTTTCCTGAGAATGTGGCATTTTGAAGTTTACATCTTAAAGGTAAAGACCAGTAATGGTCATGCGATTGCATTGTGAAAGAAACGTTGTGGAATCGATCAGAAAAGGTCGATCATCTAGCATCTAGCATCTGCAAGGTTCTGGAATCATCAAAATGATAAGAAATTTGGCCCATTCTTCATAAAGTTACAAGCACTATACACAGAAAGATGTATATGGGACTACCCTATCTCTCTCACCAGACCATGAGAGAAATAAATTTACCAAATATATGAATTAGTAGGCGGTTTCCTGGCAAATTTTTTATCATCATGTATTAGTCAAAACATATTCTTTCACATGATTGGTAATGAGAGCTTCCATTTCATTTTTTGAAATTGGGGCGTTGCCAATACTGGTCTTTACCTTTAAACTAATAAAGTACTGTATTCAACAAAGACCCTAATTCAACTAGTCCACCTTTCATTCTTGAGTTACGAAAAACGCAAAAAACATCAAATTTACAAGGAGTATGAATCTATACTAATTTCAACAATTAAATTTGGGCAAACAAAAGTTGGATTTGGCGTTGAGATTTCATTGCTCAGGAGAACCAATGAAACACTCCCTGAGACAGTCAAATATATCTGCATTTCTGATTAAGTTTTTACTTTCTCAAACAAATTTTTATGATCATTTTCTAGTTCATGGATGAAATTACTTTCATATGAAATCATCTTTCAATTTCAATTCAATTCAGAACTTTATTTCAGACTCAACTACACAAGGCAGAGGTCCATAAAACATATGTTACATAGATATATAGGGAGTATAAACATGATGAGTATAATAACAACAAATCTTACAAAGAGTATAACTGAACTATACTAGGCCTACGTACAAACAATCTAAACTCTAAGAGTAACATGTAACCTGCAAGGTTGATAACAGCATAACAAACTAACTCTAAGCTGTACCTGTAACTGTAAGATTAAAATAAGTACATGTATTACAATCAATAACAATCTATTGAAGTTGTATCTCGTAACAATCTGTCTCTGTTCAACTAACCAGAACGATAAACTAATAATAAATAACTATTATAAAAAAACAAAGAAACAAGGATACTGGAATCCTTGGTAACAGGAACTTGTGAACAAATATTCATATTCTAAAAAAAGAATACAGAATTTAAAACTAAAATATTCTTCTTCTTCTTTTATCTATTCATCTATTTATTTGTTTATTCATTTATTTAGCTAAATAAGCCTTTCTATCGAATGACATAACCAACTTTGAACAGGAAAATCCAAAGCTGGAGACTTTGAGAAAAAACCTGACAAGTGCCCTCTATGGCAGATTTTTTACATTGCGTTTTACACGACTCTTCTTTTCTCTCACTAATGACATAACAAGTGGATTGGTAGAAACGTGCTCTTATCATCTCTGTAGCTCAGTTTTATCGGAATTTGAAGGATGAAAAAAGTAAAACAGTATTGGTAAAGATTGGGGGAGGAACAAGTGATGGGGAAAGAGATTGCAGATCTTTTACATTGTGTTTATTCCACTGGTTTTGGAAGAAAAATGCTCTCATTGCCTATGAATCTTGGTCAAGAGAAGGGCTATCAAAGATGAAAACATATAGCCAACAGTGGTCTTGATAAGAATTAAAGATGGGGAGGAAAAGAAAAATTGATGGGATGGAGAGAGTGAGAAGGAGAGAGAGAGAGAGAGAGAGAGAGAGAGAGAGAGAGAGAGAGAGAAATTGATGCAAAAAGACAAAATTCAGTTTCTTTCTTATATCTTTAAATCTTTTTTACTCCTTCATCTTATTTCTCAGCCTTTCAATCTTTTCTTACTTGCCATTCTCTATCTCTTTTAACCATTTCCCTCCACATTTGTATTTCTTTCTTTCTTTCCAATTTACTTCACTTTCTCTCATCTTCAGCCTATCTTTATATCACTCCATCTTGTTATTGTGTTTCTTCGATTCTCCATCCTCCCTTTCCTTTCACTCCACATTTCTCCTCTATTTTTCTTCCTTGTTCCTCTTTTCTCTCTCAATTTCTCTTATTTACTCTCCCACTCTCTCTCTCTCCCTCTCCTATGCTTTCTTCCTCTTACTTTGCCCCTCCCTGAATCTCCCGTCCCTCTCTTTCTCCTCCTCTCTCACTCTCATACTTAGCAATCCATCAAAATAACAGAATATTTCACATATCAAGACTCTCATAGACTCATATTCTGTTAAAACTGACTCAACATATGCCAAGCAACAAACCAAAGTATTGTTTTTTTCAGGATGCAACGTGATTTATTTTTCTTTTATTCATGTATGTCTTATATGCAGTACTGTATACCCCAAATCTTAAATCAAAGTTTTTTTAATATCTCACACACAGGTTGGTTCCAAACAAAATACAGCATCCCGCCTTCCCCAGTGCCGAATTCTTGTTTCCACGGCAACAACGCCTCATCATCGTACATATACGTTAACATCACTGTAATAACAATATCAACTTGCAATTCAAGATCTTCCGTCCTTCTGTCCATAAACGATATAACTCATGGAGCGGTTATCTCACTCTCTCTCTACCTAAACCTACCTATACCTAAGTTAGACCATTATTATTCATCGTCACTACATTTGTGTTAATAGAATTGGAATATAATAGCTTCACAGCCCACCTCATACACTGCATGAATTGTGCAATGACAGATCGACAGCTATAGCATACATGCCAACATTTGAAAATCAGAAATCTGTACAAATTATGCTATTTAAAAAAAAAAGAGGAACAATCCTAACTCTCCTATTCGATACTACAGACAAATTTGTACAGGAAGAGGAACACCTGCATTAAAATGATAATTATCTTCTCCCAAAAAGAGGAATGTTCCTCTTTAATCTGAACAGTTGGCATGTATGCTATAGTCATATCGTCTGTTTGGAACTAAAAGGGCGTCGACTCGGTTACTTTAGCGAAGTTAAAGGTAATACAAAGTTTTGGGTAATTCTGAAAATTGGGTGGATAGTGATTCTTTACAATTTTGATACATTTGGATGCCCCTGTGGATGTATTAAAAGCACTAAAAAAATTAGCCCCTAAAACACTTCTGCTTTCGAGAAAAACTGAATATAAAAATTTACCGGTGCTCCCGGTAAATTCTGATGAATTTCAAATAGCGTCTACGGCCGTACAATGGTAGCTGCCACCATGAAAATCCTAGAATAATTATGTAGTTGTGATATATAATTTCCAAACGGGAATAGCTAATCGGTCGATTTTAGTCAAGAAACATCGTTTCATAGCTGGATTAATATCTTGACCTTGAGAGGGAGCTATACAACATAAAGAGTTATTATTTAAAATTTCATAAGTTTAAACTCGATTTCAACCGCGACAACGATCAAAGTATATTGTAGGAACGTATATGCTTCCAATATGTTCATTTGAACCAAATTCATGACCCCATACCAAAACTTTGTAATACCTTTAAGGCCCTTCTGGTTCCAAACAGACATCATGGAAATACGGATTAGGGTTTCATCTTCATGCTCGCAAGGTGAGGGATATGACTATGATATAAGTGGAACATCAAGTTTCCTATGATAACATTGTAAAGTGAGATCCAAATATATTAGATACTACGGTATTCAGACGAACGCTCATTATTCTTACAATATGAATGTTATGTAGAGGGCTATGCATGCTGCACGCCACTGTCAGCAAACTACAACACTATGTATATAATGTATGTAAAGCAGAAGTAATGCCCACTCCATATCGTGATGGCGTTCATAATTGATGCATGCCAACATTCTCTCTAAACGATGGAACACTACGCTATTTCAAACTACCGATGATTGTGTGAGAAGAGCCACATTTTGGGGACAGAATGAGAAGTTCATCAACTTACAAGAGTGTAATACAATAGGGATATCTAGTGAGTGTGCATAAATATATTTCCTTTTTTTCTTCGTAAAGTGCAACTTAGATGGAATGTGCAAACACCATGAAGTGCTCCAATGACAGCTATCCTACAAGGCAAAACATTGGTCTTGTAAGCAACATATCGGTTTAAACTACAGAACTACTTCATCCACATTTGCAACGATTCATATCTTGATAGAACGTTGTAGAAACAAACAAGTCATTAGTTATCTTCTTTAAATACATTACCGGGTATCTGCCGAGAATAGTCCAGTAGTTTGAAACATGACTTTGAAAAAGAAATTTTTAAGGAAAATACATAAATAATCAGATTCGAAATTGATATTTAGTTTGAAAATATATAGCAGGGTATTGCTCTGTTTTCATATTTTTTCTTCTCTTGCAGTACATTTTTGTAGTGAATAAAGTTAAACATCAAAACATCTCCTCTAAACCAATTTCATAGTTTTCTTCTTTATCTTTTGTTTTCCTTCATTTTAGGCTGCTGTTCTTATGTAGCAGTAATTATTTTTACCCTATTTTCCCCAATAAAAAGTGTTTTCAAAGTCCCCTTTTGATTTTCTGCTTGTAGAGGAGGAAACAAACAATATATATTTCTCTCAACCTCTCGAAAATACTACAGTGAGATACACTTCACAAGGAATGACACTTTTTGTTTGAAGATAGCAAATGCATCATGCATTTCAAATATATTCCCTATATAGTTGATATATTTATTAATATCACAGTAAATACATACTGTCAGCAAGTGAAACAGTTCCTAACTTAAGGGGGAGATATCACACAAGTTTTCCTTCTGAAGAATATTTTTTTGTCTTCCAAAATCAAATCTTTATTTCTCTTTTCCTCTATACATCACATGACATTACACGTTATATCTCGTATATATTAAAAAACAACCAAAGATTGATGCATACAAGTCTGAAAATTCAAGTCTATATTTAGTTACTGTACACAAATGCGCATAATTCATCTTTCATTACGACTCTTTAAAGACATCAAACACATTCCTCACTCGAATTCAATCAAAAACAAGCACTCAACTCACTCATACAAAGTTTTCTTGGAAGCAATTAAACATAGTGAAATCATAATTGAAGACAACATCATGTGCACGACTCAAATTAACAAGAAAAATATAAATTGCACATTCACACAATTCCAATTCTTTATAAACGATCATAGAAACGAATAACTTTGGATAGAGTTGCAAAATAATGATGCAAACTATGTACTTTCTTTGATAATTTCAACACAAATATCTTAAACTTGATTTTGAAACTTTCACAAACCAATCAGACAAAAACAGAATTTCGGAAATCTCAGATTGCTTCAACATCGAAAGTAGATCTCCTTTAACTTAGCATTTTTTTCTTAATTCTAATTTTCATCTTCTGTTTTAAAATAAAACATAACAGACTAATCAAAACAATTTTGGGGCCTTTTCCTACACTTCCTTTTTTTGGTATATAGAAAGCTAAAATCATTTGAATTCAAATCGAATTTAAATGTGATCATAATCAGGGTAGCCATTAACACATACCACTGGAAGATGTAAACATACTTAATCTAATCATCTTGTTCTTAAACCCAAAAAAAAAATCAGTTAAAAGTTACATTTTAACTGGATAGCACAACCTTTTTGACTTAAATACGAAGAAGAAAAACAATTGGAAGTAACACATGTGAAAAATTCAAAAAATGTATAAAATAAATATGTGTTGCCAATTCAATGATATGGAACTGAATGAGAAGATGGACATTTTCATCCGAGGATGATGTTTTTTTTTATAGATCATATGTTCACTATCATTGTTGTGGGAGCAGAAAACATGACAAAACCCCAGAAATGGAGTGATGTATTGGGCCTCAAAATTGAATAAAGATGGAATTGGATCGATGGAACTGCACTGACAGCTCAGGGAAAGCAATTTGAGGAAAATGGGAAGATAATTACTGAGTACCTGGGATTAGATCGATCTGCGGGATAGCATCAAGGCAGATGGCAGCGCAATAACTGCTCTAATTAAAACCAGGTATCGATGATCCTAGACAGGTGATCCTAGAAAAATCATGGGAATTTGGGGGACAAAGAGACAGAAGTGAAACTAATTCCTCATCTCCTTGTCTCCATGTGGATGTATCGAAGCCTAGTTTTTATTTGTAGAATGGCAGTTGCGATGAGGGGAGCCTCCTTAATTCTATCAGTTTCATAGCAAAAGCTACTAACTCATCAAAGAAGGGGGGGGGGGTGAGGGGGCCCTTGTCAATTCTCTCAGTTCCACAGTAGAGGCTGATGACTACATAATCTATTACGGTTTAAAATCAGGAGCTTAAAAGGGAGTGATGGCGTTGAATCACTACTGCCCAAGGAAATAGGCGATCATTCGGGAGGGAAAAGAGTACATCTAACATTCTTTTAGTTCCATACAACCAAAACTACAGAACATTGCTCAACATTTTGAGCTCAAAAGGAAGGGATTGTAAATCACTAATGTTTCAGGAAGCAGGCAATCTTATAACAGATTTTGCTATCCGTCAAAAAATTGCCGTAAAGACAAGACAACATATGACAACAAAATATGTAAACTTAACAAGTATCATTTAAAAGAGCACCTTGGAGTAAATGTAGATGTGACAGGCACAAACATATCAAACAATTCCATCAAAAATATATCGAGTCGTGCAACAAATTAAGGTAAGGAAAACTGTTGGCTCATGCCTCTTCAGTTTTGGTTGATAACTCAAAGGTAACGGTTCTACGAAGTAAGTTAATTCTACAGCTACGTAAGATCTAATGAAATATAAAGTGGTTAGTAAAAGTGTTGACGAGTAAACTTCTAGTGTGTTTGTTATATCGATCGTTAGTTCCTTTCAATGCGTTATTTTACGGTTATTCGATAGTTTCATTAATGTACGGCATCAGCGTAATACAGAACAATAATCGTAACAACAAATAGGCACATCCTGGCTATTTGACTTAGCCAAACAAAGAACATAGTTCAGCAGTACATAACTTGGATCATACAAGTAGGCATCTTCAGTATCATATAGACATACAGATCACATTTATCGTACTTTTGCAAAGAAAACATATTTGATCTTGCCCAAGTCATATCATCATATATATATACAGACTATTGCTGTGATAATGGACTAGGGTTTCTCTCGACATCTTTATACTGGCATATACGATGGAATAAGTATCATCACGTTTTTCCTCTCCTTCCTCGGATTTACAGTCTTTTCTTCTCACTGTTTGACGCTGTAATGCCATCAGAGGCTGTCCGATGACGTAGTCCAAGTTTATCAACTAAATACTACAGCTGAGCTCAAGATGCAGGATAGTAGCTAGCGAGCGATCTTTAATGAGAGGTGGGTTTTCAGCACTGATAGAGCAACACAAGCAGTCTCACATGATGGAATGCATATTCGCTGAGTAGCACAGTCAATTTTGGCTAATCTCTCAGGGGAGGGACGCAACGTAGCAATCGCTTTCCCACGCGGGTCCCGCAGGTTAGAGCGTCAGTGCGTTGCGTTTGGTCGGTTCCCCGCAGCACCCGGTGCCATGGACGTGTGGTACTGCTGCCCCGATGCTTGTGACGGCGTCTGTTGTTGGGTTGCCGTGGCTCCGCCTGCGACCTGCGAGTATTGCGGCCTCTCCTGCTGGATCCCTTGCGATAGATGTTGCTGCTGTTGCCCTTGTGGCTGTTGTTGCTGCTGCTGCTGCTGTGCTTGTAGCTGTGAGTGTGCGCTGTGGTATTGCCCCTGGGACTCTACGCTGGTCTGCGGCGTGTACTGCGGGTTGGCGTCCGCTAGGCCTCCTGGGTTGGGGGTGCTGTGCGTCTGTTGGCTTGGTCTCGGGTGCTGGGGGTAGGCAGCATGGTCCGATAAGGTCTGACCCATGGGGTTCTGGCCTAGATTCTGACCCATCTGATTTGGCATGTTGGGATACTGTGGCTGATCCTGTATACAAACAAAACACAGAAGACAATGGAGATAGGGTTAATGGTAAGGCCACAGGAAATATCAGCTTATTTCAAAACAATTAACAATAAAATACACCTCGTTTGTGTTATTTTAATCTATATCAAACCTTCACATTATCTGTTTTGGAATCAGAAAGAAGTGAAATCTGCATAAAATTGAACGAGTTATTGCCCATCTGGCTCCAAATGGGATATAAACCCTCAAATGCAGGTCAATTTAGGGATGTAACCCTTTGGAAATCCCTATTCTTCTACGGTGCACTTTTCTTTTGAGCGAACAATTGTTTAACAAGTTGATAGGGTTCAGTGTTTGGCAGTTCAAGTCAATATCGTGATTTGAAAGCATTTGAAAAGCCTTTCAAAGGTTTCAAGCATATTTTCAAAGGCATGAACTCTAAACAGTAATCCAGAATGACAATGGAAGCATCTAGCATTGAGGAAATGTCACAAACAACACTGCACTTGAGAGGGCAAGTACCTCCAAAAGAAAAGTTCAAGTACATGTCGGGCAGGGTTCAAATGACTATTATCTGGACCATAATGGCTTGAGGGAAAGAGTCTGTGAACCTAAAAGCACTTTCATCAATCTCATTCTCACTTAGAGCGTGAGAAGATTGGGGTTATAACCTCAGGACCTGCATTAGCCCCCAGTCAGAATACCTCATCATTTTGAAATGAAAAATGTATATACAAATTTGTAAGGAAATGTTGAAAACCTTTGGTATTTTGTGCAGTGAATGTTTGAAGCTTAATAAAGTTTAGATAAAAACCAATTTCTAAAGAAGCAGATTAGATACAGAAATATTTTCTGAAGCCAAAGACTAATGGCTTTTTAAAAACTAAACCCAACTTTCCTGAACAACAATTTTTTTTCTCCCTTTTTCTCCTACAAGGAATCAATTTTTCCACTCTCCTTCCCCAAATCTCTTAACAAATTTTTAACTCTGAATTAATGCTACATCATAGTCCATGAGTAAAACCCTGACATGAATTCGCCCAACTTGACAGCTGTTTTTATCCCCAGTGATCTGCTGGATTGGAATGGCTAATCTTGTTTACGACCACCAGCACAGTAATTTCCACATGTGTGATGTGATGTGTATGACATGCATGTTTGCCTGACATTGCGTCACACAACGTAAAGCATGTTCTGAATGAAAGCTTGATAAAGAATCAGAGTCCTGTCTCATCTCGATGTCGTATTGCACAGAAATTGTATAACTGGGCGGGGCTTATCGTGAGTGCACACTTACGATTGGCCAACTGTCATGTCAATTGCGCTCTTCAAAACAATTTTTTTAACATGACCTTTCACTATACAATGTTATCATCTAGTCTGTATGTCCCTCACAATGATTCTTTATACAATGTTTTTTGTACAAGTTTTCTATAGTCTGAAAGGGCCTATAGGAGTGGCAAGAACATTGTTCTGGCTCTGCCCTTGCTCAAAGTTACATGATCTCATTGTTAAGGACATATTCTTGCTTTTTTTGTTGACTCACCCACTTTGAGACAGAAAGGAAGGAAGGAAGGAAAGGAAGAAAGGACTTCACTTTCAATTTCGATTTGTGCTAAGTTTCATGTTTAATCAATCAATTCAATCAATTCAATTAAATGTCCATATATCTTTCTAGATTTGTTTTTTAAACGCCCTACGAATTGGCAAAATGGATTTCCAATCAATTTTTTTTTTTTTTTGGGGGGGGGGGGGGAATGGATGGTACTTTATATCTCTTAATTTATTGGGATAAGAGGTTGCCAATTCATTAAACTAATCCTCAAAAATGTGTCAATTATTAACAAAATTTAATTGGATTGTGTGTCTGTTGCTATGAATTTTTCATTCTGCAAATGTGCTCGGACAGCATTGCCAATTTGTCACTCTTCGATAGATGAAATAATTAAAAAAATCCTCCATCTTCTAACCTGCCCAAGGTAAAAGTTGCCAAACCTGTAATCATATGGTCTTGTTAATAAGGCAACTGATGAGTCAAATACGCTTTTAATAGGCTTCAAAAGGTAGCCTCCCAAAGAACTAATGCTCTCATCTGTTTTATAGTGGATTCTTTTTGGAATTGATTTTTTTAGGGTCTGTATAGGGCTAAGCCCCCATATTGGAATTTTGACATTTGGGGGTACCTGTTTGGGGCGCCAATGTGTCCTACACGTAAGTTCCTGTTAGTGATGAGACTGCCTAAACCTAAACTAAAACCCGATCAAAGCAGTTATCTTAATCCTGCATATCTTCTGTTGAGAGCCAGAAGGGCATTAACTCTATGTAAAGGACTCACGCCCTTCTGGCCCTCAACAATATTCGACATAATAAAGCCGCGAGCAAATGTTGCTGGAGCATGCGTCGGATCACCACTCCAGGGCAGTGTTTCACAAAGACTAAGATCGCCTTTAACTTGGACTGAACTATGGCAGGCCCTTCATGCCACTAGTTCCTCAAAACCATTCCTGGCATTGGTTTCTCAAGGAAAATATAAATCATGGTCACAAATCTCCAACATTTACATTTTTTGATACTGTAGTTCATTAGTGAAGGAGAAAAATATTATCTAAAGATCATAATGGTGAGAGCAAACAGTGGCATGAATGGCCTGCCTTAGTTATGTCCAACTTAATGTCGATCTTAGTCTTTGTGAAACACCCCCCAGAACTTGCACCTGCTGCAATGTAGATGGGGACGTACCTGTGACGGCATGCCTTGGTGCGACTGCGTTAGGGTGGGTTGCTGTGGGGCGTTGGCCATGGCCAGGCCGGGGGCGGGGTTTCCTCCTTGGGGGGGCGGGGCTGTGCTGGCTTGTAATCTCTGCTTAAGGGCAGCGTTCTCCTCCTGGAGCAGGTCGTTCTTCTCCAGCAGGATCTTGATCTGCTCCTTCAGGACCTCCACCTCCTCCCTCACTGCAAACAGTAAGTGACTCTTAACCAAGTCCTGCACAAGAAAAAAGATGGAAAAAAGGAAAGATTGTTATTAGTTTTTTAGGTATTTGATGTTTGATCAAGCACGTTCTGTAGAGGTGAGATTGAAAGTTGAAACTATGGTAATATGGTATGGAGCAAATCCTGATGAACATTGTATGAAAACATCTTATTTTGACCCTTAACCAAGGCCTACACAAGCAAGAAAAGAATAAAGAACATATGCACATTTAGACTAATCCCAATTTTGATTCAGCCTAAATATATGTCAAATCAATCATACTGAACAAATACCCAACCCCGGGCAAACAAGAAACCACTTTCCAAAATGGATATGATATAAGAAATTTTATGAACTTGACAAACACTCCCTATAATTTTAGCCATCATATTTTCATGCTTATCGTAATGCTTTTCCTTCTCCCTCTCTCTTCTCACTGTACCTCTCTTTCTCAGCTTTCAAGTTTGTTCTCCATACATCGTTCCTGACCTACATTGTGAAATCTTCATCCCTGGTACATCAATATTTTATGTGAAAACCTGGATGTAATCCGTCAAAAACCTTTCAGCCCCTGGCTCCAGGCCCTCTCCCTCTCTCTTTCATACATAATGAGCTTCGTACCCTGGAAACTTCACAATTTCATAAATGGGGGGAAAACTTCCCAGGTATTCAACAAAATAATTCTCAGATATTCAGTAACAATTCTCAGAGATCTAGCCCTAACTTGCAGAAATTTAGTTACAATATTAAGCTATGATTATAATGATTTTGAATTACGTTACTATATTGATTTAGTCCTTTTGTTGATTGAATAACAACTGCAATAATTTGACAAATCTTATTCTTGACTACTGTCTTGCATTTTTATCATTTTCTATGTTCTGTTGTTTCTTTTATCACTGCGTTTATTCTAATTCTCCCTTTCCCCCTTCACTTTGTTTTGTTTCATTTTGTCTCCTTTGTTTTGATGTTTCTTCCATTTACATTGTACTCTCCTATGTAAGTACAACATGTAAGGAGTCGTAATTCCATAAGTCAGGCAGGTAAAGCAACAGTTCCGTAACTCGAGAGTGCGTGTACCTTGGTATTGTTTCATGGACTTCCCTTGGAAAAACCCACACCGATCCGACCCGGTCCTTGAACAGCCATTGGATACATTAGAGTACTTTATTTAGATTGATCAATATTTTCATTTCTACTTCAGGACCGGTTATCAGGATGAGAGCATTACCGGTACACAAAGAGAGCAATAGGAAGAGAGAGAGAGAGAGAGCCAGACAGACAGAGAGAGAGAGAGAGAGACAGACACAGAGAGAGAGAGAGAGAGAGAGTAAATAAAAGATTAAAGAGAGAAAGAGATAGGAGAGACAAGAGAAAGAAAGAAAGAGAGAGAGAGAGAGGAAGAGATCTGTCAAAATCTTACAGCAAGATTATCGATCATGGATCATTGACAGAGCAAATAATAGCCCATAAAAACCATATTAACCTCAATACCAATAATATGCCCAGGTCATATGACTATAGAAGAGAGGAAGTTAGTCTAGAACGAGCGTCTGGTTGCAGACTCTTTGAGGCCTATAGCCGGCTACGCCAGAACAAATTGCTCAAGTAATGACGTGACAAATGTTTCCTATTGCATATCAGACACCTAAATGTGAAGGAAGATTGCATCATCGCCAGAGACGGCACAGACTGGAAAGACAGCCTAACATGATGACATTCAGAAAGGTCCATAACATTCCATGACCTGAATTCCCTTAAATCTACCAACATCAGTTCTCACATTTCACCAGAAAAATAGGCTCACTATTACAAGGGGAACCCCCTCCCCACACACATGTAAAACTATGAAATATAGTGATCAGTGAATATTCCTTTAGAGATCATCTGCCTATAAAAATCATACTTATAATGCATTCATGACTCTTAGCAAATTATGATGCTGAAAGGGGAGAGAAAGATCGATGCCTGAAGTCCAGTAACATAAAATCTGAATTCCTTTGTGGTGTTCAGCAGACAAATAATGTATAGTGTTGAACAGGGGGAAAAGAAATGGCTGGAATTGCAAGTCCAAGTCCATGGACTTCATTGTGAACTTGAACAAGAGTCTGTGAAACACGGCTACTCCATCCAAGCCCGTGAGCGTGACAAGCCTAGCTTTCAGGTGATCATATAATGGATTTAGAAGGCTCGATGTGGCATCGGTACAAGGTCCTAACACGATATAGCGGCATCTGTCAACCTCTATGCGGACCTTGGAACTGACCTAGCGTTGTTTACCCACCTTTCAAAACAAATCTATCAGTTTGAGAGTTAGAAGGGCACTAATCACTACTGCATGGGAGGTAATATAGCCTGAACGACCTTTTGGTTCCGACCAAAAGGTGACATAACAAGCATGGCTTTCAAAACAAATCTATCAGTTTGTGAGGTAGAAGGGACCTTTCAAAACAAATCTATCTGTTTGAGAGTTATAAGGGCACTCTTGCATACAGTGTAATTTGGCATGAGCGACCTTCTGGTTTCAACCAAAAGGTGGCATGACAAGCACAGCGTTCAAAACAAAATCATCTTTAGAGAGGCACATGTTATTCATGATTATATCACAGAACTAGTGCCATTCTGGTTCTCAGCAGATATTCAACATAATAAGTCCACCTTTCAAAACCTGATGAGTGCCAGAATGGGCCATAAAGCATTTGATGCAACATAGCTTCAATGGCCTTCCGGCTCTTCCCAAGAACAGCTTTCAAAACATGATGAGAACAAGAACATGATGATAATAGAAATAGCTATTAGGCCCTTCTTCTGGCTCTCAAAATACATGTGACATATCAAGAACAGCTTTCAAAACATGTTGAGAACAAGACAGATCAAGTATAAGAAGGTTGCTACCTCATTTAATAATACATAGAGGTAACACCCTTTTGGCTCTTAAAATACATTTCAAACAACAGCCACACCTTAGGAAACGAGCTGGGATCATGACAATAAAAAAAATCTTTTGATTGCCAGAGTATTTGCAAATCATACAAGGAAACTTCTCTCTCTCGGTTTCAGTTTCTTTCAGCTTTGCACGGAGTCTCTCGGTCTGTTCAATATTGGAATGACCTAGTACCAGCATAACCCTTCACTTACTTCTTAATTGATTGGAAAAATGATGACGTGGCATCAAGCTATGTACATGAGAGTTGAGCTTTTAAGTAATTTCATTTTTAATTCCAACAGTTTTATGTAATCTGATATTAATTGCCTTTCATATCATAAACATGAAGCACATTTCGACTGTTTGGAGCCAGAATATAACCTTTCATTTACTTTTAATTGATTGTAAAAATGAAGACGTGGCATCAAGCTATGTACATGAGTGTTGAGCTTTTAAGTAATTTCATTTTTAATGCTGCCAGTTATGTATGTAATCTGATATTAATTGCCTTTCATATCATAAACATGAAGCACATTTGGTCAGTTTAGAGCCAGAATATAACCTTCACCTACATTGAATTGATTGTAAAAATGATAGTGTGGTATCAAGCTACAGTGTTTGCACAGGGGTGTACGGCTTTTAAGTAATTTTTTTTTTTTTTAATGCTAACAGTTGTATGTTATCTGGTATCCTTTGCATTCATATCATAAACATGAAGCATTTTTTTGTCTCTTTGGAGCCGGAAGTGCGTGAACATTTACACAGGGCTAGTACTCTTCCGGCTGCATAAAGATGATTTACTCTCTTATCGCGAGATGGAATATGACAGGCAGAGAACATGAATGTCACGCAGGCGTACACATGTTTGCATGGTTTATTGACTTTAAAGCTCAGTTTGTTTCCCCTACTCGGAACGTGCGACTGATTGTAGAATGATTTCTAGGAATTGTCATAAGTCACCCTACATCTAGAGGGAAAACCCATCTCGCTTCCCCGTATGAATAACAAAACAAATAAGACTCATGATTTACTGATGGGGCGCAGCATGTCAAACTATTCAATCAATTTGTTCCAACACTTGAATTTCTCCATTTTTTCAAAAATGAGTTGCAAATCGGTTACTGATTTCTCGATTACCAATGATGCATACAGCACGATAAGAGGCTAATAAACAGTTCTGTTTACAACCAATATCATCATATTTTTCATGAACTTTTTGTAAGGGCTCATTCCACTGGAGTATCAATCAAGAAAAAAACTACTGAGTGGTGAGGATAAGCACTTTAACAAAATCCAATATCATTATCTTATATTAAAAAGTTATACACTCAGCATTTTCTAAGGTATTTGCTTTGATCTTGATTTTCTATATTTTCTCACCTCTAAATGTCTACTTCGTACTCCAGAGTGGAGCAGTTATATATATGGTCATTTTCACGGTAAAGGGTGTAACTTTGAAATTTGGACATTTTATTCTCTAGTGATCTCGTAAAGCTACAGAATTCAAAGATATTTTGGCATATGAGTAACCTACTTGGGTGCTACCTTGGGTAGCATAAACTTCTTCAGGGATTACTTCGTTAAATTTTGGCAGGCACATAAGTATCCTAAATGTGACCCTTTTGATGTACACAAAATACATAGACATTTTTGTAAAGCCCTGCATTTTTTTCAGGAACAGTGAGGATGGTATTTGTTATGCAGAATGTGAAGTTAGATGTTCAATGAAAAGTGCCAAAGAAGTTTAGACTGTAACGGCTCATCTATTTTTGAGAACAGAGTGTTGTAATTTGTCGTTTCGGAGACTTCATTTTCCGTTAACAATAGTTAACAAACTTCATAGCAAGAGCTCTAGTTTGAAAAGTGCTTTCTACCATTTCATTTGTTCTTGATATAACACTTGATATCTATACTTCCAACTAATGACAAAATTTGTCTGATCATGTTGCTTGTAAGAATTTTTAAAAATCTTGACTGAGTCGCGCCATTTTTCCGTTAGCTGAATTGAAGCCTCCGAAACAAACTATTCAGACCGCTTGTACAAATATGAATATAGGAACTTATCCAATCATTATATCAAAATGTAGCATTAGGACCCCTAAATCACTTGTCAAAAAATAGCTGAGATATTCCCCACTGTTAAAGAATAACAGACAATACAAACTTTCCGTTAGCACTTGAAGCCTCCGAAACACTTGAAGCCTCCGAAACAGCAAAAAGATTATTTTTCATTTTTTAAATACCTAGACCGATGTGTTTCATGTTAAATCTGCATGGCAATCATAGGTTAGGATGTGCAGGCTCCCTTGAAGTTGAAAGTAAATAGATATCCAGTTAATTTTTTTCAGGACTTACCAATAACCAAAAAAACTTGTTTCGGAGGCTTCAAACTGTAGTTAACACCATATTTTGGGCTATTGTGGTTTTATAGATAGGGTATTGTTTACAATTTTCCTTTTGAATGTTTGGTTTTGGTCTATTAAAGTACAGGAATGTGTTAGATGTTATTGGCTTTTTATATTTTTAATGATTTACAAATAGTCAGTATTTCAGAATTTTTTTTACACCAGTACTAGGAGTATTCACCTGTTTCAAGCCTTGATAATGTAAGAATCATTCACCAAATAATAATAAAGTTTATACATATAAATCTTCCAAGCTTTATGAATATTTTAATATATAAAGTATTAAAATGAATCACTATATTTTCCCAAATTATAAGACATCCATGATATTTATCCAATTTGTTTCGGAGGCTTCATTTAGTGTTAACCACATGTATCATGGTCTTTGCCAACCCCTTAGGATCAAATGGCATAGGCCATGCCATCCAAAGACCATTTGTAACAGTAGGAGAGAAATTTAGTGAGCAAAGAACCCTCTATAAATTTTTGGGAAGCAGTGTGTACAACCCCTTTTAAGACAATGGAATAATAATAATAATAATATTCGGTTCTTGTGTACCACATATTGAACGTCTCTATGCGCTTCCAAATTTGGAAATTATTACCCCGGCTTTAGCATGGCTTCCATTACGGTGCTTAAGCATTTCAAGGAATTAATTCCTGCCAGGTACCCAATTTACCTCACCTGGGTCGAGTGTGGCAAATGTAGATTAATGTCTTGCCAAAGGACATTAGTGCCGCGGCAGGACTCGAACTTCAGACCTTGTCCACGACAATAGACCATGAAGATCATGAAGATATTGACAAGGTTACAGCAACATGTGCTAGCAACATCTGATACTAGATAGCATCTCTTCCAGACAGGCATGAACACTACAGACAGTTCTCTCATTTCCTTACTGTTATCCACAAGAATATAGAGGTAAGAACTGTATATTTTGTCCTTAAATTACTTAACTTGTACCGTACTTTTTTTTTAATGGGTCATTGTAATGGAACTGATGTGTGAAAGTTTTTAAAGTTTAGATTTGTCACTTAAAATATAGTGAGGCCTAGTTACGATCTGTATTGTACATGTACCTTTATCATACTCAATGTTTGTGGTTTTAAAGGTCGGGTGACATCCAAATATAGCTTGATTCCTGTTGATGTGCAGCCTAGAAAAATGCTCCAAATCTCATTTATCTTGTGACATCATCTGTAAATCATTAGTGAGCTAACAAGAGACAGTGGTATGTTTAATAGCTTAACTATAGCTGATCACCTGTTTACAATAGACCATACAATACCAACATATGAGTTGCTATGTCAGAAGTGGTGTAGCATCACCAGTAAAAGAAAGGTAACGTGGAGGTATTTGTGAGCATGTGCTGAGCTGGAGAAAGTTACATAACAATTTCTCTTGTTAGCTCACTAATGATTAACAGATAGATGAATGAAATCTGGAACATTTGTTTGGGTGGAGCTTAGCGGGTCTGAGAAAATTATTGTAAAATATTTAAAAATCTATGAAATATATTTATAACAAATTATTAGTTGTATGCAGCCCTGCATATAAACATGAATCAACTTATATTTGGATGTCACCTGACCTTTAAGGTTTGCCTCAGTACCAAATGTTTAAATTAGACTCCTGATATACAGTACATGTGTGTACATACACAGGTCTATGGCTATGCACAATGGTAAAACAGTAATAAGGAATGAAATCCTTGTACAAATTATAATTTTGAACATGTTAATCCTGCAAATCCATGGTCAAAACAGATAAAAACAAGTCTGTCATTAATTAGTACTTAAAGATTTGTGTAATGTACACATTAAGCATCCTTAGTGATGGTGCCCGTATAGACTACTAAACTACGGTAATTCTTAAACAACATATGGATAAATAATAAATTATTATGTAATGCACATGCAAATATACATTCAAGATGTACTTCTAAAATCAAACAAAATGATTGTTTTTTAGTGTCCAAGCTCAGATATATGTATTAAGTTACATTGTTCTGTGCAATACAAACTGCTAATTTCCTATTTTCTTCTCCAATTGCAGGATCAATGTGAGTGATTATGTGGCCATATATTTTGATGCACCTTCATCTAGCAGCAGGACTTCAAATGAGGTGGTTTTCATGGCTCTCGTAAGTATTACCCATGTTAGATCTCGGATTATTAAAAAAACATTTAACAGGATCAACTTTCTTTATTTGAGAAATACTTAGACAAAAGATCTTTCTAAAATATATATGAGCAGGTGTTGTGATACTGAACAAAGTTAACAGGGTGAATGAAATCAAATACGGGACTGTGAGATATTTCAAGGAAGTGAAATGGATTCTGAAAGCTGTTTTTCTGTGTTTTAATGAAAGTTTGTATTTCCTATATATTCTTATTTTGCTACTAGGTAAAAGCTGTGATTGATGACAATGTCAAAGTCAAATTCATGCGCCGGAACAGCAATGGTCTGTATGAATTTACAGAGGACTGTGAAGCCCATCAGCCTAAAAAAGATGTAATACAGAAGATGACTCTACCAACCAGGACCCCTACCCCAGCCGGCAGAGCTTACCTTTATAATTTTTAAGAAGGAGAACTGGACATGTTGGCAGATAAATTTCTTTGAAATAAGAAGTAGAACACAATTGTGTTCCAGGACAAAAACCTGTAAATACTTACCATGCTATTGGTTTCAAAAATATGAATGTCTGTGTAAATGTTATAACACATAACAAACAAGTTTGTGGAAGCCACTGTGCAGAAATTTAATTCTTTGCACTAAGAATAAATGATGACAAAGACGCAAGTGAAGGGTAATGATACATTGCTATGAATTAACATAAATGGTTTCTATGTGAACAATTATTTTAAGTACTTTACTTTCAGTTCAACATTTTATCAAATCTTCAAAAGTAAGGTTAAATTTCGCTTTGTATATTGCCTTTGTAGTTGACAATATAGTGTGTTAACATGTTTGAAGCCTCCGAAACACTACTTTGAACTGATCCTATACATGTATATGTTTCCTGAATGTTTCAACTTTGATATGAGAAGAGTGATTTCCTTGGAAATTACATACTTGACAATATATTTCCCTGAGTATCAGCACAGATTTGAAATCCTCATGGATTCTATTAAGTGACTTTGCAATGTTCGCGTACTGAACAAAAAACTCATCGTATTAAGTAAAGATAATTTGTAACATACATGTACCGTACTTTATATTAACAAGTATTTTTACTCTGTAAACAAATGTTTTAGGTGTTATATTAGTAATTTAACATATCATTAACAGTTTAAGTTGAATTTTTATTAATATGTTACCTAAGTAATGGACAACATTTTATGTTAACATGATTGAAGCCTCCGAAACAGGCATTTTGTTAACCTGAAGCCTCCGAAACACACACATAAATTTTTTTCAACTTCCTCATTTGAAATGCGATTTCTTTGGAATTTGCATTGGTAATTAGCCCTCACTGAATGGTATTTGTAGAGTAATTTTTATTTTGCTCCCCCTCTTGGAAGATAGGTAAATTTGAAAAATTAAATGTCAAAGTCATATTTTATCTTGAATTTGACAAGCGCATTGAATTTTTTTAAAGACCAAATAAGTTTGACCAAAAAAGCTTTATAAGCCTTTAAGTACATTAGAATAGCAAATGAAAAATTGCAATTGAATTATGTTTGGAGAACAAATGTTGTCATTTAAGTTGATAGAATTAAAATGTTGTTTTTGTTCAAATTTATCATATTTGTCACAGTTGTTCATTATTTTTCCAGGTTTCTCATGTAGTTTAAGCTCCAGAACCAAAAAAAATCCATAATTTAGACACTTATAGTACTAATTTTAGTAGAAATGATTATGAAAACATATTTTGAAATTTTGACCCTGTTTGAGAAAAGTTACACCCTTTACTGTGAAAATGACCATATCTGCAAGTCACGTTACCCCACCCTAAAAGCAATTATTATCGACGCAATCAAATTAGAATTTCATTTCTCGGGAAATGATGAAAGCAATGCTCTGTCAACAACTTCAATTGCAATTCATATTGAGTTTGGTTCGCTTTGTTTCTATAGCGATTCACGTGTCAACACTGAAACCTTTTCAACCCAACACTCTAACCTTTCAGAGCTGCAGATAATGTGCATAGTTTCAACGATTGCCGTGGAAACCACCGTAAACATCTACCGGTAGATGGGTATCGTCACGCAGGGAGACTACCCCGCGGCGGTGCCAGTGTCAGAATCAGAATCGGTCACGTACACCACACAGAGTTAGTCTGCATATACAGACCTTATTAGACACGATTTTGAACATGATTTCTAAAGCCTTGAACAGAGTCTAGCTTTATAAGTATCTGGCTGTGTCTATAGCAGCTAAAGTATAAAGCCTATTGTGTCCATTAAACTACACACTCTGTATAGTCTCAATGTACAGACACCGTTATGCACTACGACTAACAAAGGTCTCCGCCTGCAAACTACATGTAACAGACAGTGGTAAACAAAGGAAGGGACAACATTCAAGTTCATGACGTCACTAGATGGTATCTCCTCGCCGTGAAGGTCAAAGGTCACATGATATGGATACTGATAAGGGGAGGTAACATGTAACATGAGCAAGAACATGGAATGGGTACCAAAAAAGATAACTTGTCAGCAAACACAAAATTCTTTGCATAATATATCAATCTTTTGTATAATGGATTGAAATAGCCACAACAAAAACAAATCAATGACTTTTAACAGCATAGCTCACTTTGAAATCAAATTCTGAGGTAGATTTTGAAAGTAGAGAATTAAGAAATTAGAGAAGTGAAAATGAAAACAAAAAAAGAGAAACTGACAGGAAGTGGTGAAGTGCTGATGAAAAGAATAAATCAGCTACATTGAAAATAAACAGAGAGTGGGACACGAAACAGACAAACCGATCATCAAGGAGAAAAATAATGGGAACTTTGGAGTTAAATAAACAAGAAAATTATCAATGTCTCCTTCGTGACAAACACAAAGCTAAACAAACACTTTGAGTTTTCATGGACACATTGTTTATCTTCAAATCTGCCTACGTACTAATCTTGCCATGGCAAATACTCGTGACTGTAAATGTGCACGTGCACATAAAGCATGCATGAAGTAGCATGAGCGACATATTCTATTGTAGGCCTACTGTTTGAATTAGACAAACTATTTTTTTGTGCATGCATACAACTAGTACAGGGGTTTTATGAAATTTGACATTCTAAGTATATCTGGCCTTGTGATATCAAAAACTATAATAATAAATGAATTTTAATAGCAATGCCTATATTCATGTGAGACATATCTCAAGAATTCCTTCAAGTATATAAAAATAAATAATACACCGGCCGGCGACACCCCCTTGTTTATATATATACTTTACATGTATTAGCTAATGGAGTAGTCACATGCCAGAGTTATTGCTTATTCATAATTCCAAAGAATAGCCGTCATGAAATCCCTTGTCAGCTTCAACCATCAATATCGCGTCACAAAATGAACAAAAATAGCACAATATCGTTTGCAGAGATTAAACTGATAATGCCACATGTCAGAGATGATATTCATTTATTGTTTTCAATATGTTTCTAGTAGAGAGCTCAAAATCCATGTTTGCACTGCTTGTGAAAAATATTTGCACGTGGTATCAAAGTTCTATTTCAACCCATTTTCAACTTTCAACGATATATTTTTATTTATGGTTTTCAATATGTTTCTAAAAAGGGGGCTCAAAATCCATGTTTGCAAAGATCGTGAATAATATTTGCATGTGTTATCAAAGTCCATTTCAGCCCATTTTGCATTTATTTATCTGTTTTTTTTATCAGCTCTACTAGCTACAATCGATTGATAACAAGCCTTTATATCTCAGATTATATTCCAAAGGGCAGTGGAAAAT
The DNA here is from genome assembly GCA_035222895.1 of Strongylocentrotus droebachiensis. Taxonomy (NCBI): domain Eukaryota; kingdom Metazoa; phylum Echinodermata; class Echinoidea; order Camarodonta; family Strongylocentrotidae; genus Strongylocentrotus; species Strongylocentrotus droebachiensis. The sequence continues at coordinate 168,403 of JAVYIG010002588.1, forward strand.
CCCAAGCAAAATCATTGATTATTTGTTTTCTGAAATAAGTCCGATAAGCGAGAGAAGCTTCTTGTCAAATTCTAAGTCACCTAATAACACTGTAAGGTAAAGAAAATAAATAACAAAAAACAAAAACATAACATATCTATTGTCTTTTATCCCTTATGAACCCCTCAATTCTCTTTCAAATATTGGTCAAATAAATTCATTCTACTGTCAAATATCCAACACAGATTTCATGTTTTGCATTTCATTCATATTTCATGATGTATGTTCTGAGCCGGAAGTTTGTTACCTCATATCGTAATAAACACAGGGTTAACGCCCATCTGGCTATCAATATGACATTCCTCCGTTCGTTTCAAAAGCGATTCCTCTCCATCAATATCTTTCTCTATCAATCAATCCACTTTATAATCATTCCTATTACATTCAACTCAAAATAACTCGGAACATTTACTATTTTGGTCAGAAGCAGACATCCTCAATAATTCTTATTTCCCTACCATGATTATGAATGCAAATTTAATCAATGAAAAGGATATGAAACAGATGTTCATTTTGGAAAGCAATATAAATGTTTTTTGGAGAGGGAACACGTCTCGCTTTGATGGAGATGAAAATGTCAGAAGTCAAACTATCAATAGCCCCCCCCCCCCCCCTCTTTCTACCCTTTTCCTGATAGTCTGCGAGCCCAGACCCTATTTGACACTTAAACAAAAATTGATGAAGCCTTGCGACCAGCCTAACTCTGTCAGCCTCTGGCTGTTTCCTGGGCACCTATAATACAGGGCATGGTGAGTGCAGTGAACCTTACAGTCTATTTAGTCTCACCCATCAGACTCTTGTTGAGCTTTATGACTGACAAGGGTCTGTGGCTTTAGACTAGGTTCCTCCAGCTCTGAGGTAATCGATAGAGATCAATACATCTACCTTTCTCTAACTCAAGTAGGCGTACCCAAGTCATGATCACCGGAGGACACCTACTCTTTTCTCCAGAATGGAGACATCCTCATTTGGGACTGCATCTTTTCTTGCTTTTATTCAATGCCATGGGGGCATCGTCCACCCTTTGCAGACTACTTGAAAAAGAACACCCTGGCCTTATTGCTTCCAGTTGATGATACAAGAAAGGGGGGGAATTTAAAATACAGACCTTCCATCACCTTAAATATATGGTTGCAACTTTGCCTGACTCAGACTTTAAGAATCATCCTCAAAAGCTGGGAGCTCACCCTCTGATTAAAACATTATCCAGTTACCTCATGGCTTAATCCCATTCAAATACCTGGATTATGTGGGTAAAAAAGGATAGCATTCATCCCTCTTAATCCTATCCTACATGTACTGAACAGGGATTACAATCAAATACATGGATTAAATGTACTCAATGGGATAATCCAACATCCTTGTCTTTCCACTCTACATGTATTATGTAACACATTCTGTGCACCAATGTAAACAGAGAAAATTGATCTTTATTATGAGCTTTTAATCCAACCACTTTCAGAAGCACCCATGTGCTTTATAGTTTACATCCCCAAATGTTGCTTGTACATTGTATGTTAAATTCTTCACTAACATAAGCGTTTGTAATGTTATTCAAAGCTTGGGAAACTTTTCACTTTTCCTTTCCACCTAGATTATCTCCCAAGCAATCTTTTTATCATCTCAATGTGTCATCCTCTGACAAGATTATCCTAACATAAATGAATGTCCTTACTCAACAATACCGCCAAACATTGGCTCATTTAACTAAAAAGAACAACTCAAGAGCTTATCAAGACTTGGCTGAACCATAATCAATTTTTTTTGCAAGAGAAAAGGAAGATCTGGACTAAGCACATCTGGTTCTACATAATCTCCATTGTCTGTTTGGAGCTAGAAGGGCATTTAATACATTACTTTCAAACACAATAGGATATTTACATGTAAGCACCCTTTTGACTTTGAACAGACAATTCGTCCTTGTTTTCACGAAGTGACGGTAGTGAGGAAAATCGTAACGCAAAGTGAATGCAATTTTTTTTTGCTACCGTCACTTCGTGAAAACAGCGACGAATTGTTCTTTTTTGTCATGATCCCCATTTTGAGTGATCGGGGACAGAAAGGGGAGTTCCCTCAGATTATTATAAATTTAACACAAAAGTTAGCATCGTCTGGCTCCATATCAATGGAATTATTCTTTTCTTTCTTTCAATGCTCCTCATGAATAGGTGCAATCAAGGGGAACAATGTGAAGGTGGAATTAGTATTGATATAACCCTCTCCTAAATGACAGTGTGGCTTGGTGAACCCATTTCATGAAGGACATTATCATTATGAGACTGGGATTCACTGATGTGTTTCACATACTTTGCTACAGTAACAGAGGAAAGGGAATGTAGATCACCCCCAAAGGTCACATTTATGAGACCGACACCAGACCGACGATCAATCTGAACAGCCAAGAATCGGTCAGTTTGGAGTCAGAAATTGGAATTAGAAATTGGTTCCATGTTCAACAACGTTCAAACATCTCGATGTTACCGTCAAAGTTGTTTAGCAATGGTGTAGTTAAAAGCAACTCCAAACATAACATTGATATGCGAGTAAAATTACAAAGTTGGTCAAGTGTAAATAAATAGGCTTGCAAGTGGAAACGACATTGGCTCCTACGTTTTTTTTCAAAGGCTTAAAAAACATTTCCAGTCCATGAATATAATCATTTATTTGAATTTGAGTTCAAGTGCCTCATGAAATTCAGTCATGTGATTGCATGTTAAGTAGAGTCCACTTCCCGCAACTTTTCCTGTTATTCCAAACTGAACAATTTACATAGCATTCGCCGGCAAGTACCGGTATTAGGCATTTTAAGGGAATTCCCCCTTTGATGCAATAAGAAAGGTTTCACAATCCTCGATTACAAGAAATGTTGAAATAGGATCAATGACATGTTATTTCCTTTGGGTGACTCAGGATGTCTTTCAATGACTTTGATATAAACCATATTATTGTTATGTGGTCTAGGAATACATCTATTGTCAAAATAATACCTTTCCCCCTGTAAAGCTAGAAACTTTTGGGGGCATGAAATGTTTGTAAACGGTTTAATTTCCAAAGTTTCAATCAAATTATTTGAATCGCAAGTAACACAACACAAATTTCTTGCAGTATGAAACATTGATTGCCATGAAAATGGGCGTCCTTCACAAAGGTTTTATGTCGCTAGTTTCCGGTTTCATACACAAACCTCCCACAGGTATAATATGACAGACACACCCATCGTTATTCAATGCACTTGATAGGAATACAATATTGTTATTTGACACTAGGATAACTGTAAAAAGTGTATATTATAAATATAAGGGTATACAGGATATTGGCCTAATTTTCAATTGCTTTTAAAAATTTGAAATGCTCGAACACACCTGTACTTAACAATATCTTGTAAAATGCACACCTGAATCAGATTGATTTTACTGGTATGATCGTGTTACAACATTGTAATTAAAAAGATTATTAAACAGAGTAAGCACCCTTCTACATGTAGCTGTTATCAGCCAAAGTATCAACTGGCACAATTTTGCTTTAATATTTCCATCACAAGAAAATGTAAATATTTTGCTCTTCGTGATGGTTTGAAGATTCTTACAGATATATTGAAGGAAAGATGAAGGATCTTCAGCAAGGCCAAGTAAGAGAGAAACAGCTCTGATCGATGCCTTCCATGGATCCACCTAAAGGTTATCACATGATATCGACCCTCTGTCCCCCCTCCGGCCCTTTCAAAAGGTTCTCCGGGTCCTTCGACCAAGATGCCCCCTTGCTGAGGGGTACAGACGGACCCATCCCTTACCCCTTCCCATCCTAACCCTTCCTCCAAGCATAGCTGATGCCTATAGAAAATCCCATTCAGGAGAAGGTGGGTTAACAGTATAAACTGTGGAGACTGATCTTGCATAAAGAGTATATGGATTCTATGAATGCATGGGGTATTGTTACATCGCCTCTATCAATTCATTTATTGATTCGCTTGACAAAATGGAATCTACCCCCCAGACAGGAAAGGGGACGAGACGAGGGTCCACGCATCACCGAGGGGGTCGATACAATCAAAGCGTAAGAAGGGGAATTCTTTTAAATGACTTCCGTCATTGTTTACATCTCATGCTGCGTCAATATTTACATCATTTCACTTCTAGGATATTGTGTGATTGATTTGATAAAGAAGATTATTTGCTTCAAATCCTTTACAGAGCTTTGGAGGAAAAGTGAAACTATTCATGGGAGGAAAAAATGTTAATATAATTGATGGGAAAACAGCAAAGAGATACATGTAGGTGTCCTTTGAATTTTTAGAAAAACACAGGAAATGATCTACAGGAAATAATCTAAAGGAAATTTAGGAAGTACAAACCATAGTAAAAAAATTAATGATTGACCAAAAGTGTATTCAAAACGATGGAAATATAGCAAGTAAAATATAAAATAATTAGGATCTAGAGGATACAGAAAGGTTCCCAATTTAAATGATCAATATTGTCTGTTTGGTGTCAAAAAGAAATTAATTCATACACTTTAACACAGAACTAATGCACTTCTAGCTCCAAACAGATGAAATTATCTCTCTCATTAATTATCATACTGGTTTCTGATTAAATGATTTCATAATGATTTTGTTTGTTACTGAGGCGACAAGTTCAAACCATATCCGTGGGACGTTTTGGGTTTTTTTCAGACGAGGCCCCATGACGAATGGGAAACGTGGTTGATAATGGTAGATTGTTATCAAAGTGTGGGCTGGTGCAGGCTTAGCAGAATGAAGGACAATGGAGTCATTAAATAATTACAAAAACACAATATACGTTCTTAACCACCTAAAATAACATCTAACTCATCTGTTCGGAGCCAAAAGGGCAATAACTAAAAAACATGTACTTTTTATACAGATTTAACGACCTTCTGAATACAAACAGATCAAAAGTTAACCATCTGTTAATGATCTAATTTGTTTGTACCCCAGTCTTGTGACTTTAACCTTTTCATTTCGTGGTATTTTTTTCTAATCTCTCAGTCTGTAATAACTTGTCTATATTATTTCTGAAATGACCTTTTAATGATCTGCATTGTTCTTTCTATCTGCATCTCTCCATATGTCTGTGACAATGTCTGAAAATCTCAATATTAACCTCGAGGGGGCCCCCTGATGTTTTACTAATTTATTTTGGATAAAATAAGGATCACTATGTTCTGCATTAAACTTTATTGGAGTAAAAAATATCTTCCACAGAACTCTCTCTCTCTCTCTCTCATTCTCCCTATCCACTTTCTCCCTACCCCCCCCCCCCCTCTCTCTCTCTCTCTCTCTTTAACTCTCAGCATTATTTTTCAATTTCTGTGTTTTCATTTTCAAATCAAACTAGGTATAGGCAATATACCTGTATATAAACAGCTGAAAACTGTACACATTTCATCAGAATAAATCTGTCCCCTAGCCAGTGGAAGACCCTCTAACAGAGGCTTAAAAAACATGACCACGTATTAATCTCCACGTATTAATTCCCAAAGAGAGATTTTTAAATAACCAACCTATTAAGCCCCCTAATACAAAGCATCTGAAATGCAGCAATACTTTTAAATTCAGACAATATGGTGACATAAAAGTAGATAGTACTGATAATAATGATAACACAGATCGATGCAAAAATATATATATTTACAAATAGCACAATAACAAGAAGTGATAAATATCTCACAAATAAAGAGGGGTATTATGGAGTAAAACAGGGAAATTTGAAAGCTTTTCAGGAAATACTGAACAGTGAAATTTATATTATATTGGATCCCCCACCCATTCCCGAGAAAATTGAACATTTTCTTGTCTTGTTTCTTCATTGAATAATAAAACGAGTAAGCCATCACTCATCAGTTGACAATTATTGTGATATCTTTCTTGGACGTGTAAAAACTAAATAATGGCATTTATGAAATATTTCTGTTCTTGTCTTTCCATTGAGAGGAACAACAAAATGAGCGAGTTTTCAATATCAGTTGGCCCCTTACATATCTTTATTGGACGGGTTTGCTGCATTTACAAATTTGACATACATGAAAAGAACACAAATAGGACAGATTTCCTTTTGTGACAGCCACCTATATTCACTATGTCATATTACCCTAACACTAACACTTACATGTACCCTAACCCTATTTTATCATGTTTTATATATCATATTATTATTAGATATATCATTCTAAGCTGTACCCATATTTTTTTCTTCTCAATTTGAGTGGCTGTCGCAAAAGGAAGTCTTCCCCACAAATATTACATACAGTATTTCACAAAATTGCTCTAAATGATTACAATTAGAAAGATGAAGGGGTTGTGTACTCACCATTGCTTGCTCGATCTTGTTGTCGATAGCACCACCGGCCGGTGAAGTGCTGCAAAGGAGAAAAGCGGAGAGTACATCATATTCATTGTTAATTGAGGTGCATGTTCGTTTCTTGGAGGGGATAATCTGTTTCTCGCTCTTGAGTTGTACCCGAGGTACGGCCTTGTTGCTGTAGAGCATCCTCATGGTGACACGTGATGTCTTTGGTTTAAATCGGAGGTATCTAAAAAAGACAGCTGGAGATTCGGTTTGTTGGATTTACACGGCTTCGGCGGTTATCTCAGGAAGCGAAATGATGAGTGGACGAGACTGCTGCTCTAGATAAGGTAGGTTTCTGTAAGAGAGAGTTTTAGGGGAGTCCCGTTGCATCCAAGTGCTGCAACTAAGTGAGTCTCTGGGATGAAGGCCTAAATCGAATCAGCGCGATTTCGCAATCGGGGCATCAGCTGATTGGCGGTCACCACCGATTGCCGAAGTGATTCAGAAACACAGGAAAGTTGAGCCTACGAGTTAAACGGTGGCATCAGCCGGTATGGACTGGTTCTGAATCGTGGTTCTGAAAATCCCGGAGAGCTGTTGCCGTTTTATCTGCCGCTGTCACCTTACTGACAGCACCTAACTGAGAGGAATGAGAAGTGACAACCAACGAGGGCTGCTATAATCCAATGCCGAACTGGAAGTCCTAGGATGACGTCAGTGTGGGTTATAGGCCAGTTCCTGTATGCAGGCAGCGGGATATCTAAAGCTCTATGAATACCAGTCAACCAACTAAATGAACCTTCTAGAGGTTCCAGCTAGCTCGAGTTAGGACTCCAAGACTGATACAGCAGACACTTTTCAGCGTGTTCAATTACACAATCGACTCGCTGATTCGGCTACACAAATTGTTTCGAATCAAATCTTATTTCCTACACATTGGGATGACAGAGAAGTATCCAGGCAATGTTGTTGATTTCCGCAAAAGGTTCAATGCCTTCAACAAGGTCTCCTAAACGCTATGACAGGTTATTGGAAACAACACACGACTCTTGGCTCCGTGGGAGTACAGTCCGATGTAATTGCTCTCAGATTCTAAATCTTGGAACGACGACAAGAGAAAAATGGGATCAGCATTAATGTGACGGACCATGTGATGTTGACGAAGAGATAGATATCTGCATCTGTTAATTATCAACCATCAGTTCTTAATCCAAGGATGGTCAATGTACAAGGTTATGTCCCCCTCTCTCTCTCTCTATCAAGTTGCAAGGTTGATCGATATGCACAGTATCAGCTACATGAACGCACGTTCGCTCGTCACTCCTGCTACAGTACACAATGCAATAACCACAAGTGATGGTCGAATAATATGAGGCAGTCTTCGGAAGTAACACCAAAATAAAAGCAAATTACTATTTATTTCAGTAATAATGCTTATGGCAAGAGTTCAAGTACACTGCAGGAGAAATCCAATAAGGATAAACAAGCACTTGTTATTTTATAGTATTTATCAACTGCTGGTAAGCAAGCATGTGTTTCCTTCCCTGAGCGGCTTTTCTTATGTTATGTTGTTCATTCAGAAATTCCAACCCCAATTCCCGGCAAAAAGCCTTTTTGAAAAATCAATCCGGCATTCAAGCTGCAGTGTATCTCAGTAATACACACACACACACACACATGGGAGTCGCTGAGAGTCTGGAAATTTCTACACTAGCTGCATGAGCGGTCTGGAAAATTACAGAATGTATACAAGGGAATTCCCAGGCATGTTCCACTTCTATAGAGGGGTGAGCATGTCAACAAGAGCAAGCTCAACCATGCAAATCCAACTCAAACATCTGAATTTAAGATAATGGCAGCTGAATGTTGAATTCCATACATTAATCTCTTAATATGAAACAGAAATCATGATGAAACTCGAACAGATGGGGCACTTCTTCCATGTTGTCCCTCCTGATGATAAACTTGACCACCCCTACTGACATAATGGAAGAACCTCGTCACATGCACACTGCATGGTACTGCCTAGGCTCTGAATATATTGTCTTCAAGGACCTTTGTGAGCCACACGCTCCAATGCACTGTGCTTTCCATGAGCGTTCACTCACCCAAGACGGGATAAATAATTACAAGTCATGTATACAAACACTGGTGTACAAAATACTGGTATTGGAATTTGGAAGAAATCTACGCCCTCACTGTCAAAAGATTATACAGGTGCCTATGACTGGGTCAGTGGAAATTGTTAATTGTATGACTGTGTTTCTATTGAGACAGGTATTTCAAAAGGCAGGTCATTGTTACATAATACAGAAGAGGTCAAGATAAGTGGGTCAATTCCACAGTCTTCCACTTCGTAATAATAAACAAATATTGACTGCTTTGAGGGTCATGGTTAAAACTATTGCCCAAGGTGATCTGAAAACTGTACTGTTCACTTTTGAGAACATCAATTCAAGGACCTAAACATGTAGTTTTGACCATGACCTGAAGAATTTAGCAATCAATAGTTTTTAGATAAAGCATATCCCCTGTCTCATCTCAAAAAGCAATATTTACACACAAAATATGCCTGTCAAAATGCATTAATTCGCATAAAAAGGTAATCCCATAAAATTTACCTAAGAGTTTTGCATGCTTCTCACTGAGTGTATCCAATAATGAAGTCACACGTAACCACTGCATCTTTGCATTTTAGATGCAGGTAGAAATTTACCCAGTCAATATTTTTTGCTCTACTGCCTGGCAGTCAGTCATAAGTCTTGTGCCTACAAATTTGACCATTAAGATGCCTATAATCTCAACTTTATTTTAAAGAATAGTTCAATAATTAATTCATCCAAACTATAGAACCTATATATTTTCAATACTTTAAACATTCTAGGCAAAATAAAGGACAAGAGCTTTCATGTTCCTTTGTTTTTGCCAAGAGAATGCAAAAGTAGTTATGTTATAAATAATGTTATAATGTGTCTTAAATCTCTGCCAAATGACTTTGGCAGGTAAGGTGTAGGCCTAATTCGTCGCTGTTTTCACGAAGTGACGGTAGTGAAAAAAAAATTGCATTCACTTTGCGTTACGATTTTCCTCACTACCGTCACTTCGTGAAAACAAGGACGAATTGTTGAATAATTTGTACAATAAACATGAAATATTTCTTGGCATATCATCACCATAATGACAGGTCACCTTGATACTCGGTACATGTAGGTTATATAACTCCAAGCTTAAAGCCAGTATCAGGGATTTGTAAGCCCTCAAAAAAATCATCTCAAAATTAATCTGTAGCAGAAAGATGAGTTTATGAAAGTTAAATGCAAAATTTCAGATCACAAGAATCTGTGGTTTTCTCTCTATAAGTGAAACTTGAAGCCCTTATTGTGTAAACGACAAATGTGATTAATAAAACATTGCCAGTTGCAAAATCCAAATTTGAGAAGAAAAATTATTTTGATTTTGCTAATAATGAATATTTTCACCATACTTTGAGGAAGTTTTCAATAACGTTTAAAAAACAAACATTTTGTGAGCATGAAGAAATGCCTTGATATTTTTCCCTACTTTGTACAATGTCCGCTAAGAACTAGGTGTTCAGTCATGTCATGTTACATAACACCGATCTGACTCTCTGGCTCAACAGATGACATATTGCTGTCCTGCCCAGCAAAAAGGGAAACTACCTCGCAAAACAGTTGCCATTAAAATCCAACAGGGTAGTCTTCATGACAAAAGCTCAGTTTAGATAATATTCTAAACTTTAGCATCTGAAGATTATGCACCTGTCAACTATTAACAGGGAGATTTCTCCCTTCCATCTCTCTACTATTACCAACTAGAAGTAATTATATACCTCACTTAAGAAATCCAGCCATCTGATTGGTCGAATTGCATTCATAAACTTCAACTGTTCCTGTAAAATTCTCGGTAACCATGCATAAAACATTTCAATATTTTTAATAACCATGGTTACTCCATGGTTACCCCATAGGTTTACATGTTAAAAAATGGTTTGAGCGATGGAGGATACCGTAATGTGTGCGAAGGATTGGTCGGTAATTTCAATACAATTGAATCTCGATCGATCTTACCGACAATTTTATCTTGCATTGTTGACATGAAGACGAAAATAAACTCTCAAAAACAATAAAACAACATCTGCCGATAGATCTTGATCTAAGTTCGTGCCAATATGCATTGCAGAAGTAAAAGAAGGGCCCGTTTCATGGAGCTTTTGCGAAGCATCCCTCACGCAGAGCCGTTTTCAATCCATTTTAATGTATATATTGGAGAAAACTGCCAAGCATGTTAACGACGCGCGATAGCCTAGTGGTCTAAGCGTTGGTTTTCGATACACCTCTTGTTGTACGCAAGAGTTCGAATCCCGTCTTCGACAAAAAATGAAAAATATTTTTTATTTTTTATTTTTTAGTCTATTTTTTTTCGGCATATAAAAGTATTAATGACTGCTTTAATATTCGAGAAATAGTTGTTTTCATACGCTCTCGGGAAGGTTACAATTGGGCTATTCCCCTCGGCAAGCCTCGGGGAATAGCACAATTCTAACCTTCCCTTGAGCGTAATAAAACAACTATTTCTCTCAAAGCAGTCATTAATACTATACTGTAAATTATTTGCTATTTTGCAAGGTGTCAGAGAGACTTTGATTTGATTTTTGATTTGATTTGATTTGATTTTATTTATTCATCATCAATAACATCAGTGATTAAACATTTGAATACATCGTGAATGGTACATGTTCATAAATGAATATTATAGATCATATTAAAGAAAAACCTAACAAAGTATTGATATGCTAGACATATGTCTTTTCTCATAGAATATAGAAGGTGAGGAAAAGGAGCCAAATAATAGCACATGTGCTAGTCGAGTCTGGCCCCTGTTCTTAGCACACACTTGGCAAAAATAAATATATCATTATCAAAAAATAAAACTTGACAGTAGAAGTATACATGTTGAGTAATACCGTAGCACAATTTCTACACTCCAAATATAATTATGAAGAGGATATACCAGGTTAAAAAGTCATAGATACATGTATCTACAGATTATTTATACAAAAAATTGCATTTTTTTTACAAAAAAAAACAACAAAAATGTAATATGGAGATTATTTACAATATATACATGTGTACTTGCATAATTCAATCACTTATTCATCAAGTAATCGTTGAGATGTTTACGAAAAGTGTTTCTAGACCCTTTGTTTTTGATTTCATCGGGAAGTTCATTCCATAATCGGGTTCCTACACAAGTTACTGAAAATTTGCCTTGTGTTGTTTTATACAGTGGTATACGTAGATGGCCCTTTTCTCTTTTTCTTGTATTGTATCTATGCTCAATTTTATCACAATAATCCGTCAAACAGTGAGGTAAATTATTATGTACTAGGTCATACATAAATGTACATAGAGACAACTCATAGAACTTGTTAATATCTAAGATTTTCAATTCGTAAAACAATGGTGCTGAACGACTCATAAAATGGCTAAATGTGATTGTCCGTATGGCCATCTTCTGTGTATACAGTATGCAATTTAAGTGAGACTTGTAAGTGCTCCCCCACACTTCAATTCCGTATGATATATGAGGTTGAATAAAGGTTTTATACAACAACACTAGGATATTTCTAGGCACAAAATGCCGTAAGCGGAAGAGGATTCCTACTTTTTGTCTGATGCATTTATTAACCATTTGTATGTGGGGTTTCCAAGTCAAGTGTTTATCAATCTTTATCCCAACAAAGAGCGAAGAATCAACTTCTATTATTTCAGCTTCTGATATAGCCAGTTGCCCTTGAACATTAATCTGCCGTCTCTGGTTTCTTATTAGCATATAACTCGTCTTTTGTAAATTAATTGTCAGTTTATTAGCATTACACCAGTCTGAAACAATTTGAAGATTTGTGTTCACTTCAGTCATATCAATTTCTTTTTGCCCTTCAGGAAATGTATGGAATAAGTTTGAGTCATCTGCAAAGAGTCGAAAGTTAAAGTAACGTGTAGCAAATGGCATATCATTAATATAAAGTAGGAAAATGGTTTCCATGGTAACATCATATTCCACAGGGATTCAGAAGGGGGGGGGTATAATGGAAGACCTTGTGCAAGAGGGGCATTAATTTAAAACCTAATATTATTTCAAGGAGAAATAATAAACATGAAGTGACATACAAGTGTAAGGTACAGGTAGATCACCTGCTGGCTGTGAGAGTCAACTGGACAACACCCTTCTGGCTTACGACGATACAAATGTACAGTACAGAAACATCATCATCTAAGAGCTCAAGAGGCATTAAGTGGCCATCTATACAAGGTCACTTCCTTCCGGGTCATAGCAGACAACATAAAATAGTACAAGTATTTAAAGGCAATAGTACAAGTATTTAAAGGCAATAGTACAAGTATTTAAAGGCTAAATTACAGGCCAGATACACTTACAGGTGTATGTTGATGGCAGAGAACTATCTTCACATGGTCAGCACACTATCCCAAGAGACGATTGAAAAGCAAAGTGGATGTCAACCACTCACATGATCGAACACATAAACAGAGAACAGTACAGGTACAAACTGTAGTTATACTTATAGGGATAATACAAGTGGGCATACTTGATACACTAAGGGCGCGTTAATGCTTGATTTTGAAGGTAGAATGAGCGATCTGAAACGCTCATCGTAAACGCTCATCGTGATCGCAGTTCCACGGTGTACTGTTCATGCTTACTTCTCTGGCTCATCCAGGCAATTCTCCTTGTGTGGCCTTAATTGGTCTTCCAGCTGGATTCGCAAACCTTCACTGTGCATGCTACGTAGACCCACTAGAGGTCAGTGCGTTGACCCCATTTAAACGCGTTTACAAATTGTAAACGCATCTTTTTGTGAGTTTACGATCGGCGATCGTGATCGCCGTTTTTTGGTGATTCTACAAAAGTAAGCATGGACGCAACCGTGTTTTAAACTAAACGCGTAACAGATGCCTGATTCTGGCCAGAAAAAGTGAAGCATGAACACGCCCTTACATGTGTATGTTGAAAGCACAGATCTATCTTCACATGGCCAGCAAGCTATCCCGAGAGATGTTTGAAAAGCAAAGTGGATGTCAACCACCAAGCGTTATCAAAAACATGTACAGAGAACAGTACAGGTACAATGTAGTTAAAAGGATAATACAAGCATACAATTAGGATTGGTATAAACTTACAGGTGTAAAAAGCAGAGATCTGTCTTCACATGGCCAGCAAGGCTATCCCGAGAGACGATTGAAATGCATAATTTTTTTTTAACCACCCAGCGTTATCACTCACATGTTCAGAATTCAGTACAGGTAGTTAAAGGGATAGTACAAGCGAGATCAGTACAGTATACACTTACAGGTGTATATTGAAAGCACAAATCTTTCTTCACATGGCCAGCACGCTATCCCGAGAGACGGTTAAAAAGCAAAGTGGATGTCAACCACCCAGCGTTATCGCTCACATGTACCCCCGCCAGCAGGGAGATTCTGTCCTTCCCCTCCCAGCGTGACTAAGGAATATTTGCTCTGTGCACTACAGGCCTGTCCATGATTCATGTACTGAATGATGCTTCGTAATGCAATGTTTATATATCATCCATTTACTTTCATGTACGTAATGAAAACAACCTTCAGTTTGAAAAGTACAACCTTCAGTTTGAAAAGTGCAACCAGCATTAATAGTCTGTATTTAATGACATGCATTACATCATGAATGATTCACATTTTCATTGAAAAAATGATGTAGTCGTAATTTTGTAGTAGTGCTAGAAGTAGTCATATTCATAATAATGATAATGATAACGATGATATTCCATCTTATATCTTTTGTATATATTATGTTGATGGAAATAAAAGTATATATTCAATTCGATCACATGCCAAAACAAGTCCTATTACAGATGTAAACAAACAATGAATCTTTACATTGAGCCTTCAAAAAATACTCTTACATCGTCATAGGCCTAAACTTTAGAGTGAGTGTGAAATAAATCTTTCTCCAAAGCTCTTCACAAAGATAAACTTGAAAACGGAGGAATGACACGACACTTTCGGCTCAATCCGCCTCACCCAGGTAAACCGATTCTCCCGTTTGGGGACAAAACCGAGCCCTGAGGAAGCCACCTAATTTGACAGAGTGCGAAAATGAACACGCAATTAGCCCAAATTACCCAGGTTCAATAACCTATGTCCATTAACTGTGGACGTAAGCAAATGCTCCAACCGGCCATTCGATAATAACTCAATACAGACGACTCCGCAGAGCATCCAAAATGTCACTGTTTACGTGTTTTGGCCAAGGATCAATATCAAAGACGCGTTTTAAAACTCTCTCTAAAAGCATACACAAGCAAAGAATTTGACTCCCTCTCTCTATCTCTTTCTTTCTCTCTCTATCTCTTTCTCTCTCTCTCTCTCTATCTCTTTATTTTTCTCTCTTTCTCTCTCTCTATCTCTTTTTTTCTCTCTCTCTCTCTTTCTCTCTCTCTCTATCTATCTCTATCTTTCTCTCTCTCTCTCTCTCTATCTTTCTCTCTCTCTCTCTAAAAGCATACACAAGCAAGAATTCGACTCACTCCCTCTCTCTCTCTCTCTCTCTAAAAGCATACGCATGCAGAGAATACGAGACACACCTGCAGGTCGTCCACATAAATTGCAAATCGGAAAATAAAAGTATGCACAATATCCAGCATAGAGTGCATTGTTGGCTTTATCATCAGTTCAGGTTCACTCACCTCTGCCTACCTGCGTAGCCTCAGGCATTGTATTCACACACACATACATACATGTTATGCCATACACACATGCAGAGGAAAGGTGCACATCTATGCTGCTGCTGCTATCGCAATACAATCTAGGCATGAGCAGTTGTTCGGGGGAAATGGAATAATTTGTGGAGAGGAAATCTGCCCATTAAAAAATTTGAGTGAATTCAGATTTCTTAAATGTGGTCTACCATTAGTAATATGAACAGATACCCATAAAATTGTTCTAATATGAATTTTCTTGTTTGAATTTCTAGTTGACCTCGTGTTTTGTTCTTCCTATTATGAATACCAGTAGCTACCATTCAGTTTTTATTAAGAAAAAAAAAGGGATTGCAAGCAGGTAATGGTGGCACATTATGGCTATGAAATAAAATCTAAGGAATATTTGTAACCGAACCCTCATTTTCAGTAGTATATATGTAAATTTTGAATAAAGATAAACAAAATTAATGTTCAATATCAGAAATAAAAATTGAGATGCAAAAGGAAACTTGTCAATTTACTCCACATATACATGCATATAAAGGAATAGCATCTTGATCACAGTGTGTACATGTAAGGAGTCCAAATTTGACAAGTCATCATTAATCGTCTTCACTATAATACATAAACATCACAGAAAGATATTGAATATATATATCATACAATAATTAATCACACTCTAGGCCTATGAGATTTCCTGAGGGATCCCACATAGCACATTGAACACACGCTTCACCGATGTGTACAGGCAGTCATCTCCAAGATTCAAGGCCGGCGCATATCTGATCGAGGATCGATACGAGATACGCCAGACAAACATCCCAGCCGGGCTGGACGACCATGGACGACCGTGGAATGTAAACAAGAGGCACAACATCCGTGCTCATCCTCCACCCCTCACAGATCAATATGAAGACACCATGAACAAACAAATCATTACACATACGGGCTTAACCAAACCAAACCAAACCAAACCAAACCTCAACATCGACAACTTTGTATAGATACAGAGGCGTGCGAATCTCATGGGTGGACACGCGAGGATATGAACTTAGGGTTGCTTACGGTTTTTTCTTGGTCAATGCGGTTTGGGTTCCCTCATCGCAGGGCTTATCCATGAATACGCTGGGCGAGCGGGAAGAAGCAAGCGGACGACGTGCATTGGAGAGCAGGGATGGTTGAGTAACTGGAGGATGGTGATGATAATGCCTGGGCTGGCTGCCTGGCTCGCTTGCTATAGCCTGATAGTTAGGTATGAGGGGGATGCTATATTTGTATGATCAAGCCGTTGGTTAGTCTCTCGACAGAGACCAGGGTGTGCCTGACTGACAGGAAGACTTTTCAAGTGACCTATTCAAAATGCTCCGAGCTAACATAGCTCGATCTCCATGGGCATGTGAATTGTAGGTGCTTGGCATTCGAGTGTCCACATCCTTTATGCTAAGATTAGGATGGGAAGATGATATGCAGAGTACCAGCAGTGTAGAAAATAAATTTGATTACCAAAGCTTAAATATTCAACAGATTTTTATGAAAGACATAATTTATTTCACATCGCTTAATGTTTGATGGCAAGCCTGACTGTATTCAAACAGATCTTTTAAAGTTTCCTAGAGCTATACTGCTCACTGCTCTTACATGCATTTTGGTCGCTTGATGCAACTATCATTTCCTTTTCTCTTTCAGCAATCATGAGTTGTGTTTAGAATTACTTCCATTTGCATCTATCAAAGCATGCTACACACAACTTTAGGAAAAGAATGATTTCACATACATGTAGCTACATTATATCTTATCAAACATTCAAAACGAAAAGAGAGGCCCCAAATTTGATGTCAAGCCTGACTGGATTCAAATAGTTTATCAATCCAATTCATTGTATAATAAATTCAGCAAATGCACTTTCACCCAATTTCACAGGGCTACTTCTTCATATTTTTCACTTTCTAAAATCTACTGAGGCTTTTGCTCAGTTGCTCTGTTGCTCTGTTGCGGCATCCTCATCGTACAAAACAGATTTCATGTAACCAACCCAACTAAAGCTGTAAAGACTGCATTTAACCATTTCTATAATTGCCTAGAATTATAATAATTTCTTTTTGAAAATTGATTTGTAAACTTTTACCAGTGAAAAATGAATTTCTGAATGGAAAATAAATGCTTAATACCAATTTCAATTTGTCCCCATTAATATTTTTGATGTGGCTTGTCAACGAGAGCAAGGCGATGGAAAGACTACACCCAACCACAGTTCAAAAGCATGATGAGCCTAAGAGCTTAGTTTATCAACCCGAAAGTACATGTGCATAATCTGGTATAATCATGACAAGATAATGAATGACCTGCCTGACTAAAGAATATACCTGATGTCTTTTTCGGCATCCAGGTACGCTATACGAGATACGCATACTGCTGAATGACCTTTGAACTCATGAAGGCACCTAGCATGGCTTTACCACCTGGCCAATTCAGAAAACACACCTGTTCATAATACTAATTTTGTCTATTATGTACATGTAACTTGTGTAAGAAAAACCAATAATTGATCCATCATTATCTTCGTCAGTTTGAATCGGATAACTTGAAGAAAAAAATTAAATCATTGGTTTTCCACCCTGAAAATCACTTTAACATGTAAATCAGCGATTCTTTAAAAAAAAATTAATCATGATAAAGAAGTGATTTTTGCTAGCATATATCGTCTCTTAAGAGCCAGGAAGGTAATTAAACTTGATGTGAAAGTATATGAGATAATGCCCTTCTGGACAACAGCATACTAAAGGATTCCCCAAAAAGCTACAATGCTTGCCTGCCATAGCAACATCTCTGTAGTTTTATTACTCATAAAAGAAAAATCCCTTTGATGAATCATTTGTTTGTAGGGGATCAGTGTTTGGTTGATGACAGTTGTATTTGATCCTGATCTTTAAAGGTTGCATGAACCATGAACAAGGGCAAAGGGTCGTTGGCCAAGGTAAGTGTAAATACTAGCCATTCCAAGGTTTGAGCTTATCAGCCAGTATCATTCCGACTTCATGCCGTGATTTCAAGGGGTCTGGTGGATCTCCTACTGTTCTACCAGAAACTTTCGAGACTTGTCAACAACAGCCATTTTTCGTGGCACAAAACATTGGCGAATCTGGACCATGTGCAAAATTTGTGAGTTATTAACTGTAGTCATGCGAAACGTGTTGGTTCAAGGGGGCAATCAAATACTTCTTACAATGCGGAGGGGCGCGGGTTGGAGGAGGGGAGGGGGGGGGGGTGTCATCCTGAATGTACAAGGGTCAGTTGCCCTTGAACTCCTGCTAACGTCCAACCCGTCCTATATAGGTCAAGCAGATTTAAACTTGATTCTGAGTGTTGGAATGGAGCCTGTGTCCAGAGACTACCTCCAGCTTGGCTTGATGCCTAAGATTACTGGCTGATGTGTAAAGTTCAAGGAGGACGACCATGGCTCCATTCACACTGAAAGCAGAAACCATTGGTGTTTCTCACAATCTGGTGGTTTCATAGGAAGTTGCTAAGGAACTACCCATAAACACAGCAAAAAACCGCCACCTCTTGGATGTGGGGTTTTGGGGGTATTTTTTAAATGCCAGACAGGTTTTGCAGTGTAAATGCTTGTTCTCAAAACACTGGTAAATCTTTCAGATTATTGGTCATGTGACTCTCCGTGCTTCAGTGCTAACACATGAAAAGCAGCGACAATTAGCTCAAACGGACAACTCTCACCAAAAAAGTACAGAAGTATCAATCAACAACGGTTCCTTATAAATGTGTTTTTCCAGTGATGTAAATGGCACTCCCACCCAAAAGATGGTTTTTCAAAATGTTTTTTGGAGTAGTGTGAATGGGTCCAGGGAGAGGGAGCTGGGGATAGGTGCTCAGGATACCAATCAAATGGCAAAGGGTTCCTCCGAAAACAAGGTGAAGGGGAAACACAATACGCGGCTGGGTTGTTGACTCCCGTCTAAATAGCAGCAATGAATAGCCACTTTCCACACAAAAACTCACCATGAACACTACTCGGACGTAAAATGTAGTTGTTGACCACCATCTTAATACGAGCAATGAATAATGAATAGCTACTTTCAAAACAGAAATTTAGAAGTTCAGAGTGTACTTGGCTGTAGTTGTTGACATTCATACAATGTTGTTGTTGTTGTTTGAGTTTTGGGGCACGTATCATTCAGTTATGAATATTTACGCCAAAATCTATTCGCATAAAAAAGGGGGAAGAAAAGAATAACCGTTCTCAGCAGCTTTAAATCGAGAGCAAGGAATTATATGAATGGCCACTTTTAAGACAGAAATTTAGAAAATAAACCGGGCTGGAGTTGTTGACTTTCATCTGAACAGAAACAATGAATCGCCGATCTTTGAGACAGAAATACAGAGCTATAGTTGTTAAAGGTACTATGTCTCTTTTGCAGCCAACCTCAAATGCTGTAGAACTTTGCAGGAATTATGAATATGTCATGTATGTCCTATCTGTAAAATTTAAACGTTAGCAGTGTCCTCATATTCAAATTATGCAAGGAAAACCGTTTACTTGCTAGACTTCACTGTCAGACACTATTGAGTGACTGACTGGCTTTTTTCTTCTTTGGTAATAACATACATGAAAAGAGTTGTAAAGGGTACATGAGCATTTGTCTACAACAATACCGTAAATCTCCGTGTATAAGGCGCACCTGTGTATAAGGCGTACCCCTATTTTGGGGGCATAAAAAAAAAAAAAAAAAAAAAAAAAAAAAAAAAAAAAAAAAAAAAAAAATCATTTTTTTTGTTTTGTTGTTGTTATTGTTTTGTTGCCGAAAACCCACCAAATAATAGTAACAATGTCGTTGTAGAAGAATGTGTGTAAGATCATTAATGTAAATTAAAAACAGGTCCAGACTCTTAAAGGTAAAGACCAGTAATGGTCATGCGATTGCATTGTGAAAGAAACGTTGTGGAATCGATCAGAAAAGGTTGATCATCTAGCATCTAGCATCTGCAAGGTTCTGGAATCATCAAAATGATAAGAAATTTGGCCCATTCTTCGTAAAGTTACAAGCACTATGCACAGAAAGATGTATATGGGACTACCCTATCTCTCTCACACGACCATGAGAGAAATAAATTTACCAAATATATGAATTAGTAGGCGGTTTCCCGGCAAATTTTTTATCATCATGTATTAGTCAAAACATATTCTTTCACATGATTGGTAATGAGAGCTTCCATTTCATTTTTTGAAATTGGGGCGTTGCCAATACTGGTCTTTACCTTTAAGGCTTCATGATACCAAGTGTCCCACACCAGCCTCATCACATCAGCTAGCAGAAGCACTGTGTTCTATGCCAAACATCAATAGTCATGCATGATATGAATAGAATCCTCTAAATTTCTGACAATAGAGTACCTAGGATAGAACCTTGTGGTACACCATTTGTTATAGATAAAAAAATTGAGGAATTATTAAAAACTACATTTTGAAATCTATTAGAAAGATTACTTTCAAACCAAGATGACAGACAAATTTGAGTGTTGTTGTAGTTTCCGAGTGGTGAGTCAATACACTGATTACTGAGCTGGGAGACATTGCCAGGCATAGCGCCATAAATCGAAATCGGGAAGGGAAAAAAAAAAAAAAAAAAAAAAAAAATCTTTTTTTTTCTGTATCTGTGTATAAGACGCACCCCCGATTTTCAAATTTTTTCGGCGCCAAAAAAGTGCGCCTTATACACGGAGATTTACGGTAACCCACTTCTTGTGATGGCCAAGATTAAACTGATTGAATCTTTGCGCAGCATAAAACGTATGACCATTCAGTACAATTGTCTGAAAATCAAGACTATTACTTTTGGGCTCTATAGCCCTAAAGTCGATTTGACAACTAATAGTCGTTATTTTCCCACTTGAAGACATTTTCAAGCCCCACCTTTTTTAGGGAAGTTCTAAATTAGTGTTATCTTTCAAATGCAGTTGGAATTTAACTTTTTTATTTTTTGGCCTGCAAATGGGACATAGTACCTTTAAATAGCTTTTAAATTGCATCAATAAATAGCCACGTTCTACACAGAAATTCACAAAATATAGCATGATCTGTTGAGAGCCAGAAGGGCATTAACTCATGTCCCCTTAAACAGAGTTAGCGCCTTCTGGTTCAAAGCAGATGACAGAGAGGGAGTTTTGGACTCCATGACTCAACAAAATATTAGCAATGATTAGCCACTTTCAAGACATAAACTTAGAGAAAATAGCCTCTGTCGAGTGCCAGAAGGGCATTAACTTGGTGCGAAGTCCTTCTGTGCCAAACAAACATCATATTCATTAACACACAGTTAATGCACTTCTACATGTAGCTCCAAACAGATGATGGGAAGGAGTTGATTCTTATTGAAATAGAAGCAATGAATAGGCACTTTCCAGAGAGAAATTCACTGAATATAGCATCGAGTTGAGAGCCGAAAGGGCATTAATTCATATCCCCTTTAATACTAAACACAGATTTAACGCCTTCTGGTTCAAAACAGATGACAGAGAGGGAGTTGTGGACTCCATGACTCATCAAAATATTAGCAATGAATAGCCACTTTCAAGACAGAAAGTTGTGATTCACTTAATATCCCCTTCCATACAAAAAGACAATGTATCTCTTAACTCTAAAACTAAAACGAGCAATGAACAGCTATTTTTGAGGCAGAAATTTACAGAACACAGGGCTCGAGTTGTCCACTCTTGTCTCCGAACTACGAGCATTGAATAACTAATTACGGGGGCAGAAATTTATAGGCTAGAGTACAGAGAGGTGGTTGTTGACTTTCATCTCAATAGGTGCAATAAATAGTCCGACTTAACTGAGAGCCGTCATCTAAGACAGGCCGATATTGAAAAGGCATATCAAGTGGACAACCTTAGATTCTGTTTCAAAATCATGGCCAAGCACGGTGGTGCTGTGATATTGAGTTGGCATTGATCACATGTTTCATAGCAACTAAGCAAGAATGAGATGTTATCAGGGCTCGTGGCAAGGTACGCTTAATTTGCGCTAATTTTAAACCATGGGCTATGTAAATGAGGGTTTAAACCATGGGTTAAATTTAAATCTTCTTTGTGAATTTAGGCCAATAAGGGCAAGCTATATCAGGGGGGGAAACCAACCCAGAACTGATATTCCACTTAAAACTGTTCTCATCTTCCATGCATCTACCAGTAACTCTCTCCCACTCGATGGTATCCATGACATCATAAAACATAAGCCTAGAGAACAAGGGTATGTTATAATTTGGAGGAGAAAGACAATAGGCCATTTTTGTAATGAAATCAAATTTAATGCATGTAAGCCTCATTCCAAATTATTTTATTCACCTGTATGAGTTTATGTATTTTAATAGTTAGAATGCAAATTGCATACATTAGTCGTTGCTAGGTAGGACAAACATTGTGGCTTGCCATATCTAACAGCACGTAAAGTATGCAATTGACATTCTGATTATTAAATTGCAATTTTCGTAACAGGTGAATGAAATAATTTGTAACAAAGCACGTAACAAAGAACAAAGATTTATGCATCAAATTTGATTACATTACAAAACTGGCATATTCAGGACTCATATTCCACTATAAACTTTTCCAACTCCTCTTTGGCACGCAACTACCGGTATCTCTCACCCACTCACTCTATCATATCCATTCACATATTCATGAGGCAGACATGGCATTCAAATGGCAGAGGTCTCGGTGTCATGGAAACAAGGCCATGAACACCACGTAGCAGAAGATGAGGGAGGGATGTTTAAAAGATGCAAACTCTTCTACCAACACAGATACATACCACTTCATGCTGAGTTAAAGGGAGTGTAGCTTGGCAAATACTGGTTAACACCATATACGTCTTCTTTTAGACAACTGCACATGAACGAATAGACTTGATTAACGGTAGTCAGCGACTTAGTCTCTATATGGTCGGCGTTCGCAAAACAGACCAAATTTCTCCTCACGCTTCGGTTTCGCGTATGTTGCATGCATGTGATTGCTGCGTTCGCGTTGTGCGTAGTCCTATTATACCAGGCCACTGGAAATACACGTAGTCTCATCAGTCTACACTCCCTTCATGAGAAGGTTGAGTTCTTTTTAAAAATGCGATGTGAATCAAACAGTTGAGAAAGTTAGATTAAAAAGGCATCAAATTGTGTATCCTGTGGTTTTGAAATCATGAATATAAGAAATTTACATTCTTGTTGGGAAACACATAACAGTGAACAGCACTAAACTGAACAAAGAAGGGGGGGTGGGACTACACATGAATGGGGCATGAATGTTTATTCCAAATTCTAAGCTCTTTGTTATCATTATTCAAATAAAAGGGCACTATGGGGGACATCCCTTTTTAAGGGGAAATCCCTTTTTATGGGGAAGTTCTGATGTGACATTCTTCGAAAAGTAACACACAAGGAATGAGAACGCTCACTCAATACATGTGTTTTCCACCTTTACCAAAACTAAACCTTCTTTAATCGCCACCCTACCTTTTCTAATCAACTTTCATAATCCCACTCAATAATATTCATAGCTGTTTACAATGCTGTTTACAAAGAAAAATAATGGCAAGCATATTTGGAACTGAAGGTCTACTTAGAATTGGAAATTTGTTTGTCCAATTTCATGTTGAGAGCAAGGAGGGCCTTGATGCCATATAGAAATACATGAGTTCACATCCTTCTGGCTCTCAAAGGCGATTTAACCCATTGCGTACTGGAACTGGGAGGTCCCTGTGTTAAGCCTATGGGAATTAGATAGTCAAGTAGTCAGCAAGTTAATAGATGTAAATACCATGAGGGAAAAGGAAAAAAATATATACAAAAATACTTCAAGCAAGTGGGCAGTGTGAGCATGGCTTAACATTCTTAATTTATCTCGTTTGATTGGAGTGAATTGTAATTGGGATACAAACAAGTTGTAAACAACTGATGATCCAACACAAAAATAAATTTGCATGTGTTGACAAAATACATGTTGAAAGAAATTGTCTTTACCCTTGTTTCGTCTTTAAAAAACAAATCTGATCAGGAACCTTAGCCAACTTAGGCATTATGTAACAAATCTCTCTCTCTCACTCTCTCTTTAAGATCAAACACAAAACATATATTTATACTCATAATAAAATAATCAATTTGTAAAGCATCTTCAAGAAATTGGCTTTACTCTTGTTTCGTCTTTGAAAAAAAATCTGATAAGGAATCTTTGCTAACTGAGGCAATACGTAACAAGTCTATCTCTTTAAAAAAAAAAAAAAAAACAAGAAACACATGTACAAAGATACTCGATTTGTAATACATCTATCAGATTTGTAATGATGCATTTTTATTGGAAATATATGAGCGTGCAATAAAGTAAAATGATGCAAGATGTAGGAATGACATCTATTGTGGCTAATGTTCACAGTAATGACGTGGCATGACTCACGCTAAACCCACGTTGGATGCAAAAGTACATGAATGATGAAGTACGATAAGGAGACAACTATTAAAAGATGCTAAAAATTAAAGAGTTGAAGAGACGAGGGAAGAAAGTAAAAGAAGTTTGACAAAGAGCTAATTTTAAGACGATGCTGAAAGAGAAAGAGATAAAGAGAGGAGAGGAGAGAGTATAAGAAATTTGATAACGGCACAATTTGGCTGAAAATGGAAGATATGAATGAAGAGAGGGGAAGAGAGAAGAAGAGAGGAGGGAAAAAAAGATACAACAGAGACTGTGAAGAGACGATATTAAAAAGATGCTGAAAATGAGAAAGAAGAAGAAAGAGAAAGAAGAAGAAAGAGAAAGGAGACATTAAAAGAAGCTTGATAAAGAGAGATTTTATGATCATAATGAAAATGAAGGAGTGAAGAGTGAAGAGAGGAGAGGAGACGGTACAAGTTTTATCAAAATACAAAACGAATCAAAAGGAGATGCTGAAAATGAAAGAGACTGTGAAGTAGTCTCCACATACCAGAAGTATGCATTCATGTCGCTTCCAACATTTGCATGTCAAATAAAACTAAACAATTCAAAAGTTCAAACACAATCATTTAATGTCACCGAAAGCCAGAGGTGGCTATTGAAAGTGAAGATTGACAAAAACAAATTTGATGTAAACAGGCTTGCACAAGGTATTTGTTCATTTCATATCCAGACATTTCCATTTCCATTTCATTTACAGGTGTAAAGGAATAATGAATTTTGGATGTACCATTTTCCTTGATTACTGTAATCTATGATCTATTCAGGGTATCACATTAATTCAAACAAATACATAGGCAAATCTTTGATTTGAAGATTGACAAAATAATCATAAAAATGGAGGACACGATACCTCAAACGTCCCCTCAAAGAAACAAGGTAATTGGTCTTTATAGGCAGGTGGTCAGCACAAGTTCCTCTTGTACTTTGTGTCAATGAGAAACACTATAAAAGGGAAACAATGGTTTTTGATTTTATAGACGGGTAGTCTTTCTATACAGGTGGTTTGGTAAAGCAAGGTTCACTTTATTGATCATATCATGAACATTTAGTATTCTTTAAAGCAGAAAGAAGAAATAGAAAGATATCACTCTGGAATTTGTTTAATTGGGGAGGGGCGGGAAAAATAAAATGTGAGACTGAGTCAGAGATATATCAAATGACTTAATTTATTTAATTTAACCAAGAAGTTAACTGAGTAAATTCCACATGTCCAAATCAAGAAATGTAATTAGAAGAACCAATTAGGCAGATAATAAATGGCTAACCTTTGAAAGACCATAATAATAGCCAGCATGGCCTGGTCCACATCTTGGTAATCGAAGGCGCTTCCATCGGGCGAGAAAGCTGCCACGCCGACATCGTTCTTAGTGAGAAAATCCTTTCCCACATCTAAGATGGGCTTCATCTTCTGACAATAAAACCACGGCAGAAAGAACTCTCTCGAAATCAAACAACGCTGGAAAAAAGGTCCGTGTCTGCGATCGACGTCGCCGTTAAATTCTCCTCCTCCTTTCCCAAAAGTCAAAGATTTCACACAGATTCAATGCCTCATGACCAGGCGTATTTGTTCCTCACGTCCAGACGGAATGTTGAGATGGAAACAGTTTGGATCCTGATAGGTATTAGGACGTTTGGATATGAATATTTGACAGTAATGAGTTGTACAAAGGTATATCCCGCACTTGTGACAGACAATATTGATTCTGCGCTGGCTGGTCTCGGGATGGGTTGGGATGGATGCATGAGGAGTGTCGATGGTGATCATCACAATGGCGGTGGTTGAACATCCATCTCCTCTCTCACCCTCTCTCTCTCTGTCTCTCTTTCCTCACCACCGCTCTCGCACTCTCCTAGCTATACTCCTCCCTGTCCGTCTCCCTGCTGCTCTCTCTCCCTTCCAATCTTAGTGAAACCTGTGCATCAGCCTCATAGACATGTTAATCAGGGAAATGACGTAGGTAACGCTCTGCACGGGAACCAATGTTTTATCGGTAAAGCCTTTTTATTCAAGGATGAGACCAACCAGCTAATTTCACATTCATGTCCATGAACATGATCATGATCGAGCCAAACCAGGCGCCGTCAGACCTGGATGTGATCGAAAAGCTCCATATTCAGGGTGACAATGAGCAAAGTCAGACAATAGAATCTCTAGCCCCCCCTCCATTTTCTTCCCCTCCCCTTTGACTTCACTCCACATCCATCAGCCTGATTTGACAGTCTTTATATATAGTCTGACAAAAAGAAACTAAAGCACTATTGTATGAAAGTCACCAAAACAACATGAAAGTCACCAAGGAAAAAAGATGAGAACATCAAAATACGCCCCTCTGCTTTTTTTTCCTCAAAATAGCCTTTTATTACTTCCTCACTTTTTGATGAGTTGTCTTTTTTCTTTCCTTTATTACCCTTTATGACTATGCTATCAAGGAAAATGATGGATAAATAATGCCTCCGGCTACTTTGTAGCGGAGGCATACAAATATTCTAGATCGCAGCATTGACAATGATCTTGATGATGTAAAAAGGAAATGCCTACCTAATGGGAAAATATCTCCCAAAATCCAAAAGGCAGTACAGATTTACATCTCTTCAAAATCTATTTTTAATCATATCTACCTATCTTTTCCAACAGATATTATGAATATTCGTTTTTTCTTTAAAGATCAGCGTTTGAAAATATGTATGAAAAATCACTCCAAAGGTGAAGGGGGCATATTAATAATTTAGGTAACAATGTAAGGGTGACGACCTTACAACAATAGTATGGCACTCCTTAGTAATCGCTCAGCTACATGTAGTTCATTCGTGTGTTATGAATACCGGTATCCATACTGCTATAATATGAATCAAATTCTATTCCGCTAAAAGAATGTTTTTCATCTTACTAAATGTTTAATCATCATTTTTCTTGAAACTTTGTGGGATGTCAATATTAAGACAACTCACTTTCTTTCAAGACTAAGTTAAAAAAACCTTTAAATAGTAACTTCAATACAGATTAAAAAGCTGGGCAGTCAATATTTTTCTCATCCAAATACTTTGACATACTGAATGCATGCACATGACTAGAGGTAACTAACCAATTATGAAACTAAAGTGACCATGATATTTTCCTTGATAATTAATCTCTGTAATTGTACCTCGACCACAATATTTAGAATTATAATTTCCTTTGTATTTTAATCAATTCCTCTACGTACAATTACCTCAAGAGGAAATACCCACTGCAGATTCATGTGCTTAAATGTGACCTTCGCGTGATCACGCACTACAGAAAACTGGCCTTGAATGCAAGCAATCGATGGGGCAACATTCACGCAGCAGCGAATGTTCTAGGAACTTGCTTCCGCCCTCCCTCCTATATCACATGCAAAGAGGCACATCAACAGGTGCACAGGGATCATGCATAATGTTTCAGGTGGTGTTTAACCCTTTACTTACCACCAAGAGCATGAAATGCAGTAAATTGTGTAGTACTTTAGTTTTGTCACTGGATTTGCACAGGTTAAATATAACATTTAATTATATACTATGGTGATAACTGACAAGTGAAATGGTTTATCAGTTTGGCTCTGAAGGTATGAAAATATCCCCCAAAGTTTAAGAAGGATTATGAGAATTCTGTAATGGAAAAACAATGTTTATTCTCAAACAGAATGCGATGAAGTCCATTTGTACGGCAGATGAGAGAACACTACCTTTCCTAACTACAAAAGTAGTTTCAATAGAATAATTCTACAAGACTGTCATCATCATAATTATCATCATCTTGTTTCCCATCTTGCCTCCCATTCCCTTTTCACTTTGATAGGCTTTAACCTAAAAATGAAAATTGTAATTAAGTATAAAAAAACAAGAACTAAACAACAATTCTATAGTACTCAATATACTTTTCATGAATTAGATGCAGATTATGGAATACAAAAGATTCAAAAGAGGAAAACTCCTTCAGTAATATTCGAAACACTGAATGATTGTCTAATCATTTTACTTAAAACTTGGGACTGTAATTCTTTTAATGAACTCCAAAATAGATTTATGTGAAATCAAATTTCTTTTCTTGACTAATTTTAACTTGGAAAGTGATATCTTTGAACAGAAGAGGCAGCAATGAAGACCATGCCTGAATAAAAGAGTCAACATAACCAGTGACAAATTCACCCTTTCAAGTAGACAGCTAAGACAAAACCAGTTCAACTAATTGCCTTAATGAAAGGTCAACGCTAGATCATTAACAGAGCGATAGTCATCATCACCATCAAACATAAACAAACTTGTCATCATTAGAACATTCAACCACACCCTCCTTCTCCTTGTGCAGTAATGCAGCATGAGATTGTAGAAGATGTAATTAAAGGTCTTTTACTTGAGTGGGTAAACTGCAGCCGTTCGTTGGTTTTTGTTAACGATGATGTACATGTAAGGTTGTATGCCTCACATTTCTGTATCTTACACAGACGCTGAGTGCATATTGGACATTTCGTCGCTGTTTTCACGAAGTGATGGTAGTGAAAAAAAATTGCATTCACTTTGCGTCACGATTTTCCTCACTACCGTCACTTCGTGAAAACAGGGATGATTTGTTTTAAGTAGGTTCGAAGCTGAGTCTTGTTCTTCGGCAACTACATGTATTTAACCAAAGTCATATTCTTACACTAGTTGATTTCCCTGACTTCAACCCTGGTCCAAACACTAGGCCTAACCCTGACCCTAACCTAAAACCAAATATCATAACCCTAATAATACTAACCATAACCCTAACCTAGAACCAAATTAGATCATATCTTAACCATCACCCTTCCACCAACACTAACCTTAACCTTAACCTAAAACCAAATATCATATTCCTAACCCTACCACTAACCATAACCCTAAACCTAACCTAAAACCAAATCATATCATATAACCCTAACCCTAATACTAACCATAATCCCAAACCTAAACCTAAACCTTAACCTATCACAACCCAACCCTCACTATTATCTTTGAAGAAATAAAGCCCAGGATAATTGTCACTGATGAAAATTGTCTAACACACTATAATTTGTGTAAAATCAACATGGAACAAACAAGCAATATCCCTAGGAAATAAAAGTCAATAATGAGTCTGTTATTGATCAATCAGTAGCAGATCTACATTGTAGGCAAAATTGACGGTCTGGTTTAATCGATTCTGTAATAATTTCATGATTTGGGATGATGAAAGTTTTTCTTTAACAGTACCAAGTGTCTCAAAGCCAACATTTCAAAACAGAATTTTTAAAATGTTGCATTTTGATGAGAATGTTACCGCACTTTAATATATCAAGACCTTTACAACAGCTCTCCATGTTGCTAGAAATATGAATCATGAATATGCAGACTCATGTAATATTTACAATGTAAACAAATACTCTGATGAGGAAAGTATGAGATGGCATCATGGAGGTACATCACCACGGCAACGGCATCCCGAGACAGTGCCATTTGCACACTGCATTAAACAATGCATTCCCCGGCACGCGACAGAAATTATTAGTGCAAATGTGGAGGCCCTCTTGCAGGCGTATTCTAAAAGATAAAGTTGAGTTCTGCTCAAACAAACTGGATACAAATGTTAAAGAATGGTTGATTATGTAGAACAGGGGGTGTTTCACAAAACTTGTCATCAGTGACAAATGACAGTTTTTGTTTTAAGCTACTAAAATCCTTGCTTCTGATTGGTTATCAGCAGATTTGTCACTGATTTTTGTCATTGAAAAAGGCTTTGTGAAACAACCCCCCTGATGTATACTGTGAGGTATCATCAACATGATGAGAAAAATGACTCAGTCTTGTTGGAAGTCGAGCGCACGTCTGCACACAGAAAATTGTATATATGGGACTACAAACTCCATGTGGCACGAATGTTTGGTCCAAACTTTCCAGCCACATGTAATTCTCATATTTGGAAAAATCAAATCAAAAGCCTAGATTGAAATACACTGAAGTCAAATAGGACAATTCACACTCTACTCTAAGTTGATAAAGAAACGCATTCCACTTTTCAATCTAATTTTAGTTCATCAGGATGAGCCTATTACCCACTGATCATAAGGGCCAAGAGTATTTTCAAATAGGACAATTCACACTCTGTTAGTCTGTAAGTGGGTCAAGCCATGCATTCCTTTTCTTTTCCATCTACTTGCAATTTCAGTTCACAGGGCTAGGGCCGACTTCTAAAGATTCTAGGATAGGAAGAACTAGTATTTTCAAATGGGACATTTCACACTACAGGTATGCTTAAAGTGGGTCAAGACATTCCTTTTCTAATTCCATCTACGTGCAATTTCTGTTGATAGGACACGGACCGACTTCTAAAGATTCTAGGATGGGAAGGACTAGTGTTTTCAAATGGGACATTTCACACTGCATGTACACTGTATGTTTAATGAGGGTCAAGGCATGCATACCATTTCTAATTCCATTTCTAATTCCATCTACTTGCCATTTCATTCCAAAGGACCATAAGACCGACTTCTTAAGATTTCAAGATGGGCAAGAGCATATCAAAATTCATCTCATTGATGATCAGTGTCACTATTCATCACCTGCTGACTCTATCTCAGTTTAGTGTCCTCCTGTAGCAGTAAGGACTCCATCATCACACCATAATGGGATAACATCTTTATAAAGGGACCTGCTGGCAAGTGCAAATGGCTGGTCCATTCACATTTAAAGAAAAAGCTACAAATTTAAATCGCGATTCTTATCTTACTTTTATTGCATCGATTCACTCAATTATGAAATTTACTTTATCTTGAGTCATATCATATGTTGTATAATGCGAATTTGGCTGCATCACAAGAAGTCTATACAGACCTGTCCTGGGTGTTACGCAAAGCAAATGGCATTGTACATTTTTTAAAAATAAATATTAACAGATTTTTGTTTTATATTTGCTATACAGTATATATACAGTGTCTATTTACTCTCATCCTTGTGAATATACTTGATTTTGCCATTTTTTTGCCAAAGTTCTTTTTGGAAGTTATCGATACCTCTTTTGGAGCTATCAAGAGCTATATCGCTCACCACTCCTGCGTAAGAAAAGACACTCACTCTATTTGAGTATAAGAATAACTATCAGAATCTCATTCATTATTGAGAAATTTGTGTTCACACATGCAAACAAAAAAGCATCTGATCACGGTACACGATTGATTTTTAAACGTCACTTATTGCTCTGAGTGCGAATGACCCCTAATGTGATATCCTGCAAAGCTGCTTTAAACCCCCCTATCATGGAATTTGTATGCTCAGTAATAGATAGCAATGATGTGTACATCTCGCCTCTGCACGATATGAACTGTGACATTTTAGACGGTGAGGCCCCCTGTCCGAATGACAGGGCAAAGAAGTTAACAAGAGAGATTTTTTTTGTCTATTATATGTAGGGAGATAGAAAGAATATATTTCTATTCTTCTCTGTACCTCATCTACTTGAAACAGATAGATTGATGATCTTACACATAGATATGAATAGCATATACTTCTCTTCTTTTCTGTATATATTTGGAAACAGATATTGTCCATCTTTTACAGAGAGATGTGGACAGAACATACTTCTCTTAATCTCTGTAAAGGGCAAAGAAATAAACAGAGGTCTTACATTATAAAGAGAGAGATAGGAACAGAACATATTTCTGTTCTCTCTATCTACTTGAAAACGGATATATACACCCTGTAGTTCATCCCATTAGATAAATATGAATAGAATATATTTCTCTTCTTCTCTATATCTTCTCAGATATATAAAGCTGAAACATTGATGATGTGACATTCAAGTGATGTTTATCATTTATAAAATGTTTTCCACTGTAACATAGCCTGCGTCTATGAAACAGGGGAGGGGCACATGAACATACAACGCAGGCTTCACTCATCCCCCTAGGTTGGATTTGAACCCACGGTCTTTGGTTCGAAGGGCAGACGCTCTACAGACTGAGGCGACTCCCCTCCTCCTTTTAATACCCATTATGAAATGAAAATAACCATGGAACTCATCTTTAAGCATCACTTCACTTTGTCTCTCTGCTTTGCCAGCTCGTCATCGCGTGATTCGTCCATGAATATTTAATTGTTTCGGTAGCAGGTTTCAATCATTCTACATCATTAGAGAAAGCAGCCACCTACTAATCAAAGCTGGATAGACTTTGTGTGACATTCTAATATTACATCACCCCGGGGGTAGCCAATACATTAAGGTTTAGTTTTTTTATGTCTACTCAAACAAAATGACTAATTTCTATAAAAACATTTTTCAAGCCATGTTTCAGGTCATTTTGGGACTTCAAAACACATTACAGAACAATAGACCATTTCGTAGTTAGCACATGGGTCAAATGACCCCAAATATCAACAGATCTTTTACTCATGGAGAAGTCCCACTTTTTGTAATTCAAAATAATCAATGCCAAAGTCATGTATGTGCTTCATGAAAAACTTTTGTTTGCCCTCTTGTATCATAGAATGTACCGTACATGTAGGTATACACATGTATAATGATTACATAATATGAGCACGTATTCATCTTGGTGGGTTTTATAATTTGATCATAAATGACCTTTATCTGCCCATGTGCAGATAGTATTTACGAAATGGCTTATTGACATTTTATTATAAATTTTCCGACAAGCAGGTTGACACAAATGTGAGCTTTCCCACTCGCTTTATACTATGCAACAAAGTCTTCACAATACTTGCCTCAGTTGCCTGGCTATCATTTTTCTCTAGAAAGTTCCACAAATCAACAATTTTTTCTGCATAACTCCAGATATTCCAGTTTGCTTGCCCTTCCCGCCCCCTTCGCACCAATGCCAATGTTTGAATGCCCAAAGGCAAGGTGGTTTTGTTACCCCCTCAGGGCCTCAATCTCTTTCGCTATCAATAGTCAATAGAAGTTATCAACTACTCAATAGGCCTGTCCTCATCATCTCAAGATTACCAAACAGCCCAATATTTCTGATTTGGGAAATAATCGTGAAGTTACAAATCGCGTCTTCATCAGCTCTAGATTCAACCTCGAAACTTGAAACTTGACCTTGAGAAATAAACTCGAGATATTTTGCTCAGCGTTTGCGCATAGGGTGAGTCTTCGGTCTGGTGAAAACGCACCGGACAAATAGCTGGATATTTTGCCAAATAGTGGGATATTTTGCAAACTATCCCAAGATATGTTGTGATGACAAATCCCGACCAAATATCCCGCTAATTGCAACTTCGGGCTGATGAAGACGCAAATTAGCTGGATAGTTTGCGATCGGGATAGTTCAAATAGTGGGATATTTGGCAATCTTGAGCTAGTGAGGACAGGCCTAATAGTCAATAGAAGTTATCAACTACTCAATTATGAACTTGTACATAGGACTCTGCCTAGATTCCAATAACAATTATTTTGTGTACCGGTATCATTACCAAACCTCACGACTAAATCTTGTGTACCTTTAAATCTCTGCACATACATGTAGGAGACAAAACCTTTCATAATCAAGAAAAAAGCTGGCTGATATGAATAAAAACATGGCATATTGGTTGAGAAGGGAGCTATCAATTATTCAGCTCGTGACTGACGTTAATACGACCGCAGTACTCAGGAGAGATCAGTCAGAATATTCCATACAATAGAGCGCTCAGAGTCTAAATATAATGTACATATTAAATTGACATGTATCCACAAATGATGGATTGTAAAGGTTCCATAGACCTTTCAGGGGGGGGGGGGGAGGGGGGGAGGGGGGGGAGCAGAGAAGAAAGAAAGAACATTTCTTTAGGCAGAAAGCAACCTCCATAATCTTGAACTTGTGTTACTACTTCTGTAATATATATTTTTTAACTGTAACTTTTGAACCAAAGTGAAATTGAAAAGTACTATCCATGTGCTTCCCATGAAGTTTAAGTTTAATTTCTTATGAGTGATTTATATATTTTATATCGCAAGCAACAATATGAACATTATGCCACAACAGTAACTAAGTAATATAAACCACAAACAGATATTTTGCATTTCAGCTCTACATTTTCCCCTGAATTATAAATTATCATTATGGATGAACATTGAACAGCAAAACAATTTCTGTCTACTTTCCCTTTAAGAGGAAAACAAAAATATGTAACAAGATAGCCAAATTCAAATGCTTTTGAGAATCAAAGGGTTAGTAAAAATACTAAGTTCATTATCTCATACACAGCCTACGCTATCATCACAACCTTATCATGAAGAGGCCGCCAGCTGGGGGGAAACAAGTCAAGTCCTCATCAGCAGTACTCCAGACTAACTAACAATGGCCACAAGAGGGCAGTATGATGCTTATCATGAAACTGCATGAACTGTCTGGCTGGATTGCCTTGGGGGATTTTGGGGAGAAGACATTACTTTGGATATTCTATACTCTTCCCAATTCCCAGTTCAATTACTTTATTTCTTGCAATCAAGATGAGCACAAAATTGAAGATACATTTTTGAATCTCCTGAGGTATTACTCATTAATATTTTTTGATAAGGTTAAACTGTGTTATCGAGGTATGGCAGTAAAGAAAACTTACATGAATTTGAGAGATTTGTGACAGAATGCAGGGTAACCAGAATAATTACTAGAAATTGGAGTTTATAATAACATACTTTCTTCACTTTTCCCAGTTATATTTAATTTATTTTATGTCATCATTTTTTTTGTCAGATCAGGTACATTTAAACCTGTTGCAATGCTCATGTTATGGAACATGAATTTCAAATGCAATCTAAGTAAGTCCCTTACGGACAAAAGATATCCTAGAAGTACTGTAATTGAGTAGGGCCCCTTTTGTTTTCAGGGGAAATTGTAATGTGTAGCTCCTAGAATACATTTGAATGCTGTAGGTAAACCTGCAAAGCAGTGCTTCAGGAACATGAATTTCAAGTGCAATCTTAGGTGAGGCCTAGGTAAATCTGCCAAGACTGCAAGCAAATGTTTGGGAACATGAATCTCATATGCAACTTAGCTGAGGCCCTAGTCGCTGAAAGAAACATGAGCAAATGATATTCAATAAGTCATTGGATGGGGCCCCTTTTCTTTTCAGAAGAAGCTCTCTTGAATACAATTTGAAAGGCAACGCCACAGCAATGCTTTTAAAAGGAAAATGATTTTCAAGAGCAACATATGTGAGGCCCTAGCCATTGAAAGTATAGGAGTAAAAGATATCCTAAAATTAATTTAGTAAGACCATTTTTGTTTCAGCAGGCAATGTAACATGAAAGACTCATAGGTTTGTTTGACTGGGTAAATTTCCATGAATGTTTCAGCTGATTTGTATGCGCAATACAGTGTATGTGAGGCCCTAGTCATCGAAGGTGCAACATGAAAAACATATTATTCAAGTCACCGTGCAAGGACCCTGGTTGTTTTCAGCAGAAGACCTCAAGCTTGAAGGCAATGCTATAGGAACATGAATTTCAAGCGCAACGTGGGCGAGATGCTCGTCATAGGGGGAATCAAGTCTTCATCAATATTGCATAGCTAGGCAATGTTGATCAAGGCAGATAATCAACCACATGAATTGATCAGACAAAGTGAGAGTACGATCTAAAGGTGAACGTCAACTGTAGCCATGGTGTATAATCTACTACGTGATACGCTCTCGCTGTCGTCATGGCGACAGAAAGTTTGCAACCTCAAGGGTTCTGCCTCCATAATCATGAATACATGTAGGTTGACATTCAACAGAATATTAAACTAAATCATTTATATTTTGCTAAAATATAATCAACATAGCTACAATTTTTTACAAAAACCTCTTGAAGTACAGAACTTTGTAGAAACTTGTAAGAAAGGGTAGCAAATTGTTTAGTTCTCTTTTTTTTTTTTTTTTGGGGGGGGGGGAGGGGTACAATGTGAAATTATGTGTTTACATTTGCATACTTAATCTATATATTTGACTCTTATGGTTTAGAACAACTGAACATTGTCCACAATCAATACCTTACAATAAAAGTAACAATATACAACAACAAAATTAAGAAAACACCAGAAGATTTTGAAATATGATTTTGTTTGTAGGACAGATTCTGACAGTATGTGTAAAAGATACTGTTTTTGTTAACTGGAACTCTCTGGGGGGTGGGGGTTGCAGTTAGAAAAAATGAGATATCCTTACATCTAGTTATGGTTTATTTCTGAAGCCCTTCTGAAGTGTTTGTGACCCCGTTTTCACATTTTCTTGGGCTACATGTACATGTATATCACTTGCTCATGTCAGTTTTTTTTTCCACTGTAGTCAGGCATCAAAAACAAGGCTCTGGATACAACAATTTTGTTCATTATTGTTTCATAAAATGTCATTACATTTTTCATTGAGAGTCAAGGATCTTTGCCAGACATGATTAAAATTGAAATAAACTTGTCCTCCACCGCAGACAATGCAAATGAGATAAAGTGTTGGATGAGATAAAGCCTTGGAGTAATATACTTTCGGAGGGTAGCTCATCAGGGAGAGGCAATTATTAAAGTGCCTTTCTATTAATGTGTGATGTAGAGACTTTCAATATTCCATCTTCTTAATCCCCCCCCCCCCCTCTCTTCAGCTCCCCTATCTATAAGTTTTATTAGATAACTAATGCACCCACTTCATTGCAGAGGATGCAAATGAATACTATGATGTACTAGAGGGAGAGGCAGTCATAAAAGTAACAGCACTATGGCCTGTCTGGTGAATGTGCAAGGTGTATTGACTTATCTTCCGATTGCCACCCTCCCCCCCCCCCCCCTTCGGCCTTCCTTATATGATAAGAACACTAACGTGCTCTATTGCAGGGGACACAGATAAATACATCTATAAAAACATGAAAGGGAGAGTTAGTCACTAAAGAAACAGCATAATAGCCTTCTTAGTTAATATGCAGCAGGGAATAATTTTCCTGGTATCGCATCGCAATTTGCTATGCATTTTTGCATGACTGCTATACAAAATATCTTTTGTGTAGCAGTTTTCTTCCATAGAAATGTACAGAATTTCATTTGAAATATTTATCCATCGGATGAAATTGCTAATCACAAAATTTGAGGAAAATTATTCCCTGTGCAGGGTAGAGAATTGAGATACTCTATCTTTTGAACACCCCCCCTCCCCCCTCCTTCTTCAGCTCCTCTTCTATAATTGGAAAACTAATGTGCCCCACTGAAGGCGAGGCAAATGAAAACTCGTTGAGACATAGCCTTGGGAGGATTTTACTTACAATTGGAAGCACAGGAAGGAGAGAAACTTATTAAAGTAGCAGCAATACTACATTCATGGATAATGTTCAAGGAATAGACTTTAGATATTCCATGTTCCAACATCCCCCTTCCCATGCCCCCCCCCCCCCCCCTCCCACGCCCCTCACTTCAGCAACCCTTAATCCTTTCAATGTACTCTTATGTGTCTCTTCACTTGTGTCTGTTTCTTGATAGATTTGACAAACATGAGACTGTTTTTGCAAAACTTCTTCAAATTGTCATCACTTTTTGTTGGCTTCACATTTTCTAGTGAAACCATACAGGAGGCATGGGGTTCCTTGGGGCAAGTCTTGTGAATGTATTTCCGACACAAAATAATGGAAACTCGACTGATGCTACATGTACATGGAGATAACCAAGACATGCAGAGAATGTTCTTCATTTATTCACAAATTTATAAGATTGAACGTCCCAACCTTCCACAGCGAAAATGAGGAATCCCCAAAGCCCCAAAATAGGAGTCAAACCTGCTTTAGAGACCACCTGTCTACAAAGACCACATTTTTGGTTTCCCTTGAAAATAGTTTGTCATTGAAAGGTGTACTAAAGGAAACTGTCTACAAAGACCACTTTTTTGCTTCCCTTGGGCAGTTGCATTAGAAAGGTTTGACTGCAGTAGGCTTTTATACAGATGCATTCAGATAACAAGAGGAAAATGGGGTTTAAAACACTAGTATGAAAAGCAGAGAAAATAGGAATTATTCCTCCAAAATAAGGGGCGGTTGGTAATACTTGGTAATACTTGGTAACCATGAGATTCGCTTTCTTCTAAAGCAGCTGCATGACACTTCCCCTTTAATTGACTAATAATGTTAAGCACCCACTATTATACAGATGCATTCAGATAACAAGAGGAAAATAGGGTTTGAAACGTTAGTTTGGAGGCAGAAAAATGGGAATTATTCATCCACAATAGGAACAATTGGTAATACTTGGTAACCATGATAGTGACTTTCTCTAAAAGCAGCTGCATGACACTCCACCTTTAATTGACTAATAATATCAAGTGACGACGATGAATACATGCCTTCCAGTCTGTCACCAAAATGCAATTCATGTCTCATATTGAAACATAATGCAATCAAATGTGCCGGCGCATGTTTTCCTTTTCTCAATATATGAATAATTTTGCTCCTGGCATCTTGCTGGATTTTGCCTCTAAGCATGCCAGACTCGCTCGTGAAGATTCTTCTTTCTTTTTGACTTTATGATGCGGAAATAAAGCGGGAGACAGTTTTGGGCCCCATTTTTACTTTAGTATTGTCTGCCCGATTTAATTCCAATATCATGGATGCAAAAATGTTATGACTGTTCCCACACATTGTCACATATTATTAAGCGCCCAGAATCATGTTGGCTTTTGTTATATCATTGGCTGACACGGTGGGAATTCACAATTCTGAAATTATATAATTTTGTTCTCAGTAATGGTTCTGTCCAGAGGCAATATTTTTAGACTGAAATTTCTTGCAATTAGTGATTCTAGTATATTCAAGTAGTTCAAATGCCATATAAACTTATCTTCCTGTATGTGGAGGGGGGGGGGGGTGAGTCATGAATGGGATTTTGAACCTTGAATATTCTCACTGAAATTCAAGCTGTCCACTAATTAGAGATTATTTTGCTTGAACCCCTTTCTTTCCAATACTTGCTTAGAGCCATACAGGTTTTAACTCGGCATGATTAAATGATCTTTTACTGTCAGCAGGCAACACCAATTTCAACTTGAAGGACAACCAGGTGCAAGTCATATTCTGTTAATAGTTTCAGTAAGGCTTGAATCCTCAACCTTCCAATTACGATCAAATCATATGATGAGGCAAGTACCCTAACCACAAAGCTTTTATAATACCTGAATACTGTACCTCCCCCTCTCCCATCCCATCCCATCTCAACAAACATTCTATCTAGACCATGTCATTTGATTCTCCAAGATGTCACTAAAAGGAACTGAGATTTGATTGATCTTCGTGGAATTGACGAGAATTGGAACGTCGCCTTCGCCACCTGACTCAATCCCCGCTGATTACATTTCACACTCAAATTGGCAATACGACAAATAAGACGTCGGCCAATCTTCCCGTTATCATACGTCTTCTTGATTGGCTGGATGTTTGTTTGGTTTTCTGTGATTAGTCCAGGGAAGACAATGTAGGAAGCATAAGAGGGAGAGAAAATCATTAAAGTAGCAGCAATACTACCTTCATGGATAATGTAAAAGGTATAGACTTGAGATATTCCATTTTGTAACACCCCCCCCCCCCCCCCACACACACCACTATTTATAACTTAAAATATTGTCTGTCCAGAGCCAGAAGAGTATTACATTTGTATGAAAGCAGAAAGATAAGAATTGCAAATGTTTGAAATAAATTAGACCCATAATAAGGATGTTATGAATATTAGAAATATGAGTCCACTAACTCTATGAGAATCTCAAATTGGCAGTTTAATCAGTGTATTGTGATGTGGTCGTGGATAGCTCTCGTGTTTTTTTGTTTAAAATATCATTAATTCATGTTTTTCACTTAAGTACCTTCTCCCTTTGGGCAATACTCAAAATATATTATGGATAGCATATTACTATAGATCCTTCCAAGAGAAAAGACCCTCCTGAGTCATACATTGGTAACAATTGAAATTTTACTAATTTTTATGTTTACACAAAGATCTGCTTTCTTCCTACCAATAGCAATGATTTGTTGCTGTTTCATGTTGACATCTTTTTATGAAGTGATTTAGTTGTGAAAATGGAACAATAATTCAAAGACTCAAGTTACTCAATTTAAAGTTTAAGTTTTATTAAAAGACTGTTGGGATACAACAATTGTAACTGGGGGACAGTATGCCACTTCATATTTCAATATTTCTGCCTAATGAAATACTTAATGATAATCATGAATCTTAATTGAATGATGGATTGCTGAGAAGGGGATTAATCTAATAAAAAAATCAATGACCTTGAGTAAATTTGTATACCATTAGAAATAATTGGCATTCCAATTTCATGACTAGATTTGATAAGGGGAAGAGGCTATACACACACAAAGTTCATTGACTACATGTCTGTGTGTATAACTCTAAGCTTTCACATGTTGGATGGCCATGGCATAAACTGTAAGAGCGCCATCTATAGGTGAGTAATAGTTACAGTGTAGTTTGCACTGTGATTAAGTCAGCATACATTGTACAATTCCAGGAACGAGAAAACTTGTCACAGATTCACAGAACCGATGACCCACTTTTACCCACACAATTCCTTTTTTTCTTCACATTCCTTAGCTTGAATGGAAATCTTTAGTGCCATTTAAAAATGCAAAATATTCAAGATTTATCAATGGTTGTGGTTAAAAATTCCCACCACTTCCCTAAATGTCATAATTAATCCTTATAGAAAATGGAAATGAAACAGAAAAGGAACTGTTTTTAAAAGTATGAATTGAAGGGGAAAAAATAAATGTCCCATGCTTTACATATTAGTTTCAACAAGCGGGGGAAAAAGGTAATGGGCCTCTACAAATGTACTCTACATGTCTTCATTTTGATGGCATGTTTAATCAAATTATTATTTGCTTGCAACTTTCGAGAAGTAGTTTTTAAAGCATTTTCAGACAGATTATCTAATGCACAATCAAAGTATTTTCACTTTTTTTTTAAATTTCTCACGGTAAAGTTATCTTAAATGCTGAAATACTATAGCGAGTTTGCACTCACATGCCTTCATCAGTCTAATTGCATAACAGCGTGTCTGAACTGTAAAGACTATGCAGACTGTACGGTCTACTGCACTCCATAGTGTAGTGTGTAATTGGTTTTTTACAGATGTGTATCAATCAGATATGATTATTTATGTCTGGGGGCCCGATCTTTAACATCACCATCAGAAAGACTTGACTTAGTTTTGAACCGGGGGTCGCCTGAGCCAGTTTGTAGGCGAAGACAGGACATGCCGCTAGACCAACTCACATAGGCTCTGTTCTCATCTAGGCTCAGCTCAAGACTTTATGGAATTGTGTGTTTTAAGCAGCAAATTCAAGTCTGTGCTTCCAGACTACACACACTCTGGTGAGCCTCCTCCATTGAATACATTGCCCACATCCGTCCGTCGTTTGCCTCCCCAACATCCAAACCAAAACAAAACCACACATACTCCACTGACATATCTCCAAATTTGGACAAAAATAAAACAAGGTTTTTCCTTCCTCTTTCCCCTGATAAGTAGACTAATCAAAACACAACTTGGATATAATCCCATCATATCCTAAAGTTGTGCCCTTCCTTTAACCTTTATTGGCACAGTTTGCAGGCACAAAGCCTTGCCAGTCGCCAGGCAAAACAAAAGGCCTGTTTCCATCAGCTTAAGATTGCCAAATAGCCCGCTATTTCTGATTTGGGAAATAATCCAGAAGTTACAAATCGTATCTTCATCAGCTCGAGACTTGACCTTGAAACTTGAAACTTAAGCTCCAGATATTTTGCTCAGCATTCGTGCATAGTGCAAGTCTTCGTGCTGGTGAAGATGCACCGGACAAATAGCAGGATATTTTGCAAACTAGCCCAAGATATCTTGGGATGATTATCTTGACCAAATATCCCACTATTTGCAACTTTGGGCTGATGACGACCCAAATTAACTGGATAATTTGTGATCGGGATAGTTCAAATAGCGGGTTATTTAGCAATCTCAAGCTGATGAGGACAGGCCTAGTGTGTCTGCTCTGTAAGACTATGAAAACAGCATGGTCCACCACACACCATAGGCTATGCAATATAGCTGTTTCTGACACAGCTAGAGATTGACATTGTCTAGGCTGTGCTCGAGGCTTTAGGAATCGAGGTACATGTAAAGTGGCAAATTCCAGTTTGGTCCTGTAGACTAATTTTCATCCTTCCTTCACTGAACAAAACACAACTCAGACAATCGGCCTCGATGGGTACATTCCCACACTACCATAACAGATCAAACACAATACCGGTACACTTTATCGTCATACCGTCGTTTAAGCAACAGATTTTGTGAAGAAGAATAGTTTCCTCGAAATAGACAGCAGATAATCCTGCAATTTCTTAGACAACTTTTTGCATGATTGAATCAAGAGAATAAAGAGCCTGAGCAGATAGCTTCCAGTTCAAGAATATTTTTGCGTAATCAACACAGCTGAAGAATCTTTCTTTAGTGCTGATCAAACAATAAAAGCAATTGTCTGAAATCAGTAAGAGAAAGGTCTTGTCGCTATTATGAACCGACAAATAATGAAGTATGTGAGAAGGGACAAACATGTAAACTGTGATGTTTTGAAATCACCAAAATAAGAAGAAATTGACCAACCCAACTACGGACCCTTGCCTGTATGGGTTGTGTTCACATAACCAGAAAAGATGATGACTAATTCCCTGTAACAATCGCTATGTTTACTGGAAAGAGGACAGGCCTATCATAACACCACTCCAATACTACTCCATTCTTACAATCTTATATGCCATTCAGTATTTACATTCAGGTTTTCCCAGGCCCCCTACTATCCTTAGCCCATACTATCCTTGATTTATAGTGTATTTATAGGGGGGACTGAAATACTTTGCTTTTTACGACCAACTAACTGGTCTCCCTATCAAATAAGTGTATACCGGTACTAGAGATAGTACATGTGCATGGGAATTCACTAGTATCTTGAGGTTACCACTTACCAGTCAAATGAGTACGCCTACATGTAGGCTACTCTACATGTAGATGTGCATGAATATTGATTATCAATTGTAAAATTTTCTTTTAAAGCTCAAATTTAACCTAGAACTTTTCATATAATTAAAATGTCATCTTTATGGAGCCATAAGGGTGTTAATTCTGGATGAAATAATATATCTAACATCCTTCTGGCTCTAAACAGATGATATGATCTACCTAAGGTCTAATCAAATTAGGGTTGTACAGTGCGTCCCAGAAAAAACGAAACCGAGAAGTATCGATGTTCTATCATAACTTAATCACAACTATAATTAATGAATGATACATATTTGAAAAGCTTAGAGTCTCCTCTTTCATGTGATGCTACTCAGATAATGCATACTTCACGCATGAGTGATTAAAAGCAACTTGAAGGAAGGAAACCAAAAAGACATTTGGCGGGCGGTATCTGAATTTCGAAAACAAATTCACATTTCTAGAAAGTTGAGTTTCTGCCCTTTCATATGACACCTCAATCAGGAAAAATGAGCGAGGAATGACAAAGTTCTGTTTGTTTAAAGTAGTGCTTGCATTTCCATAATTGTATTAAACGAATTCGTTTTCACTGGCTGCCTGCAGTAGCAACAAGCAAAATTGACAAAAGACTTAACTCCGTTTCGTTGACAATCAGCCGTAGACGAGAGTCTTCATGCATGACTGATTGTCAACGAAACGGAGTTAAGTCTTTTGTCAAATCTGCTTTTTGCTACGGCAGGCACCCGGTGAAAACGAATTCGTTTGTTAAAATTATGAAAATGTAAGGGCTACTTTAAACAAACAGAACTTTGTTATTCCTGGCTCATTTTTCTTGATTGAGATATCATATGAAAGAGCAGAAAATGAACTTTCTAGAAATATGAATTTTTCTTTGAAATTCAGATACCGCCCGCCAAATTACTTTTTGGTTTCCTTCCTTCAAATTGCTTTTAATCACTCATGCGTGAAATATGCATCACGTGAGTAGCATCAACTGAAAGAGGAGACTCTAAGCTTTCCAAATATGTATCATTCATTAATTATGGTTGTAATTAAGTTATGATAAAACATTG
Organism: Strongylocentrotus droebachiensis; assembly: GCA_035222895.1. Lineage (NCBI taxonomy): Eukaryota > Metazoa > Echinodermata > Echinoidea > Camarodonta > Strongylocentrotidae > Strongylocentrotus > Strongylocentrotus droebachiensis. The sequence continues at coordinate 213,072 of JAVYIG010002588.1, forward strand.
ATACTTCTCGGTTTCGTTTTTTCTGGGACGCACTGTATAGGACATGACAATTGCCCTATGGTCAATATTGTTTGTTTGTTTAACCTGACTGCTATAAACAGTGCTAAGAAAGCATTTGAATGCATAGTAAGCAGCCAGGGGAAGGGACTTGGTAATGAGGATATACCTTACCTAAGGGCACTAGCACTTTGCCTTGGTTTCAAACCCAGGACTTCTGGGTTACGAAACCCCTCCTCTATCACTGAGCCGTCCTAACCCTAAAACTATACCTAATCCTAATCCTAACACTATACTTACATGTAATCCTAACCCTAACACTAATCCTATTACCCTAACACTATACCTTATCCTAAAATCATACCTACATGTAGTTCTAATCCAACACTATACCTAATTCTAACCCTAATGCTATTTCTAATTCTAACCCTAACACTACACCTAATTCTAACTAACACTTTACCTAATGCTAAACCTAACACTATACCTAATTCCAACCCAAACACTATACTTAATCATCCTAAACTCAACCCTATATTTTTGAGAAAATAAAGCCAAGAGATATTGTCACTAGAGCTGAGCACATGTCAGAACAACGATGTTTGAATTTGACTTTGAATGACAAGAGTAAGACAGAGACTGTGAGATATTTAACCAGTGATTAATATTTCAAACAGCTTCATGTTTCACGGCTTGATCTTTCAATGTTCAAACTTTCATTTTTCGATGGTACACCATTCAAGTTCTCCTTCAAGGGACAGCAGACTGACGTCCCATTGTACTTGGTCCACTTCTCCCACCCAAAAACTCTTTTCTCTCTCCACGCTGATCAAATATGTACAGAGCAAATAGGGCCAGTCGGATATGGGCAATAGCGTGTCAACATACACACTATTCATGGCCTGTTTGAAGAGCCAACATGATAAGTATACACCAGTGCTTTTTGAGGATTGATTATTGGAGAAAAAAAGGGGGAAAAAGATATTTACAGAGCATTTAACAGATCTTTAGAGATACAAAGACATCTGTATTTGCCCCCTTCAAACTTCCTTGACTTGGGCCATTTTACATGTCATGTACTTCTAATTGTAAATGTTAGTTTCAATTTCCTCATGTTAATGTCTGGAAATCCATGGATACAACAAAGACTGTATAAAGAACATTTATTCAAAGTTTAACAGCTCTTTAAGCCTTATAAAGACAATTCCTTCAGCACTACAAACTACGAGCTACCTCAGAACTGTCTTTGTCCCTTTCAACTTTTCTTCAAATTTCATCTATTTTTCATCTTTGATTCAATGTTCTCATGTGAATGTTATAGAAATACAACATGTCGCTTTGAAACTTTACAAAGATATCACAACTTTACAAAGATATCACAACTTCCTCCCCCCCCCCCCCCCCCCCCCCCCCCCCTGGCCTTTACATGTACATCTTTCCTTCAAACAGACCTCTTTTCTTTTCATTTCTCTAGTCCCAAACTTTGCATTTCTGGCCAAAAGTCAAAATGACAGAGCACTAATATTGAACGTCCACTTTGGACCACGGTCAACTTTTGTAGTCCAAGTACTAGAAGTAAGGCCATCGATTCATCATACTCCCATAAATTTGAGTTTTCTCTTCATATAATCTTTCTGGCAAATCAAGAGCAAAGTCAATACGCAGATGTGTACAGTGTACACAGTCAACGAACAACAAACATGCATAGGAGTGTCTCACTTAAACATCTATCCAGCCTTCCCATGTAAGGCATTTGGAGCGCCATTAAGGCATTATACCATAGGATCAATTGATAGGTTTATCTTCTTGTCAGTGGCCCATTAAACCAAACCATTAGCTGTATTACAGTGTAAGCTTACATGTATCAATAGGAATATAAAAGACATACAATTTGGGGAATTACCATACAAACGGTCATTTTCACTGCAAGATACTAATAACCAATTGCAAACTTGGTGATGTGTCTATTGTGATTCCACTTTTTCAAGTCATGAAACTTTCACGAATCTGAACCAAACTTAATTCATGCTACAGTTTCTGGTTTTAGTTTGTGCCAAATACTTGCTTCTTTGCCGAGACAGAAAACCAAATATCATTTGGGATTTTGGATACTACGATTTCTTTTCTCACGTTGCAACAACACCTGCATAGTGAGTCAACACCAAAAATATGTCTCGATCTTGATACCACCAAAGTTAACCCAATACCAGGACTAGACCCCGTACTTGTAAACACAGCAGTGGGCCAATTAAAAGGAAAACGAAACTGACAGAAATCGTGCAAGGCCATGGGGCTGGATCCTCAAAATATGTCACAAAAAAACTATTGTGGGAGCATATATACATGTACATTGTGTATGTATCCCTCCCTCCCCTCTCTCTCTCTGAAAAAGAAGATGTATGAATATGACAGTGAATTGTATGAGATCCAACTTATTTTTTTACTCATTTAGCCTCAAGGGTCCCAGACATGTCTGATTCACATTTATTCCATGAAATATCAAGCTTAAGTAGAGAAATCAGGTGAAAAACTGAAAACTGGTTCCCCTCCCATGTTATTTATTCATTCCAAACGGTATATTGATAATAGATCGTTTGCGATTGCAGATTCTTTAACAATCATAACAGATTTTAAAATGGCTATAAATTAATAATAGTAAATTAATATCAGTGAAAATGCATGTTTGACAAATGACATAATCAAGGGCATCAATAAGGTTTTCAGGATAAAGATGCATGGAGTAGGTCTAGAGTTCTATACTGTACATGCTTTCTAATCATGATAAATATCAGGATATCGGACATTCTTATAACTACATGTACATTGTACACACAAGCTTGCATGCAGCGTTAGAAGTACCTGTACTTGTATTAATTACTAACCAGATAAAATATATTACTGTAAGGGGAAGCCCTGCATCATCTTCATGGCTGAGGAAATTGATCCACAAATATGTCAGAAAATGTCATCCAAACATTTACTTTCAGGAAGCATAATTTTTGTGATTCAAAACTTGAACTTCCAAATTTCCAAAGATTTGACTGCATGTATTTTAAACACAAACAAATACACACATAAAGGTACGGTAGATGTTCTACCATTGACTAACCAGGGAGATAACCAGGGATATAACCAGAGATTCAAGGCCAATTGTAATATGAGTCTGGAGCTATCAAAATTAGCAGTATCAGGCAACACTACCCAATGCATTGCCTCTTGGGGGCTACATCTAGTCTTGAGCAAGACTAAAGTAAAATACATCTTTAATTATTCGGCATAAATATTCATAAATGAATGATACTTGCCAATAAAACTAAAACAACGACAACAACATTCATTGGGAGTGTGGACAAACTTAGCCTAGAATCTAGGCTAACTGCAGACCTACTTCCTAATGAAGCATGCATTCAAAGTAAACAAACTTTGAACTAAAGCTGATTACAATTCCAGTTGTCGTTATATGCATTCAAAGGAAATTTACACTTGATTGGTAACAAATCGAAATTATATTCAATAGGCGATTGTAAAAACTCATGTACCCATGAAAATGAGAGATTGCAAACAAATGTAACACCCATGTTGCTAAGCATGAGGGAGGGGCATTTCAAAAAAGTGTCAAGGACGAATTGTCTTCACAAGGGACAAAAGGCCTGTCCTCATCAGATCAAGTTTGCCAAGTAACCCTCTATTTTCAGACTCTGGATATTATCCCGAAGATCAAAATTGCACCTTCACCAGACCGCTCATCACAAACTAGCTCGGACGAGCGCAAATTAGCCCGTTATTTCCCAAATAGCGGGATATTTTGGAAACAAGACCAAGATTTCTTGGGGAATTTTCTTGACCAAATATCCTACTAATTGCAACTGCAGGCTGATGAAGACGCAAATTAACTGGTTAATTTTCGATTGGGATAGTTGAAATAGCGGATTATTTGGCTAACTCGAGCTGATGAAGACAGGCCTAAAGACAAGGGTTACAAATACGTAAATGCATTCTTTCCACCCCAAAAATTTGTTCTGGTCCTCCTCGAACCAGCACCTTGGGATGCCATAAGATCCTGTTTCACTCAATTTGGATGACAAGTTACTTTTAACTTCCAAAATTGCATCTAGTTCTCTCACGTCACCCCAAGGTCTTCCATTTTGTGTGATGCTATGTAAATGTTCATGTACATGTACTGCATGTTCATTACACTTCATGAATATGTAAATGTATATAAAGTTTATGAACAATATCATCAATCAACTGCTGTTGACAATGCCAAGATTCTAAGGCTCTCAGAATACAATTACGGTGTAATTTTGTGACTTCGCGAGCAATTTGATCAAATGAAATACATTAAAACACGCTATGTTCATGCAGAAGGAAATGCTGTCTCTCTTTCTGCCAGGAAGTTCCTCAAAACAAAACATAACAAAAAACAAACAAATATAATTATTTTTAGAAGTCCGAAATAACATAAATGGATATGCACATTCTAAATCAATCGCTGATAAGGAAATAGTCACTAAATACAGCTCCGTAATTTTTCCACAAGAACGTTACACTTGCTGCAAAGTCAAAGCAAGAAATGGCAACAATGAAGTACTGTACATAGGATACACTGTACATATTTTTATGCTCAGAGGGGAAAATATGGCAATATCACACCTATAAATAACAACTTCAGTATGGGTAAATAAATTGGGAAGATTTTATTTGATTTTTTTGAGGAAAATCAATTATCTTATGCAGCTATCTTTTCAAATATTTTTTTCTTCAGGGCTATTTTCTAGAGGTTTCAACAGCAAAACTACTTTTCCCCTGCTGACCTACATTACAATATATCAACGATACTGTTCTAAATCGAAAAAGAACCTACATGTACATGTACATGTACTAGTATTACAAATTTAGGGCTATGTTTGTACACCTACATTAATGTACATGGAGGCCTATTTGGTATAAAGTAGCAGCCAAGCTTCTGCAATACAAGTTCATGTAATGTCAAGTGTATCGACAATGTAGATGGGTATCCCTAAAAACACAGAACAGATGGAGAAGGGTTGTCACCCTTAGTCTCCAAACCAGACATCACATTGGCATTTACATGTGAAGAGAAAGAGTAGTGGCTGGAAGGAGAAAGACTAGCCAGACATCCAAAGAAAGAATTAAATCTATTTTTGTCCCCACTTGCCAGAATGCGACCTTACAAGTCACCAGGTCTCTTTTGCATTTCTGTCTGGATCAAGTGCATTTATCAGAGCTTTTCACTCACTGCAAGATTAGAGGAATGTGGATGATATAGAGAGAGATCTTTTTCACATCTCACACCTCCATGTTTACATCAACCCAATTCAGACTCAAATATATTTGAATTTAAATATAACTGTATTTGGATCATGCACATTTATCAGAGCTTTTCACTCACTGCAAAATTAGAGGAATGTGGATGATAGTACGAGAGAGATCTTTTTCACATCTCACACCTCTGTGTTTACGTTTATCACCCAATTCAGACTTAAATATATTTGGATCATGCAAGACTTGAAAATTTGGATCATGCACATTTATCACAGATTTTCACTCACTGCAAGATTAGAGGAATGTGGATGATATTAGATAGGGGTCCTCTGTATATATATATCTAGCACCTCCATGTTAACACTAACCTCATTCATATTTAAATATATTTGGACCATGCAAGACTTTTGGACACATTTATCATAGCTTTTCACTCACTGCAAGATTACATGTAGATGAATGTCTATTACTGCTTTCAAACTGGCTTCTATCGGAGTCACACCGATGAAAATACCGATTGAATTTTCCTTATGTAAACAAAGGTGAAACCGCCGTTTTCTCCCTGTCGCTTTCTAACTGGCCGATTCATCGGTGTCACACCGATAGAATGAGAATTTAATCGGCTATTTCTCTTCTTTTCATCGGCTATTTAATCGCCTTTTTCTCCTCTGTTACTTTCTAACTGGCCGTTTCATCGGATGCGTCCGGATGCATCCGATGAAAATCAGTGCAGTTAGAAAAGGGTATTAGATAGCAGAGAGGGGTCCTCTGTACATCTTGTCCCTCATGTTTACACTCATCCCATTCAGACTTGACAAATAACGTTTTTTTCAATGACCCTCAAGCTAAACAACGTTTAATAGTAATCAAAGTTTTCTTGTGTGAACAATGTCCCTATGGCACAAACATCATGCCGTCTGCTTGGATCCAGAACTCATTTCAACACCTTCTGGCTCCAACTTGATATTTTAAATATTGCAAAATGTAGTTTTGAGCATCAAGTTTAATTATTAATATGTATGAACACTCAAATTTTATGCCATCTTTTTAATGTAATATTCATTCTATACATGTACAAATGTACATTATATCTGTATGTATGACTCTTTTGCAATATACAGTACATGACTGCATGTGTTTATTTCAATATTTCACTTTTTTCTTGTGTGAAAGACACAACACATCATGTACAAGATCACAGACCAATTATGGGGAGCCTTCATACAACATTCAATTGGGCCAAACGACTTCCGTAATCGAGCCATGTCATAACCCAATGTTTTCAACAATAACAAATAAAAACCATTACTACGAAGTGACCCATGAAAGCATTCGGATCTCTCCGGATGATTACTCTTCAATTTACTTGTCAAATGATCATGTTCTAAATGTATTCGATAACAATACAACAAATGCTATTTGAGCTGTTTTTCAAATGACAATTCATTTTTAAAAGCTTTGGACTGGCACGGTTACAGTAAATTTTCCCACAATCAGATTTCAAGATAACCTCCGCTGCCCGCAAGAAGGCTGTTACTGCCAAAGATTTCACATAGCTGTTGCAGCCTTTTTGCAGGCAGCCGAAGACTTGCAGTAATTATGATACATTACACATGATAACTGCCAAACATTTCGAAATCATAATAACTTTGACCTTACAATGTACCTCTGATGTTTTTACTGGTTTGTGCCTGCAAACTATACATGAAGTCTACAATGTCAGCGTTTTTCAACGGGGGTGCCGTGAGATATTTGTCAAGTTCTCATATTTGGCCACCAGGTGCTCAAAGATTGTCATATTTGGGCGACAGGAAACCTGAAGATGTGTCCTTAAAAAAACATTTTTTTTGCAAAATTTAGAATCATGATGATTTCAGGCAGCAAGGTGCCCCAATTTTAGGGCAGCGAGGTGCCCAAGTATTGTCCTATTTGGGCAGAAATTGTATTGACTGTTTTTTATATTGAAAATGTCTTTTTTTTCCCTCCCTGATTTCACTCCCTTGCAATATCTAGGCACAGAATGATTCTGTGCAACCTAGATGCCCAAATATTTTGTCTACACTTGTACATGTGTATCCAGCCTGTTCAGGTATATAAGGAGGTGCTGATTGTTTTGTTTTCTTTTTTCATATTTGCCGGCGTATAGGCCGCAGTATTTTTGGAAGAGAAAATATCAAAAAGTCGGGGTGCGGCCTATGCGGCGAAAGAGTAAAAAAAGGTTTTTTTTTGTTTTTTTGTTTTGTTTTTAATGTCGAAATCGGGGGTGCGGCCTTATCGCCGGCAAATACGGTACTTGCAAAATTAATAACAGGATGATAAATAATCAGGAAAGAAGCATCTGCCCCCCCCCCCCCCCTGCGAAAATGTGCCCGTACACCTCTTTGTATATATATGAAACTCGATGAGTACCAGAGTGATGCAAAACAAATCTTCTGTGATGAATTGTGGATTGGGGTGACTCGAAACATATGTTTCTTAAACGGGAGCCGTGACTTTAGTGACTTTAAAAAGGTAGAAAATTGCTGGTCTGTAACATGGCGCGGTCAGCTTTGTAAACAGAATTCGATATCAAGCTTTTTATCACCATTGGTCCTCGTTTAGCAGCCTGCTTGGCCTAGGTATATAAAATAGTTTCCCCGTAAATCATTATCATAAAGCTGGCTTAGTTATTTCATGGACCTACTTTGTAGTAGGTCCATGGTTATTTCCTTCTGCCTCTCTCTCTCTCTCTCTCTCACATGCAGTGTTCCTGTGCCTACAATGTACATCACCTGAAAAGTTACCACAGCGTGCCTACAGTACATGTATGAAAAAGCAAAGTCTTTTCATGTACACAGTATGAAATTTAAAATGGAATAACCACAAGGAACTGAGGGCACACATACATATTTAACAGGATCAAAACTGTTGGGCATAATGTGTTCATTGTGTTCAAACCACCAATGTGGTTTGGGACCTCAAACAAGGCTTTATCGAAAGCATTTTACTCTGATAAAAAGTGTAAAAATATTCAAAGCCTCTTTGGTGGTGAATGTTTTTCTCTTGATGCAATATTCCATGTTCAATATACATGTAGCTTGTACAATATAGGGTGCGTTTATCAGGTCTTGCCACTAGATATGTACATATCGAACCCCACTATCGAACCCCACTATACGAATGTGATTTTCGGGATGTCGCGTTTATCGTCTCTTCACGATTCAAAATAAAGGCCTTGTCTCTGCGCAGCTGCTTTGCGCCGTTTGACCCGGGAAGCAGAGATTTGCTCAGAGGTCAACTAGGGCATAGCACATGGTGCGCACTATTTCGCTGAACCGGAAATTAGCCGGGGAAGGTCCGATTTGTAAGTGGGGTTCAAAACAGCTTTGTGTTTATCATATCACAGAATCGTGATTCTGGCTGTACATGTATGTCACATTCAAAACATACCTTTACACGTCTTTATATATGCCCATATCTAAAGACGTTTAAAAAAAGGCTTTGCGTTTATCACCTTCAAAATTTGCCTGAAAGACGTTTGAGAAACCTGATTCTAGGCAAAAATTTGTTCTATAAACACACCCATAGTCAATCAAGATAATCATTACATGTATCTCATCAAGTGGTACTGCTTCACACAGTACTTGCCTACATAAAATAGCCACCACTAAACCTAAACCTCAACATTGTCAAGCAATTAAAAACTTCAAAATGTGCCTCTAAAAACTTCCTTCAGCCTTTGCCAGGGGATGTCTGGAGTTATTGTGCTTGGCACACAGTGTACAAGATAATTGGAGGGTAAAGAGAACTATACTAAGTACTGTAGACCCCTGTTATTCATATTTCTCTTTTTTTTCCTTCTTCTTTTGTCTCTTCAATGCATGCCTGGTCTTGTGGTTGCCTTCTGACTCAGCAGAGACTTTCCGCACCGCAAGTCTCGCAAGATCAAAGAAAACTTGATGCCATGTCTTTGTGAATTAGATCTTTTCTGTAGCTCTATCAGCGTGGATAGTTAGGCATTATCACTCAAGTGTAAGTTTTACAATACACATGTACCTCACTTCTATTTGTTTGAGAGTCAACATTGCGGGTGGAACCCTCTCTCTGCACCCTTACCTCCCAAAACGGGCAAAAGAGACATCAAATAGCGTCATTAACCAAAGGTAAACACACACACAAAATGGAAAATTTCATTTCCTGTGATTTTCTCTATATTGGTGGAAATTCCTTTCTACCAATTTTACAACTTCTCTATTGTTGGTATCATCCATACTTATATGTACACCCCTCTGGAAACCCCATCCCCACTCTTACCCCCTTCCGTCCATTCCCTCCCCCCACTCCCAAGCCCCTTCCCCCACTCAAGGGTAACCTTTGTCTACCACATTACCGAGTCCATTTGGAGTACATACATGTATTTCATTCCCGTTGCACAAAACAAACCCCAACCTTCATTCTCCCCATTCACCTCCCCTTTCACCCCCCCCCCCCCCTCCGTTTTATGTCAATACATCACCCCTTCTTCTCTCCCCACCACCATTTCTCCATGGTAATGTACATGTACATGTAGCCCACTTCTACAGTAATCCGATTACGATTGTTCAATCCCAATCCACTTTTCAATTTTTCCCTTTTCATCCATCCCCCCTTCACCCCTTCCCTTCCCCTCTAATCCCTTTACCTTCCTCATGGGGAATCTTTGTCTGTGCTACTCCACTAGGAGAGCTCCGATTACAGTCGTACATTCACCTGACATTTGTATGTAATCACTCTCCTACCTTTACCCCCTCTCCTCCTTTAATCCCCTTCTCTCCCTAATGGGGGGAGATTTGTCTGAGCTACCCAGCTTGGAGAGGTCTGATTACAATTGTACATCATTTGTATGTAATAACTATCCTGCCATTACCCCCCCCCCCCCCCTCCCTCAATGGGGAATTTTGGCTACTCCACTTGGAGAAATCTGATTACAATTGCACATTATGTATTTAATCATTTGTATGTACATGTAATCACTTTCCTGCCAATATCCCCCACCCCCCCCCCCCTTCAACCTTACTCCTCCTTTAATCCCCTACCCTACCCTCCCTCATTGGGTAATCTTTGCCTGAGCTACTCCCCTTGGAGAGCTCTGATTACAATTGCACATTATGTGCATGTATTTAATCATTTGTATGTAATCACTATCCTGCCAGTATCTCCCTCCCCCCCCCCCTTAACCCCACCCCTACCCCTTTAATCCCCTACCCTCCCTCATGAGGGGAACTTCGTCAGAGCTACTCCACTTGGGGAGCTCTGATTACAATTGTACATTACCCCGACATTTGTATGTAATCACTCTCCCATCACCAATCTACCATGCATACCTCTCATTCCATAGGATTACCCTCCCCATATGAGTGACATCATACATCAGTCATGTTCCTCCTTCCAATATCGAATACCCTCTATGATTTGTAAATGTGGAAAATATGAATAAATATTATCTAAAAATTGAACTAGTTTTACAATTATCACTTCTGCGGCCCCTGCACATGTACAGGTACATGTACAGTACTTGCCAAGTCTATATTGCATTTTAAATAATGTATGCGATATTCAATGCTAAATTTAAAAAAAACTATGTACAAAGTACAATGTAGTTTGCACCCCTTCCTTTCCAAAACTCTAGAACAGGCAATAAAGACCACTTGAAACAAAGATGTGAATATTTACTTCTAAACAATGCAAACAAATCTTAGATACTAACTGATAATTCAGTCTTTTTGTGTTTCACACAAAGCTGCATGTACATTTGTAGCTGCAGGGATCCAGATTTGTGTTTGTTTGTAGAGGGTACCAAATGAAATTGTTTGAGACTGTATATGCAATTATGCATGAGCCCATGTTAACATTTTATTATTTTGGAGGGGGAGGGGTGGGGAGGGGGTAAGTCTGGACCTAAGGTTTGGACAGCTACATGTACATGGAGTAGTATCGAGACCTGTGTAGTACTGTATGGGCTGGTTTCAACTTTCAAATGAAAATGAGCAGAATATGGGTAAAAATGTGAGATCTATTTAGAAAGGGCTATTTCAAGTGTTACAACTCAATGACAGAAATAAAGTATTCAGTGATAGAACTTTTTTTCAATGACATAATCGGGTGAATCCAACACTGAAATTATAGCAATTGCCCAATTGAATTGATTTAACTGAATTGAATTGAATTGAAATTACTGTGAACTTTTTCAATAATTTAGTGGGCAATCCATCCTCAGCCCTGTCTATATTTTCACTGCCCAGTTCAACCTACATTTACACCTGTACACGTACATGTATGCAGACTCTAGAGTACCTCCTTAGCTTCTATATATTTATCCAGACTTTCTCAAATATATAGTTTTCTGTACATGAACATTCCTGGCATAGCTTGAGCATCGATCACGCTGCTGAGTGATATTATCAACGGCTTCTTACTCATCCAGTTGAGCGAGACACAATAGAATAGTGGCATTAGACAGAATGTCTGTCAGAGAGTGATATGTTTCCATTCACAGATGGAGTGTTGGTTCACCAATGTCATGGGTACTACTGCGCATGCAAACATTCCCGTTTGTAAACACTGAATTGCGACAGCACTGAAATAAACCATGCTGGCGATGTGTACATGTACATGTACAGTGTGTGTACTATGCATCGTATATTACACAAAAGTGCAGGAAATGTACACATACAGTGTACATGTACCTCTACAAATGTAAATTTTGTCAACATTAGAGACATGAATATTTACACACATGTACAAAGAATAGTGCAGATGTTGTACAGGTATTAACCCCATGCACTTATTTTTAAAGGAAATACTTGTACATGGCATGGACACAGACATGTTTATAAAAACATGTACATGTACAATTATGCATACAACTTGTAGAATACTGTATCAATACCCGCTTTGCTGGTCCGACTCTGATATGTTCAATAGAAACACCTACAGTAAATGTACATTTACAATACATTCTATACTACATGTACATTTTTTAATCAGACAATTTTATTTTCTTCTCATTTTGAGTCAAATTCAACAGCAATGTTTCACTACAATCTGTTCATGTCTGGCACACAGATTCTGTATGGATTTTCTGATTCAATACTTTATGTATGTAGGGGCCAACATGTACATCAAATAGAAATGTGTACATCACACAATTTACTCTGCCACTTAATGTACATGAACATGTAGCTTCAATATACACAACATGTAAATATTATGTACATGTACAGTACATGTCTATGTGCTTGAAAGCAAGACTATTAAATATTAGAGCTGGTGGCAGCTGCATCTGTTAGTCTCCAATCAATACCCCCTCCATATGACTGGCAAAAGGTTTGACCCAATACCAAACAATCGAGTAGGAAAATAGAAATGCTTCTCTGGGCTAGTCTGCCATCACAGAAGCCAATGCAATTCTCTTAAAAATGCAGTTATGCAACATCTTGAGTGAAGCCTAGACCAACGTTTTGTAAAAGCTGTTATAAATTTAACGAATTGCAAAAGCTGCTACATGTATAGGCTACAGAAATCTGTTGCATTTCATTGGCTGAAAGCAACTTTATTATAAAAATGTGACACTTGCTATTGCTAACAAGTTTTATGAAATGGGGGCCACGGGGGGGGGGGGGGGGGGGGCACTTTGCATGAAATTTAACACTGATGGTAACTTTACCATCAATATTTACTACTACTGTATGGCAACATCACTCAACAGCCAATCAAATGAAGGTTTCCATGGAAGTTACCATCAATGGCAAGGTTACCATCAATGCTACATTCTATACTAGAGGGGCTCAGAACTGTCAAAGCAAAGCAGTGAACAGTCCAATAAATTCCTTTGATAACCGTTTCAAAGATCCATTCAAAGCTAACAATCACAAAATTACAGTAACTGCACATGAAGAATGAAAACATGATCCTGCCCATGATCCACCCAAACACCAATTTCAGAACCAAAAAATATTTTACTCTGTTTATACTTGATTTTCTTTGAGCTCCTTATCCCTTAGCTCATATTATAGCATGTTAAGTTTTTTTAGTATTCTAGCTGTACGCAAATATTTGTTTTAGGTGATTGGAATAAAAGACGGAAGGAAGTAAATTACCAAACCAGATTCCGAAGAGAAAATAGAGGTCTGTAACTTTGAACTACTCTAAGGAGGAGGGCCCTAAGCCTGAGGGGACGAAGTTTATAATTCAAACACAAACTTTTCACAGCCTTCCAAATCCGCTCTGGCACTGGCACAACAAAAACACAGACTCTTAAAAAATCATTCACTTTCCAGATTTCTTGGCTACAGTTTCAAACAGAACACTTTCCACCACCAGCCCTGGCTGGCTCCAAGTCCAAGGTCAGTGTCAACCGCACACATGAACTGCTGACCGACTATTAGTTAAAGACTGCATGAAATGTAGGCCGGGGTCGGATAAACATTGGATGTTAGCTTCTCTAATTACCCTCTCGGGTAACTGCACGCCCAGAATACAATTGCCTTTGCAGGTGGAGTTTCCGTCTGTGGGAATCGTAGGGTTAAATTTGTCATACTGTAGTATAGGGGGACTTTAAAATATATGTTAGCCTCTTAATGGCGGAAGCCTAACTATGCAGTATGCAACATATTTCACAGTAGCAATAGAGATTACATGTTTTAACAGGTGGTACATGTACAGTACATCATGCACAATGATAAAGTACTTGTAGTTGTATAGTGTATACTGTGCACTGTCTATCACATACTGTACATTGTGGATGTAGATATCCAAAACCAAGGCGGCTATGACTGCTTGATATGTACATGAAATACACTTTCAAAATTATATCCTCTTCATTATGGATAACAATAGACCGGTTTACTAATGTCATAAATGTTTTATGAACATACAGGTTTCTCTTCACTGCTCAATAGCTTGCCAGAGGCTTATCAGACATAGCAACAGCCAATGTATGTTTATGGCAAGTGGAGGTTTACCAAATAGTGACAATGACCATTACACATGCATGTACATTGTACATGTACAGCGTACAATCATAATGTAATCAGTGGTCTCTGTGTAATCACAAGACAACTACATGTATCTGACATGCAGTCCTTTATATGTCATATTACTTTCCCACAGCATTATCTTTTTTATATAATTAATTTTGGCGGTTTGGCGCCTCTAGTCAGAATGGGGCTCTGGCGCTAGTCGAGATATTCTTGGCTCAAAACAGAAGACTACCAAAACAACTGTGCAGGATTATTATCGTAAACAAACTTTGGTTATGACCAGTCCCAAAATAACCAAATGAAGTCATCACACTCATCATACACCTAAAAGCAGAGCTGTTCGACACACTAAATGTGCAGGCTATAATACATTGTGTGTACAGGCAAGCTCTCACCTGGTTTGTAATAGACCTACATGTACATGTACATGTACAGTGTATGTATTCCTACAAATGTGGAGGTGCACAGTCAAATCGCTTTTTTTTTAGGTCGCCAACGCAGTTCCAAAGTCTGTGTAATTTTTGTAAACAATGGAAAAGCGCAGGTCAGTTACAGGCTAAACGTAGGTGTTACAGTAAACATACATGGACATGTACATGCACATACATATACATGATGTATTTACATACACATTTGCATTGTAGGTCTGACTCATACATGTACATGTACGTGTACATAGTCATTATATGCCATAAACATGGAACATACAGTACATGTAGGAAGAATAATGCATGGTCATTTTATATACATGTAAAACAGAGACTCATCCAAAAGAACAACCAAATACAACACAGACCCAACATTAGAATAAAGTACTTGGGTATGAGGTAAGGTACAAATGGATGTCATAAACTTGTCAAACTGGACACAGTGGTCAGTATGTCTCCAATGTGTAGTACACAGTGAAGCCACCCTGCCTGGAGTACAGACTACTTTTACTATAGCCCTTGAACTAAATGTGGCATCAATACCAAAATCAAAGCACCACCAGACACATCATTTGGCCTTAATTAATTAGTTTAAACTATCCTGATTTACGTTCTTTGTTTTGACCATGTTAGCTATCTCTTTATTATGTTATTTACTATGTTAAGTTAGTCATTTTAGTAGTATAAGATTTGTATATTTCTCTGTGTTGATTCATTTTATGTGATTGCTTGTACAGCGCAAAGAGAAACTTATGTTTATTTTGCGCTATATAAATATTGTATTATTATTATTATTATCATAATAGTCTGCTTGATTCAAATATCTTGTATTTTATAAAATATATGAAAATATAGGACACGTAAATCTATCTTCTTGGCAACTTGGTCACACAGGTTTCAGTACCCTGGCATTCTAAAATAATTGCAGGTTAGTTTATACTTTAAACCATCATACAAAACTGCATAAAAATAGCATTTGGGGCTTAAATTGTATGGGTTCAAGAAGAAGAAATTGCCCATATTGATTCTTTACCTGCTGTGAAACAAAGCCCTGCATGTACAAACTGTACATGTACATTAACACTTTAGTCTGCCATATTGTTTCGAATCTACCCAGTATGTTCCACTCATGTTGTATTAAGTGTGACAAAGGTCTACTATGGTAGTCCACTGATTGTTCCATAATTTTGTCAACCCAAACGGGCAAAGGGTTAAAAATGTATGTGTCTGGAGTGATATCATTTTTAAAGCACACATGTACCTGTACCAGGGCCCTTGCTATCAATTAAAACAAGTGAAACAACTGCCACAGATGACAGATCTACCAACTACGACATATCAACTCCTACTCCTAGCCAATCAATGTAATGATTTTAGTAGCTTTTAAAGGGATCCGGTAACTTTGTCTCAGATTCTGAAACAAAATCCTGGATTTAGCTCATGCTGCAATGATAATTATAAACTTTTAGGTCAGTCAGGAACCCCATGACTTTTACAAGCCAATCGCCTGTCTGATTATCAAAATATTCATGATTGGAAATCGAAACCAAGTTTTGCATTTTCCTAACGGTTTTCATTACACTACAGTCTATTGGGGAAAACGAGTATGGTAAAACCGGTCACTCAAAGATTTTTGCTTTTTGAGGCACATCTTGATCATTTTGAGGGCTTCAATATAACATCATATCACAGACACTGATAACAGATTTAATATTGTTAAACGATGCCTTTAACAATTATTGTATCTTGTTATTGCTTTAAAAAATTATGAAACAGGGCCCAGACATGAGAACGATGTTAGTGTCCGTTCCTGGATTATGTTTAGATTTCAGCACAGAATATTTTGTGCATTATAAGGAAAGATGCATAAAGATATAACGTGATGGATGAAAACAATCTGTCCCTTAACCCCCTCCCCTCGACCCGCAATAGAAACCATTCTTACCAGCATGTTGAGATCGACTGTCATGTCTTCTCCGACCACGGGATGACGTTCCGCACCTCAACCTATTCAATTTCTTGAACACTATACCTCTTATCCTTTCTCATGTTTCTTTCGGCATGAAACCAGGCATGCGATTGTTTCCTGGAAGGACAGAGTGTATGTAATCCTGTTGGCAAAATACACCACACAGGCACACACCCCCCTTTTACACTAGTTACATGTAGCAGAAATATAATTTATGGTATGTTTCATTTACAACTGTACATGTCCAAAAAAACAGCCTACAAGAGATGTACATATAGCTGAAATGTGTCTTATCTGAAGGTACATGTACATGTATACAATCCTGTTGGCAAAATACCCCTCCCCCCCCCCCCCTCCACACCAGCGGAAACATAATATTTATGGTACAAAATATACAAAATATACAAAACTGCATAGTATACCGGGTAGCTGCAGTATACACTAACTGTTTTAAATAGCTTACACGTAAATCTGTCTTTTATATCTGAATGTCAATCCTGTTGGCAAATTAATTCCCTCATTAATGCAGTGTACAGTACATGTACATGTACTATTATAAAAAAATGGAAAGTAATTAATTTGTTATTGTCTGATCATGAAATTTAAAACAACATACATGTATAGCAAAACAAAAGACTGAGACTTTAAGCATCTACTTTCACATGAAAACCTCTCAGAATTAAGTTTGCCCATGTAAACAATATCTGAAGTTGAATAGAAAGAATATTACTGGACAGAGCTCATCATGAGCATGCGCCGATATGACCGGCCAGCTGTAGATGACCAATGACCATGACACTCGACAAGAGTTGACATCTGGTGTACATGTTGTACAGTATATCAGGTGTTCCCTATCCAAAATGAAAAACTATGTTTTTAAACGACAAATGTTTGCATACAGGTATTCTAATCCCATGTGCTGCACACTGTTCACTTTATGAACATGTATTTTTATTTAAACACCTCTCTATATGCATTACATGTATGCTTCATATAAATTTCCTCTCATGTGAACGCTCCACGGAGCCTCGGTGCCTACATGTAGATCACATCACAACCTCCTCTGACCCTTGGAAAGTTTATCAGGAAATCAGAAAAAGGGAGCACCATATTTGAGAATTAAGAACGTATTTACAATTTACATGCATGCAAACTTCCTTAATCCTGGTGTACAGGATGCTAATATATTTTGATCATTTGATGGGACACAAGTTAATGTACATGTAGGAAGAAAAACCAATTTAAAAAGGATCAGTTTCAAATCAATAATAGACGAAGAGCAGTATGCACTATCATTTTGTTAATTATTCTTACACATTTGAAAGAGTTACAGGACACTAGTGCGTCCACATGTAAGTTGTAACACACTGAAATGTCACATTACTTTAGTCTAGAAAGCTACTGTACAGTAAAGATACATTCCTGGATATTACGCCATCCAAAATTATACATGTACAATTGTACATTTAATTCATTAATTAATTACTTGTGTGAAGATCTGCAGTTATTGCTCAGTGGCACAAATATACTGTATGACGTTCTTCAAAAAATGATTAAGTACAGAGAAGTGAGTGGACTAGAAACAATGCTGCATGTAAATTATATATCATATGATATCATAAGAGCCTTAATTGACAGAAAATACACTACTGTTAGTGTATTTAAATTGATCATGAGATGAGAAGGGAGACAGATAGTTTGTTAATGGTCATCAACTTTAAAAAAGGTTATCGTCGAATTCATGTACATACCTGTACATGTTTCTACTGTATGTCCAAAACAAATAACAGACAATAAAGTTTGAACATTAAAGTAGCTCTAGTTCAAATAAATAAATAAAGTTCATTATTATAAATTACATGTATATAAGGCTTCCAAGTGGTATAATAAATCAGTGTGTTTAATATCTTTAGCGCAGTACCCGGATGACTGATCAATATTGTTTTTGTATTGTTTTTGTATTGTTCAGTCATCCAGGAACTTCAACTATCGATATCACACGAAAACAAAGCAATATTAACCAAGGAAAATGAAATTTTGTTGTTACGCTAGCCTGATATAATAATATTAACATTGTATGGCTTTGTTTTTGTGTGAGCAATATATTTGTGTATCACACTCAAAGCCATCCAATATTATATAAATTCTCAAAACTGAATGATAAGTGCCATGAAAACTAATCCAATAAGCCAACAACAGAAGTATTCTTGATTATAACACAGAATTAAATTACCTTGATAGGGATAGGAAATTTGAAATAAAGAAACTAAGAAAGAAGAAAAAAGAAAGAAGAAAAAAAGGAAGAAGAGATAGACGATCTTATCACTCAAAGAAAGGTCATCAGATCAACACTTTCTTTTTTCTTTTAAAATCATCGACCTCTTTCATCGTGGAAGAAAGATGTTCATGTACATGTACTTCTTCTTCTTCCAAGGCAAGTGCTGCTTCAAGGCCTTGAAGAT
Source organism: Strongylocentrotus droebachiensis (assembly GCA_035222895.1). NCBI lineage: Eukaryota > Metazoa > Echinodermata > Echinoidea > Camarodonta > Strongylocentrotidae > Strongylocentrotus > Strongylocentrotus droebachiensis. The sequence continues at coordinate 232,213 of JAVYIG010002588.1, forward strand.
TGTAGTACTGTACAATTTGTAGTACCGTGTGCATCACTGTCATTTAATATTCATAACAAATTTCCAGTGTCACCATATCTTGTCGTAGACCAGGGGGGTGTTTCACAAAGATTCTAAGTCAAACTTAACTCTAAGTTGAACTTAAAAGTTATGGAGAGCCATTTGTAGCCTTAAAATAAAATATATTCAAAAGCGAAAAATCAAGTATTTTAGACTTTCCATAAATTCAACATCAAGAACATGAAATCTCCCATGATAATAGAAAATACGAATGATTTTAATCAACATTTTATGCCTTTTAAAATAACTTTTACAAAATATTTTCAAGGATGCTAATGGCTTTCCATAACTTTTAAGTCAAACTTAGAGATAAGTTCGACTTAGGATCTTTGTGAAACACCTCCCAGGTTTTTTGTTGAAGTCTGAATGAAAATGTCCTTCTTTACTTCCGCTCAGAGGTAATGCTATCACAGCTATTTCCTCACATCACAATGAAAAGGAAGAAGCAAAGTAGACATGTTCTATTTGAGAGGAACACACACTACCAACTGTTAATCTCTTCAATTTACCACAACAAATCCTTTTCTGCCACCTCTTTTTTTAAAGTGTGCTGATGATACAGAACTGAAAGCGATGCATGTAGGAGTCATGTATGAACTAGTTACATGAACTTGTAGTCTTGTAGGCCACAGCACGCCTTACATCATGATATAAATTAGGAGACACTATGAGAATAAGAGCTTTATAAACAAAAATAGGCAATGGAAAATACACATAAAAGCACTTAATACACATAAAAGAGTAACAATTGCATTCATATATTATATCAAAGTATAAAAATATACAAAATCAAAATCAATGAAAATAAACTTTTACAATTAATGAAAAGGAAATGTATACAGGGTTCTTGTTAATAGCCGGCAACCGGCTATTTTTTCCGGCTGTAACGGCAATCGTAGCCGGCTGTTACATACACACACACACACACACACACTAATCATATTCATGATCTTTATCATTAAACTATGGCTCATACAGTGTGGTCATATCTTCAAAAATAAGGCTAAGATAGCACCAGAGAGCATCTAAAACCCTAAAGCTTCCAGGGCCCTTGGGCGGGCCCTGGACCCCGGCCGCAAGGGACTTCGCGCTTCGCGCTCGTGATGTGCGCTTCGCGCACATGGTGATGTGCGCTACGCGCACAGAGATTTTTCTTTTGCAATTTTAGTAGCCTCCTGTAAATCATAAATAGCCTGCTATCAGAAAAATTAACAAGAACCCTGTGTATATTTATATACAACTGTAGAAAAAAAAAGGATGACAAATTCTAAAAACTTATGGTATGACTTTTAGTAATGATGAAATAAATTGTGCTCAAATGACAAAAACATAGTTAACATTACATTATCAACAATTCTGACTCTTTTGTTGAAAATATTCCCTGAAACTGAATGGTAAAGACAGGGCTCGACACCAACAGGCACCTCGATCACAAGGGTGCCCAAAATCCAAGTCCAGACCGAACCCCCCCCCCCCCCCCCCCAAAAAAAAAAAAAAAAAAAAAAAAAAAAAATTGTGAAAATCTTACATACATGTAGGTCTAGAAAGATTCAAACCAAACCTCCTTCTAAAATAATTAGTGAGGAGCCCTGGTAAAGATGATTATTTTACATGTATCATGTGCATGGAAAAATAAAGCCCTTGTTTAAAGTCACCTTGGGTATAATTAATTTTGTTTAATTAATGAGATTATCTTCTTACCCGTCGTCTCCTTCTGTGGATTCCGATGCATGCTCCAGTAATCCATCCTTTAACTGATCCAGACCAAGCCTATCATCCTTTTGGTCATTATGTAATCCAGTATCGCTATGGTTTCTCATGTCTTTCAAACTATTAGTGCTGAATTTCCTACTCAACTCGGTAGGCTTCCCGCTCTCGTCAACTTGCAAGAGCGGATTTTCAGAATTGTCTTGACCATGAATATAATGAACAGAACTTGCAGCACTTGAATTGCCAGAATGCACTAACGTTTCTTTATTCGAGTCTTGATTTCGTAAGCCTTCGGGAGTTGTTTGACTTTTGGCCGTTTCCGTTGGAAAGTCCCTACATGTCCATCTCCCTTTTCTAATCGGTTCGGTGGCAACCTTGACCACCTTGAACCGATGGGGACCATTACCATTGGCCTGGTTTGCATTGGATGTAACATTATTTGAATTTGATGACTGTTCTTCAGCACTTGCTGATGCAGGCATTGAACTAGATACAGCACTGTTCGTTTTACTTTTAGAGTTACCGCCATCGTCTACCGATGGGTCTACATCGTGTATACTATTTTTGGATACATTGAAAGAATCTACAAGTTCTGAAGATGAGAATTCATCTGCTCGACTCTCATCTAGTTCATCATTACTGTCTGGGTCATCCATATTCCCATCTTGGTCATTCTCTGTATCGTTTCTCTTGCTCACACTTGTGATTTGAAAACAGGCTTTCTTTTTACTACCTGACCTCTGGTTAGTCATATCCACACCAACATTCTGCTCTGTGTCTGACGTTGGATCTGGATCTTGTTTATTAGCCCCTGATCCAGAGTTTACGACTGCATTGCCGTCTTCTATAGTTCTATTCACACCACCATGACCACCTACTTCTGGATTCGCCATTGCGCTACGCACAATACACCTACTTCTACAGCACTGACGATATTGTGCATGCTACAATGCATGCACACTACACACGTCTAGCTATCGGCCGGTGGAGCTAACAAGCGTCTGCGGTCGATCTCTGTTTTACCTCTTAAATTCGTACTTCACCTTACCACTAACGCCTCACAAATCCAGCATACACTCCATATAATGTCTCCTAATTTCTCCATATCTAAGATAATATCCTGGAATGAACAGAATCCTTGAAAACAGCTTTAATTTGTCGGACGTCTTATGACTTCGCCCCACTCAGAAAGACCGATCTGCAGGCAGCTTTCTGCCATTAGTTCCTACACAGCACACAAAATGGCGAGAAACGATCATGTGGCGCTAGTTTTGTGTCCAGCCCGGAACATATAGTTATGTGTAGATTATGGCTCACGATTCATAAAAAGTGCGCAAAAAGTTATCCGAAAAGACTAGTCCGAAAGAGACGAAGTCATTGATAAAAACTTGCATTCATTTGTTATGTTTTGGACAATATGCACAAAATAATGCATACTGCAAGCCTGTCGCATTGCTCTTTTCTCTTGGAAACCTACTGACAAAATATAGAACATGTGGAACTAGTTTATAATGTCACGTATCATGAAAACTTAAAAACAAAGGTGTAGATTTGTGATTCGTCTGTGTTTGGGTTTGTGTTCGTCTATAAATATTAATCCACAATGAGCTAAACTCCGGGCAATCTACACTCAACTGTGTACCACCATGGACCTAGGTCAATGCAGGGAGATGGGAGGGAGGTGGTATCATTGTACTCGTGGCCAAATAGAACGTCAATCCATCTGACCCCACCCGTTAACTACCATGGACAATCATGATGACCAGGGTCAAAGTGTATTGGAACCCCCCCCCCCCCCCCCCAACTTGCGCCCCAAAAGAAAGAGAGAGAAGGGGGAGGGGTATGCATTGTCATCTACCTATCTCTCTCTCCGTCTCTCTCTCTCTCTCTCTCTCTCTCTCTCTCTCTCTCTCTCTCCATCTCTCTCATTCTCTCTCCATCCCTCTCCCCTCTCTCTCTCTCTCTCTCTCTCTCTCTCTCTCTCCTTTCTTCCATTTTCTGCCCCCCTCTCCCTTTCTTAGCTCCTGTTCCCGACCTCTTTCTCTTCCTTCTCTTTTTGCTCCTTACTACTCTCCAATTTCATAGTTGCTTCTCCGATAATTGTATTCCTTTTCCCGACCTCTCATTCGCTCATGCACCGGCGCCCCTTTTTTCTTTTCTTGTTTGAGGGAGGCCGGGCACCAACAAGGGGGTGGCCGTTTCGGCCCCTTGATTGTCTTTGTTGAGAAAATGGGAGAATAGTTGTCCCATATCAGGCGCCGATCCAGGATTTTCCAATAGGGGGGGGCCGGAAATTTGAAAATTGCGCTGACCGTTTTTCAACTCAACAAACCAATACTGACAAGGTCATATTAGAAGCACCATACTGGTACAATTTTTCACATTTTCATGGGGGGGGGGGGGGGGCTGAAGCCTCATGCCCGAAAAAGTAATTTTCTGGTTTCACAATTCGGCTTGTGAGCGAAGCGAGCGAACAAAAATTTGAGGATAATATGTATTTTGTGAAAGTGTTATTTATCACCAAAATATACGAGAAAAGATATACAAAATTCATATTCGGGCAGCTCGCTGTCCCCCCCCCCCCCCCCATTACGCGCGAAGCGCAGAAGCTTTGATGTTTCATGAAATTATTAGAGTAAGAAGAGGATTCGTTGTACCATTCTCGACTCCTAATCCTTGTCTGAATATAGTTCCTCCCCCCCCCCCCCCTTGAGAAAAAAATCATGTAAAATCACGTGATTTTTTACCCTTTTTTGGGGGGGTGGGGGGTGCAAATTGAATTTTTTTGAGGACCAACAAAAAAATGTGCTCACTACCCCCCCCCCCCCCCCCCCCCCCCCCCCCCCCCCCCTCTGATTGTCTTTGTTGAGAAAATGGGAGAATAGTTGTCACATAATATTACATCACAATGGCGTTCCCCGTTCGCTAATTTGAGTCCATGGTCCCGTGAAAACTAGCTATATAAAAATGTCGTTATTGCTGAGCTTTCGCTTTCTATGTTTCATGTTGTTGTTACGGAAAACAAATACTACTACGACTGTAATATACTGCTAAAATGTTCAAAACTTCTTTCCTTATGTTGATCCAATTTTGTAAACTTTCTCCAACCTGTTACTTTGATTTTTTCCCCTGATTTGTTTTGATTTTCTTTCTTTAGGAACTGTGTCATTAAATTTATTAGGTTTAAAGTCCTCCTTCGTTGCCCAATTCAGGATCAAAATGTTCTCTGATTTGCTTCTCTGTGTTGTCTGATACCATCAATGCCACCTTTATAAAACGCTTTAATATCCCGTTGTGAATCTAATTCATTTTTACAATTGAGGATTTACAGCATTATGGTACCATCTCTCTCTCTCTCTCTCCTCCTGTAGTATTACATCATTCACAATCAACGCTATACCGGTTTTAAACAATTATTGTTTAAGTAGTCACCCGAAGAATCAAAAGTATTTTGAATTGATGCAAAATTTATATCATTGCGAAGGAGAAGCCTTACTGATCAAAGATAACAACTTCCCTCTTCAAAGTATGTTTGAGGTCCGCAGTAATCACTAGATAGTTTATTCCTCAGCACTACATCCTGACTTATGGATCCTGCTGAGTATCGTCGTAGAAGTAGAAGTAGAAGACAGTAATCATTTCTCAAAAATGTTAATTTTGAGATCCAGATTTTGTTCAGCGGTCCTCCGTATAGAGCGTCAAGATTCGTGACGTCACATGCGAGACACAGCCAGCCCAAACATTGCATTTTACGCCTTTTTCATGATATCTATATGATTTTTCAGCAAATTATTCGTGTTTTTCAAGAGAAAATCTTTTCATCCATAAATATCTTTTCATTAATTATCAGTTGTGAATTTTCATCGGGTGACTACTGCAATTAGAAACCCATACCACCGTTAACAAGCAAACAAGAAGGGCTTTCCTATCTTTAATCATTATGATCCCATGCGAAAAGTAAACATTTCCAATAGAACTGATGTTCGAAAATATGTTTTTTTTCGCTGGAAATTATGAAAATACAACACAATGTTTTGGTCAAGGTCGAGTTATTATATAGGGCATGATAACATTGCTCGCTTTTGTATAAACATAATTTTATTTTTAAAGAGAAAGATATATGAATTTTTAGAGGGGTGTCCTTCTAACGTGAAAATTCCTAGGTTTTTCTAATGCCAATTTTGCATTGTTCGTATGCTTTGTAGCAGAATTTAAAGGTAGTGTATACGTGTCCCTTTTGCAGTAAACATCGAATTCTGTAGAACTTTTCAGGAATTATGAATATGCACTATCAGTGTGACTTAAAATGAGCTGTAAAGGGTACATGAGCATTTCGTGCTAAAGCCAGGGTAATAATTGGCA
>JAVYIG010002589.1:0-46618 GCA_035222895.1 Strongylocentrotus droebachiensis
AAATGCCTAAACCCCCCTGAGCTTCATGGGGCTCATTCCCCTGGACCCCACGCCAATTAGTGACCTTCCAGTGTCACATATAACGTATCCTCAAAACAGTGGCCGATCCAGGGGGTCCGCCCCCCCCCTGACAAAAAAGGGTTCCTCCCCCCTCCTAAGCCACTGAAAGTAATATCTGAAAAAATGAGTGTCTTGCCAGTGTCACAAATAAGGTATCAAAATATGTTTATCTGACCGTAAACCCCTTAAGTTTCCGGGGCTCCGCCCCTTAGACCCCACCAGGGGCCCTAAGGCGGGCCCCCTGCATGCCTGTCTGACTGTTATAAATGCCTAAAACCCCTGAGCTTCTGGGGGCTCCGCCCCCTGGACTCCACGCCAATTAGTGACCTGCCAGTGTCACAAATAAGGTATAATAAATTATGCTCATCTGACGTAAGTAAATGCCTCAAGCCCTGAACTTTCGGGGCTCTGCCCCCCGAACCAAACCAATGGCTCTAAGGCGGGCCCCTGGATGCTCATCTGACCTAATCTATTGCCTAACACCCATGCGCCTCTGGGGCTCGGTCCCACCTCCCTGGACCCCACGTCAATTCGTGACCTGCCAGTGTCACAAATAAGGTATCAAAATATGCTCATCTGACCGTAATTTATTGCCCAATACCCCTGAGCTTCCGGGGGCTTCGCCCCTGGACCCCACGTCAATTCGTGACTTGTCAGTGTTACAAAAAAGGTATCAAAATAAGCTTATCTGACGGTAATTTAGTGTATAAAACCCCGGAGCTTCTGGGGGCTCCGCCCCCTGGACCCCAAACCAATTTGTGTCCTGCCAGTGTCACAAATAAGGTATCAAAATATGCTCATCTGACAGTAATTAAATGCCTATACCCCCCTGAGCTCCTGGGGGCTCAGCAACTTGACCCCCGACGTGAAACGGTCAGCGGGGCCTGCATAATGATTGTTATTAGCCCAATTGTATGTTCCATATTTGAATGGAATAAGCTAGATAATTCGTTGAGAACGGCTTCCTCTGTCAATTCATTTAAGAGATTGTTTAAACAAAGTTGTAATTTATGAATGGCTCAGCCGAACATACACTACGTGCATGTTCTGTAATATTAAGATGACTTATTCACATAATTGCGACTTAATCAATATTTCCTATTGACATTACTGGTTACTAGGTTAATGATATATGTTTATTTTGCAAATTTTCTCGCAAACAAGTTGTGGATCGGGAGTGGGCAAAAGGCCCTTGCCTCCCCCCCCCCTCCCCCGCCCCCGCCAATAACACAAGAGAGAAGGAAGGGAAAGGGAAAGAGGAGAGATAAAAGGGAACAAAAAAGAGGAAGAAGAAAAGAAATGGATGAAAGAAGGGGAGATCAGTTGCGATTAATCCCGACAACAACGTATTGATCGGGGGAGGGGGGGCGAAAGGAGAAGGAAGGGAAAGAAAAGGGAAAGAAAGAGAAGGAAGGGAAGGAAAAGGAAAAGAGAAGAGAAAGGGAAAGAAAAAAGAAAAGAAAAAAGGGTAGGGGAGATCAGTTGCGATTTTCCTGCCAACAAGGCGTAGATCGGGAAGGGGGGGGGGCACTGGCGCACTGTTGGGGGGGGGGGGGGCAGTTGTCCCCCAAAATAAAATTCAACCATGGGCTACTTCTAATTCGATACCGGTGATTTACAAATGTCGCTGAAATTACATAATTTTACGAGATTTTTCCTCACTTTTTAGTAAATTATAATCTAATATGCACTATTTGGAAAATGACATATTCCTAAATTTACAGTCAGGTAAGAAATATGCTAACCACGCGCCGTGATTTATGACCGCGAATCCTTCATGATTCAGCCGCGGACCTAAACAAAAATTTCGGGGCAATGTGGCAAGGGAAATCGGCTCTAACATAACAACGGGCAAGATTGGGCAGCCAAATTGAAGCGGAGTTCTGAGGAGATCTAAACATTTTCTTTGCATTTATAAAAATCATGGATAATTAGTCCATTTTTCATTGAATTACCCTATATCATGAAGATTGTGTTTCTATCAATTTTAACCCATTCATGCAACGAAATAAACTATCAGGAATATGTGAGAGCAATTTCATATCAATAACTTAAAAATTACATGTTAAATTGAAAGATTTATAAAATAAGTCACTTTTGCACTAAAACTGTGAATATGTAGGATTTTGCTGTTTGAAGGAGTAAATTTATACCCTTATTGTGCATACCGGAATTAAATATTTTACTGAGGTATTCCTCAATGTGTTACCTTTCAACTGGGCAAGACAAAAGTTGGATAAACAAAAAAAATCACCAAAAATGAGTTTTGGCGCACCGTTTTGGTTCGTCCCTGGCCCACTGTGCGGCGGTGCTCGGAGGCCTCGAGCCCCCCCCCCCCCTCCTGTACGCGGGGCCTGCATGTAACATGTCAGAGTGGTGGAGACGCAGATTTTTCTTCTGCCCCCGAATCGTTTGTACTCAATACGCCACTGCCCCTGAAAGGTGAACCCCCAGGAATGTTTGCGCCCCCCATCATGCGCAAACTGTTTCCGACGCGCCTGATCATGAGGGCCTGTGCTAAAACTTATTTAAAGTGAGTTTTTCTATAAAGATGTTTAAAGATAGAAATAAGTTGACCATCATGATTTTGGACATTCCATATTAAATTCGGGGAAAAATGAATACACAGGAATGTGAATGATAACATTCCAATTTTTCATGTAGGTTAACTACAACATGCAGAGCTAGTATAGAACAATCGTAATAAATGCATGTGTGCCATTTTAAGTGCCTCCTGATCTCAAGTTATAACATTTATGAATAAAAGGAAAACCAGTAGTCATAATGACTCAAACATGCAATCCTAACATTTTGAATGCAATTAATTGTTTCTCGGGGGTAATGTCCCAGCTCACGTGTCATTTCCTTTGCACATAAAAAAAAATTGTTATTTATCTGGAAAAATGCCACAATCGTATGCAGAAAACTTTTATGGTAGTTCTGGGTATATAAATGTTCTAAAAATTAATGATAAATTAGTCTTGTTTAGGTTGGGAAAATCTTCCAGAAATAGTTGCTCATGGTGTGATTTGGGGCTTCGATAAAATACTTGCATTGGTACATTTTGAAAGTCTATGTACAGTCCAGGCATGATGTACACACTGTAGCCAGGGGCGGCGATTTCTTTTCATGACCGGGGGGGGGGGGGGGGGGGGGGGGACTGACGAAATGCTAGGGACGGGGGAGCAGTGTAGCATCATCCCCACTTTTACATGGTACATGCAGGCCCCGCGGAACGTTTTTCAAGGGGGGGGGGGCTCAAATGTTTTCGGTCAGGTAGAGCAAAGCGAGCGAAGTAAGTGGAGCGTAAATTGGCATGAGGTCAAGGGGCAAAGCCCCGGCGGGGGTCATGGGGCGGGGTTTGAGGCATCTAATAACGGATAGATGATGATCCGGGGCCCGTCTTAGGGCCCCTGTTGGGGTCCAGGGGGCAGGGGCCCCCGGAAGCTCAGGGTTTTTAGACATATAATTACGGTCAGATAAGCAACCAGGGGCCCGCCTCAGGGCCCCTAATGGGCCCCCAAAAGCTTAGGGCCCTTGGTGGGGTTCAAGGGGCAGAGCCCCCGGATATTCAGGGAAAAAACCATGCCATTTCAGCAACATTTGTAAATCACTGGTATCGAATTAATAATATTTAATTTTTATATAGCACTTATTACAAATGTCTCTAAGCGCTTTACAAAATACTATTACCCGGGTCATTGGATTCAGTGCTTGCCCGCACACACTGTGTGCACAATCTCCACTCCCTGGGGAGCATTCCAGCCAAGCGTTACATGACGCTCAAAAACTGTATGACCAACAATGACGGTCTCATCCTATCGGGGGGCAACTGCCCCCAAGCTCCCCCATCATTACACCCAGTGGCGTACGCAGGATTTTTTCAAGGGGGGGGGGGGGGGGGTTTCAAATCGGGCCCCAAAATTTCGCAACGACTCAGCCAACCGCTGAATAAGCGGGGGGGGGGGGGGGGGGGGGGGGGGGGGGGGGAAGAGGACACTTTTTTTTTTTTTTGGTCTAGAATTTTGAAAATTTGACATTTTGTACAGTTGGGGGGGGGGGGGGGTAAGGTCAATCATCGGCAATTTTTTTTTTTTTTAATTATTTTTTTAAATTTATTAAAAAAAAAAAAAAAAAATAAAAATCTCAAAAGGGGGGGGGGGGGGGGGGGTTTTTTTCAAAAATAACATACATAAGACATACACATAAAAAAAACTCGAGGGGGGGGGGGGGGTTTAACCCCAAAACCACCCCCCTGCGTACGCGCCTGATTACACCAGTGCGAGGGAGAATAGTGAACGAGAGGGATGACGGTGACGGAAGTGACTATACCCTCACAGGTTTTTGAAGCTTTGTTGTATTAACAAATTACATTCCTTTTTAAAACAATAGTAAAAAAAACAAGCAATATAACTTTTTCACACTTCACTTTTCTACAGTATGTACTTGTACACTCTGAAGAATATTATGCGAGGGAGTGTAGCTACCGAGCGAAAAGATTTTTGCATTTTTTATTTGTCTAAACGCTGTACTCTTGGGCCTTCCAGAGCCTTAAAGTTTGTTGCAGTCTTTAGTCAGTATTTGCTATACACTTATTTTGTTGCACTTTTTCAAATTTTCAGGGGGGGGGGACGATCTCCCCTGAAAAAATTGAGGGGGGATGTGTCCCCCCCCCCCCGTCCCCCGGGATCGCTGCCCCTGAATGTAACACAAACATGATACACACTAGCCCTTGAAAGTTTGTCAAAGTGAAGAAAGGAATCTCATGATATGAAAAATATCAGCTACCGGCCGAATCAGGAGAACAAAGTAAACCACTCAACAACTGTTTTTTGTGCCCCCCCCCCCCCCCTCCGGGTGTCCCCGGGAAGTGATCCAACATGTTCTCTTCATTATTATTATGGGTAGACAAATTTAGCAGCTAAGCGTTATGCATTTGCAGCATGTCTTAAGCCGAGCCGCTTGGCAAAAATTGTGCTCGTTTTTTTTGGAGGGGTTATTGAGAAAGGAAAAGGGGGCCCGTGTCAAATTGAAAAGGGCAATTACCAGAGTTGAAAATGGAGCACTTTCGCACCTGAAAAGGGGCACTGGCACCAGAGATGAAAAAGGGCACTTATGAAAATAGGAAAGAGGCATTTTTGTCGAAAGAAAAGGAACACCTATCAGATTTAGCAGAGGTTAAAAAAAGGCATCTATATAATTATAAGAAAGGGAAGGGTCTCTTATTTTATCTGTAGGAAAGGGGCACTTATTTGGAAGGAAAGGGACATTTATTAGAAAGGAAAAGGAAAACTTATTTGAAGGGGAAGGGACACTTTTTCAAAGTAAAATGGGCACCTCTCAAATTTGAATAGAGGCAACTATTCGAAAAATGGGGAACTCATCTGAAGTAAAAGGGGGTACTTTTTCTATTTAAAAAGGGCACTTTGGGGTACTTGAATGTGAGAGGGCGCACTGTGTCCCCTGTTCCCTGCCCCCCCCCTCATGGAGGCACTGCCTCTGGTCATATTATTGATAAAATCTCAATTTCAAGGAATTTCATACTCTTAATTTGGAGGGGGAATTAAAAATTAAAGCTAAATCGGATCAGTATTATAGCACATATTACAGACGATTTGAGGCCGATTCGGCTTTTATTCTAACTTATATTCTGGATGTTGATATTCTTATCATTATTAGAACCGAAATCAGGAGGATAGTTTTCCATCATTTCCATGTCAAATATAACCGCTTTTTCTACGAAAATTGGATCGCAGGAGCAGGGGCGTCGCTAGACCTTTTTCAGTGGGGGGGGGGGGGCGGTCGTAGAGACCACCGATTACCGAATAATCTAGCCACCAATTACCGACAAAATGTAATGTCCTACTGTCTATAAATTTAACCCTATGAACCCGGAGCCGAAGGCTAAATTGTTTTTCATATGAACTATCTAAAGAAATTGCGTATGCACAAATGGTCCTTTTCCTCGACGACATAAATTTCCGAATTATTTCGTCAACTTAGTCAACATCATAGGCTCATAGTAGCTGTATATTTAAATGCAGGTGCGTATCAAGGATCTTATTGTAGGGGGACGGTAGTGAGCAAGCGAATCACTTAAAGAGCGCACTCCCTAAGGGGTGGGTGAAGGGCCTACCGCGCGAAGCGCGGAAGCTTAGACGTTTCATTAAATTATTCGAGAAAGAAGACGATTCGTTGTAACGTTCTCAATTCTTAATCCTTGTCTGAATGAAGTTTCCCCCCTCCCACGCGAAGCGCGGAAGCTTTGACGTTTCATTGAATTATAATGGAAAGAAGACGTTTTATTTACCATTAGCGAATTGTCTGGATTCAGTCCCCCCCCCCCCCCCCCCCTTCCCGCGCGAAGCGCGGAAGCTTTGACGTTTCCGTAAATTATGAGAGAAAGCAGAAGATTCGCTGTACTGTTCCCGACTCTAGCTTATTCCTTTGACGTTTCATTAAATCATTAGAGGAAGAAAACGATTCGTTGTACCGTTCCGACTCTTGATTAGCACTAATTGTCTGAATTCAGTCCCCCCCCCCCGGAAGCTGAGACGTTTCTTTCAATTATTAGAGGAAGAAGACGATTTGTTGTACCGTTTTCGAATCTTGATTAGCCCTAATTGTCTGAATTCAGTCTCGCCCTCTCGCGCGATGCGCTGAAGCTTTGACCTTTTTCTTAAAGTATTAAAGAAAGCGGACGATTCCTGTTCTCGACTCTTAATCCTTGTCTGAATTCAGTCCCCCCCCCCCCTGCCAAGCGAAGCGCAGAAGCTTTGACGATTACTTAGATTATGAGAGCAAGCAGGACGATTCGTTGTAGGTACTGTTCTCGACACTTGAATTTAGTTTCCCCCCCTCCCGTGCTTTCGCGCGGAAGCTGAGACCTTTCCATAAACTATTAGAGAAAGAAGACGATTCGTACTACTGTTATCGACTCTAATCCTTGTCTGAATGAAGTTTTCCCCCTCCCACGCGAAGCGCGGAAGCTTTGACGTTTCAATGAATTATTATAGAAAGAAGACGATTCGTTGTACAGTTCGCGACTCCAAACCCTTATAGTCTGAATTCAGTTTTCCTCCTCCCGCGCGAAGCGCGGAAGCTTCGACGTTTCCTTAAATTATGAGAGAAAGCAGACGATTCGTCGTACTGTTCTCGACTTTTTATCCTTATCTGAATATTCAGTTTTCCCCGCGCGGAAGCTAAGACGTTTCAATGAATTATTATGTGAAACATATGAGGAAATAGCTGTAACGGTGATCCAAGTAATTTGCATCGCCATATTTTATTGGCATTGCAAAAATATTTGGAATTTAATGTTAATATTTGGTGTAAATATAATCTATAAATATATGATTTAAAAAAATGCCAACAAAATTTGACTTTCCTATATATATAATTAGCTTAAATGACATATTTGCATATTTGATGAATATTCATAATTTTCAACAAAAAAAAAATTTCCATACTGTCTGATATAGGGTAAAGTGGGGCATAATGGAACACTTAATTTCAAACTTGCAATATGACGTCATCAACGACACAAAAACAGTAAAAATAACAGTTTCAGATAGATGTTGTATGAACTTTATTATGTCAACGAAAAACCGACAAAAACCACGGTAAAATTGCAGAGAAACTCGAAACGAATTTTACAAATGAAAAATCCAACTTGCCCCACCCCTGAGGCATAATGGCACTCCCCCCTGGGGCAAAATGGATCTACGGATCCATATTGCCCCATCAGAACTCTAACGTTCTATATTGAATAATGTACCTAAAGTAACTTTAAGCATACTTGGTGGGCAGAGCTGCATAATGAAAGCCTATAGTAGTTTCAAAACATTTATGGGGCAAAACTGGAAAGGTAATCGTAATAAAGCCTGGTTTAAAAGTAGAAAATGTAGACTTGTAAAATGTGCACTACACTCTAAATTTCTTAGACTGTAATCTGGGTCACATTTTCGTTCTGATACAACCACTAGTCACGTAAACTAACTGCTAGGCACATACTTTGAATTCTATACATCTAAAACTGGCTGGGAAACTAGAACAACTATCGATTGTTTTATGAACCAACTGTACTTTCAGAATGGAACATGAAACATTGGTAAAAAGGCCCCTATAAAAAGGGCGAAAACAAGATATGTTATTTTCAATTGGGGCAAAACGGAACCCTGTTATGTTATTTTCAATTGGGGCAAAACGGAACCCTGTTCCATTTTGCCCCGTACCTATATGGTCCATTTTGCCCCAATGACATACTTTTTAATAAAAGTTTGCGTAGAAAATCCTTGAAGCATAGTTGGCATGCAAACAGGCGAGTCAAACGTTGATATCTTTATGATTAATATATACAAATATTTGATTAGAATCGATACCAAAATTACCAAATTTCAGCCATATGAACATCCCCTTACATTAGATCATGAGGCTGTAAATTTTTGGATGGGACCTTACTCCGATGTGCCTCGATGTAACCGGATGAAAATTCAGTGCTGAAGTTAGTTTGGCATCTTCTCTTCCTCAAAGAATTTGCACAGAGGGCGACCTTTTTTAACATATGCTAATTTCAAAGTTCCATTTTGCCCCCCGGGTCCGTTATGCCCCACTTTCCCCTACATAGATTTCATTGATGTATCATGTTCGGTTTCGATTTGATTACATATTATGCGCATATTAATTAGACGGACTTAGTATTTTCACAACTTTTTCATATTTGCAGATTCGCAAAAATTGCAAAAATGACTTATTTTGTTTGCTTCTGTTTTCAAAACGGTAATAGATATATGAATTTTCTTTTTTGATTTTTTTGACCACAAAGATGATATTTTAGTGTCTGATAATTTAATTTATTATTTGTGTCCAAGAACTGAGTGATGAATTAAGTTGTCAACTTTGTCGAATTTGCAATTTTTGCCAATTTGACCATTTCTGGCAGGTTTTTCGGTAATTTTGCGATATCAAAAATATGGTATAAAATCACAACGCATTGACCGATTTCAATTCTGTTTTTTGTTTTTTTGAAGCTTTCATAAAGCTTGATCATTTGCAATCATCAAATAACATGACTTGTGTTTGTTGTACTTATTTTTGGTGTGCTATAGTAATATGGCACATCGACACGATTTTGATCCTGGGGCCTCACCACTGTTATAGGGTACGCGTATGCCTGTTCCCTCTTTTTGAAAGCACCCCCCTATCTGAGGACTGCCAAAATTTCCGAACTCCCCTTTTGCGGGCTTTTCGCGGGCTTTTCCTGCCTTGGAGACCCCCCTAAATACAGAAAAATGCTCAATGTACTCCCCCTAAATTCGGAATAATTTCTCAGGAGTCCAAAGAGATGAGAGAAAAAAAGACCCCCTTTTTAAAGAAATCTCCGGGTGAAAAGTCAAATACACCCCTTTTTTTTTTGTTTTTTGAATGCAATACATTTTCAATAATTCATTGAATCCCCCCCCCGGTCCCCAACATAAAAAAAAATCCTCTGTACGACCATGCATAATGGCTCAAGGCATGGGCACATAAATTGCCCGCCCCGGAGTGTGCCCTAGCGTCATGGTTCAAGATCTAGATCGCTGAACTTATTTGATCTAGATATGCTGACAGAGCGATATGGCCAGACTCTAGAGTCTAGAGCATGAGAGTGGTATTGCATCATCTTTTGCGGCATCTGATCTAGACTATCACCCTGATTAGACTCATGAAATCAGTGCCTGCATGCCTATAGCGATGCTGGATATAATGTATTAACATATTGTATGCAATGATATTTAACTGAAATCGAGTTTCAAGTTGGCCTGCGGAACTTTTTGACACCAAATGCGTTGTTATTTCAAATATCAAAAAGTTACCATTCATTAGCAGAAACAGCCACGCCCATATATCCTCGAGTGTAGAGCACACATGCTGCGATGCGAGGTGGCGCTGCGACGAAAAATACAAAGCCTGTAAATCCAGAAAGTACACGTGATTGACTCACTGTTGGATATATGAGCAGCGAGCGAAGCTCTTCCCCCGAGCTCTCCGGTCTGCGTCTTATTTTTTCGTACCACGGCGAGCCCGGATTCCTATTATTCATGAATATTCATTACGCAGGGTAGAGGAAAGCCCCGATTCTCTTGAATATTCATTATGATCGAGGCGCTTGTACGTACGCACGTACGTACGTATAGCATGCGCAGCATCGAATATCGTGTTTAACACGTACGTTGGATTAATGGTAGGCCTATAAAACGACATAGAAAAGCAATGTCATGGTCATTTAGATAATACAGTCATAAATGCTGTGTTTAATTAATAGTAAATGCCAAAATGTCAGTAGACAAGATATATTTCAAGCAAGGGTCTTGATAGGCAATTTGTGAGTAGCCTAGGCCTACTTTTCTAGGTTTGCTTTTTAAATATTACAAGCAGAGGTTGAATCTTGGTAGGCCTATTGAATGTGATCTTATAAACTGTATAAAATAAATAACATAAAGACATTTAGCAAAAATAAATACTTTTGTACTGCACTTAAATTATTTCTATGATATATGCATGCTCACTTAACTGCATGAGGAAGAAAAGGAAGACAGAAAAATGGGATTAGAAAGAACAATGAAAAAGTTATAAAATAAAATATGTATAAATAATAAATGAATGGAAGAAATAAAGAATATGGAATAGAAAGAAATAAATTGCAAGAAAATTGAAATGTAAAGAAGACGAAAGAAAAAGGGAAAGGAGCAAGATCATATTGGTACCATATCTTCACTCATTTTTCTTTTATCTACCTCTTGTTTTTGTTTCGGCCTAGCTACCATTTTTTCTTTCCTTTCTCTTTTTCTCTTAAAGTTCTCTTTTGTTTCTTTCTTACATTTTCTATCCTTACTCATATACTGTGAAGAAATGATTTCATCCTATGGCGTATTTCATCTGGATTATATGTTTGTCACGAGCCTGCTGACAAAATAATGAGGGAAGGGGCCGGGGGTAGGGGACTCGATGATAATTCATCATTTGAAGGTTTACAATATCCATGAGTTATATGCACCAACTGAAGAAAATCCATATATATGGTTGCTGCAGGAACCCCAGCACCCACAGTTCCCACGCATGATGAGTCAACTGACTCGCCGATAACTACACATTCTTTTTAAGTGCCCCCTTACCACCTGCGATAATTAACCCCTTGTTCAAATCTGACAGGCGCCCCTTTTACTTTATAATAAGTGCCACTGTTCCATTTTCATAAGTGCCCCTTGTGTTATCTGATAAAAGCCCTTTTTTCATTTTTTTTTACTTTGACACGCGTCCCCTTATACTTTCTAACAAGTGCCCTTTTATATTTCGATATGTGCCCCTTTCCCTGTTTAATAGGAGCCCCTTCCCTTTCTCATAAATGCCCCTTTGACACATGCCTCCTTTTCCTTTTATGGAAGTTCCCTTTTCTTACTGATCGGTGCCCCTTTTCCTTTTTTTTTTATAATTCCCTTTTTCTCTCTTTCTCTGTCTTTCGGAAACTATCTTCTGCAAGGTTTGTTCTCTTGACGGAGCAACCTGTTGCAATTCCTTTCTGTCTCACTTTCAATCGTACTTGTTGCCACTCATTTGCATTCACTCATTATCAACTACGATCAACCATTCCATATTCACTCCATTACTGTCCACATTTCATTTTGATTCTCTTCACTCTCCCTTTTTGCAGCCTTTGCAGGAGCTTTGCTAAAAGTAGAACATTTTTAATGTAGAGGCCAGAGAAACCGGAAAGTATGTTATTCATTTCATTCAAACATTGTTTAATTTCAATATATTGAAATAATTTTTGTTAAAGAAATTTGAATTTAACACTGGAAATTTGAATGGTTTGCCAGCCCACCGCTCCCCCCCCCCCAAAAAAAAAAACACAACACACCAACAACAACACAACAACAATTGGTACCAGGGTTTTAATTAGAAGGCCCATGTCCTGTACAATTTTATTTTTAAGAATAGTTTTCTCTTTTTTTATTAATATGACATTGGCATACCAATAATTTACCAGGAACCCCCCCCCCCTCCCATTAACAATCAACACTGCCATTATTTCTACCAACAGTAATGCTATAATTCAAAAGTTTTCACTTTCTAAATCCTTCAATATAAACATATAATCATATTTGTACATTTTTGCATCCTGTTACATGGACCATGTAGTAACAGCAACTGGAAGAGGATAGCAAGCCCCCCCCCCCCCCCCCATTTTTTTAAGTTAGAAAGCATCGAAACATGATTCTATTAAAGTTAGCAGTTTAGATACGAAAGGCAATGATGATTAGCAGTTTCCATATTTAATGCATTTAGAGGGTTGTCTTTCAAACCTTCTTACATACAATACTTGAAGTAGCAATAATTTCATAATCTACAAAACTTCTAATACAGAAGTCCATTGAGGTAAATGAATTTCAAAATGTATAATTATAATTAAAATATCATTGATTAATTCAATCTTTAATATAGACTGATAGACCTTTATCACTGAAAATTTCAAGGAGAATCTTTCTGCCCAGTCCACAGTTTCATCCTATAAGATGGTAGTTGACTTTGTTAGAATTTTAATGTTTATTCGTTGAGGATTAGTTATCTTGAATTATTTGAAAGTTGACAAGATGATAAACCTCATTAGCTTTATTGAATGTAGTATTCTACAAACATATAATACAAATAACAAATAAATATCATGTAAATATTCCAGTTTAAACGCATCTCTATTGTCCTCTTTCATTATATGAGGGTGGCAAGACGTAGTCCCGTGTAGATATCTTCTGCATTCATCACTAAAGTTGTAGCCTAGTTTCAGAAGAAATATAAACCAAGTCTGTTGAATGGAAAAATGAAATAAGAAAATCAACAATGACTAATAACATACACCCTGATACCTGCTCAAAAAAAGGAAGGACTGAAATTCACTTGGGGTTCGAGTGGGCAAACCTAAACTATTTTCTGTACAAGACTAGTTTAAATACAGACCACATCTTAGATTATTATTGATGATCCCATTAAGACGATAGGCCTGCTAGAGCTCGGATCAGACAAGGTATGAAATAAGTAATACAATGTAATACAACTCGTGCTCATACCGGTAATTGAATAATACTTGGTTAAGTATGGGACATAAAATGACCAAACAACTTGGAACAGAGAATGTACTGGAAATAATGCTACTGAAACATACGTAATGTAGATTTATTCATCTATATTGACATTTAATTTTTAATCTAAATAACAATTCTTTTACAAGTCAACTGACAATGAAAAATATCTTTTTCAGATCTATAATTTTCTGCATGACATGTGTTCCACAAAAGTTTATTGGGGGTACCTTCATGTATATCAGCACACTTGCTCGTATGAAGTGTAGTAGGCCTGCATCTCTAGATATGATCCCATCAATATCTGTTCTTTGTTCCTCTCCCGAGTTTATAAACCAGCATGCCTTCATCATCAACTGTAGAGAAGCATCATCCTACATGAGAGAAAAAAATGGACCGGTAAGTACTTCAATTAAAAACTGATACTAATGGATACATATCAACCGTAATACATCCTATAAACCGACTTTTATCAATCTTATTTTGTGTTCTTCTTCATCTTCATTGCTCAAGAAGTGAAAGGACCCCTTACAAAAAAAATAATGAGGGGTCCTGTGTATACCCAACATGTAGTGCTTTGGATGTGCATTAGCTATGGCTCTTCTAAACACAGGACCTCCTGTAAATAAGGACAAATTTTCCTTTGTAAACAAAGAAAGAAAAGACATCAATATTTGTATGCTAGGTGCACAACTGGAATAAAATATACCCTCCACTATATACGCTTGCAACCAGGCGCGGATCCAGGATTTCTTAGGGGGGGGGGGGGGGTCCAAAATTTGAAATTATGCGAGCCGAATATTGGTACGTAATGGTGACCAGCAGTGACGTAATGCAGGGGGGCGGGGGTGGGTGCAGGGAGGGGCAAGTCTCCTCCTCCCTCCTCCACGAATGCGGAAGCTTTGATGTTTCATTAAATTATTAGAGAAAGAAGACGATTTGTTGTACAGTTCTCGACTCCTTGTCTGAATTTCAAAGATGTTCTTTGTCTGCTCCTTTTTCTTCCTACGTCCGCTTCTTTTTCTTTTAATCTCTTTTTTTGTTGGGGGGGGGGGCGATGACTTTTGGGGGACTGCCCCCGCCCCCTGGCTACGGGCCTGCAGTCAGATAAACAAATTTTGATACCTTGTCCGACCCCGGAAGCTCAGGGGTTTAAGGCAATAAATTACGGTCAGATAAGCATTCAGGGGTCCGCCTTAGGGCCCTAGGTGGAATCCAGGGGCAGAGCCCCCGGAAGCTTAGGGTTTTTAGGCATTTAATCACGGTCAGATGAGCATATTTTGATGCCTCATTATTTGTTGACACTGGCAGTTAACTATTCTTTCTCTCTTTCGCTTTTTTGTTCTCTTTAATATACTTTTTTTTTCTAAAGTGAGGGGGGGGGGGGGGGAGGTAGAGAGCTGGAGGCTCCCGATCCCTGTCGTTCCTCGGGCACTGACATGTAGGAATCTCAAGAATCATATTTCTTGCCTGGCTGTAAATTTAGGAATCTGTTATTTTCCAACAATTGCATAAAAAAGTATAATTTACTCAAAGTGAAGAAAAATCTCGGAAATTATGTCATTTCAGCATTATTTGTAATCCACCTTTGGAATTAAAAATAAACCACGTTTAAATTTGATTTCCCCCAAGCCCCCCCCCCCCCCCTACCGTGCGGGGGGGGGGGGGGGGGGTTGCTTAATAGATAATATTATACATCTGGAAAATGATATACAGAAGAACTTAGAAACTAGTGTAAAAACTCGCAGTATTTATAGATTTAGAGAAGGCTTTCGACTCTCTGTCGAACAGTGGTTTCTATGGCCTATAGTATGAACATGAAGTAGTACTAAGTAGAATTAGTTTATTATAACAAGAAGAAGTAGACTACATACCGTATAAGTAAACATAATTGTCGACTAGCCTAGAGGTCTTCTCTTATACAACGTCCAACAAAAATAGATTTATCAAATGAACTGCACATTTCAGAGAAAAAAATCTTTAATAGGTCTAGAGTCGAGAGTCTAGACCTAGATCTAGAGTCTAGACCTATAGAGGTCTATAGTATATTGACAAATTGACAAGCACGCGCTGGACACACACAGCATCTAAACATTAAATAAATGAATCCTAGACTAGTTTGTTTGTTTTTCTTTGAATATTTTTATTAACAAATTCCAGGTTTACATCTAAATGAAATAGGGTTTGGAGCTGTTTGATTATCCATGGTCACAAACAATTTTGGTCTAAAAGTTGACACGCACCAATGATGCAACTGAGCGAAATATGGCACTGAGTGTAGCCAACAGAGTCCACATCTAGTGTATGATAGTCTATATCTAAACAAGAATTAACCCTCTTGGATTATTAAAGAAATCATACTTCATAGATTATTTTAAGGTGTAACGTTAAATCTAGATTTAAATTCAATCGATGATTGTTGAATTAGATTCACGATGACGATCAAATTTTGAATAAAACCTGATTAGAAAGTTTTATCTTGATGCAGATGAGCACCGAAATTCTCCGGGGTGGGCCTGCCGGAACCCCGGGGCTCTAACTGGAGTACTAGGGTGACATGACGGCAAACCGCAGTCAAACTACTTCACGACGATGAATATCAAAGTGCAATTTCGAGAGAAATATTTTCCTAGCCTTTTCCCCAAAAAATCTGTTAAGAGTCTCAAAATGTAAAGAAATTACCGTAAATCACGAATTACGGCTTTTTCAAAATTAATTACTAAATTCACTCAATCATTAGATCTACTCACCCATTCTCCATTCTCGGTGAACTAAATCTTCTCACTTTGTGCGAGTATAAGTAGCGTCAACAACATGCACAGCTAGCATGCATAGTTCCCACCTCGATTACATGAATATTCAAGAGAATCGAGACTTTCCCCGACCCTGCGTAATGAATATTCATGAAATAACAGGAATCCGGGCTCGCCGTGGTACGAAAAAATAAGACCCACGCTGGAGCTGTGGCACCAAATCTGAAAAGCTCAATATGAAATCATTAATTATAATAATAAAAGTACTAAAACAAACCAATCATATCAATCACTTATTTAAGGGAAATTAAGAAAAAGTTATGTCAGGTATTAATGATTATAGATCTATTATCTACAGTTTTTGCATAATAGAATTATTTATACTTTGCTTTAAAGGTAAAGACCAGTATTGGAAACGCCCCAATTTCAAAAAATGAAATGGAAGCTCTCATTACCAATCATGTGAAAGAATATGTTTTGACTAATACATGATGATAACAAATTTGCCGGGAAACCGCCTACTAATTCATATATTTGGTAAATTTGTTTCTCTCATGGTCTGGTGAGAGATATAGGGTAGTCCCATATACATCTTTCTGTGTATAGTGCTTGTAACTTTACGAAGAATGGGCCAAATTTCTTATCATTTTGATGATTCCAGAACCTTGCAGATGCTATAGATGCTAGATGATCATCCTTTTCTGATCGATTCCACAACGTTTCTTTCACAATGCAATCGCATGACCATTACTGGTCTTAATTTACCTTTAAAGAGATGCACACTGGCAAAAAAATCCCCCCAAAAAAGTTATTTACAAAAAAATCGTCATCATCATCATAGGAAACCTTAACTGAATCTTTTAAACTTTCTTCCAACCTTTTGTTTGAGTCATAATTTATGATGAATAGAATTTTTAAAAAATATTAAATGGCACTAAATTATTTAAAACGAAATGTTAGTCATCATGGGCAAGACTTAATGAGGTCCATGCTGAGAAGGATTAACTTCCTGAATATGTTATCTCAGCAGCTTCTGTTAACTATTTTAAGAATAGACTAGAAAAAATACTTGTCTATATAAACCATGAAATATGAGCCTGTATAAGCTGTATAACCTGATATATTGCAAGAAATTTCACACTTAAATGACAAGGATGATGTATATTAACCACTGAACTCTGCAGAAGACATATAATTATGATCATTCAACAGGCATATTCATATAGCATCGCTGGATTAAAGTAAATTAAAGGAATGTAAATCTATGACATGTATATAGCATAATCTCAAGTATAGCTCGTAAATTGATAGTTCTATACCAATTCGACCTACAAAAGTCTACCGGTGAATTCAGTCATCTGTGGCGCCGCGCCTCACAATCTGGTAATTATTAACTTTATTTCCAAGGATTTTGGATTACAAATTTGACTTACTGATTATGAAGCTTTGTAAAACCAGATTTGTTTCTATTGTATGATATAAAGTTAACGCCGATCAATCTACTTAAATGTCAATATCCTCTATAAATGTGTTACAATAATACGCTCAGTCCCATTAGCTGATGTTCATGTAGTGTCAAGATCTGTGTCTGTGAGCTGAGCTAGAGTCAAAGAGTGTGAGAGTGAGACCGAGAGTCAGAAAGAGCGAGGCCATTGCCACGGACATGGTAAGGGGCGCTTCACACATTCTGTGTATCTTGCATCTCTGTTTAAATTTTCTTAAACCTTGAAGAAGATCTATGTGACTCGCTTTGAAACCCTAGGTTGTAGACTAATTTATGCCTGATTTGTCAAAATCATTTGTGCCAGTTTTTAGTTTAGATCTATTTGTGGTCTAGACCTTCTAGACTTTTTTCTAGGCCTATTCTGAAATGTTTAGTTAAAACTTTTAAACGGAATTCATGAAGGGCATGTCTACACTAGACCCTAGGTCTACAGACTCAGTGTAGAAATTATTTTAATTTGAGAGTTTGCCTATTGAAGATGTCACTTCTTTCCTTTGATTCTTTCTTTTTATTCATTTAGATCTAGATCTATTTATTATTATTTCGTATTTTTTTTTTTTTTTTTTTTTGGGGGGGGGGGGGGTGGAGGTATTTTCTCTTCTTTTTTTAATAAATGTTGTGTTCACCACTTTTAGTCTTTTTATGGCTTTCATGTTAATAGCATCGCGAGTGACGCACTTAGTTTTTAAATTAAATCGCAATCAGACCAGGCAGTGGACCGACAGTCAAATCTAGTAAAAAAGAATTGGGACCAATTCAACAATAACAACAAATAAGTAATCTAGAGTAGGTCTATTTAGTTTTACTGCCAGATCATCATATTTTCCTCTTTTTTTTCTGCATATAAAAAGTTTTGATGTGGCAGCAAAATAGGATGTTGCTGAATTGCTGAATTACAAAATGTATTTTCTGTTTCCTCTGTCTTGATGATTTCATTCACAGTGACAGTTAAATATAATGGTTACCGGTACAATACTAAACGGGCTATGACAT
The DNA here is from genome assembly GCA_035222895.1 of Strongylocentrotus droebachiensis. Lineage (NCBI taxonomy): Eukaryota > Metazoa > Echinodermata > Echinoidea > Camarodonta > Strongylocentrotidae > Strongylocentrotus > Strongylocentrotus droebachiensis. The sequence goes on from JAVYIG010002589.1 coordinate 18,423, forward strand.
CAGGCATGTGAAATGCAATAAACTTTCACTTTTTTTATTAGCATATCTTATAGATTGATTGCACACTGGTAGTTGTTCTCAACCAATCTGCACTCATGAAGATGAGAAGAGGGAAATCCTCGCTGGGTGCCCCCTCAGCTTCGGGCAGCAAGGATGAGAAAGCAATGCCTCCCGTCTCCATCTCCCCGGAACCGAGCGTGGACTCCCCGGGCAAGCTGCCCCAGCCGGAGTGGGCAGGAGGGAGTGGGACGGAGACGGAGCCCAAGCCTGAGGAGGAGAAGACAGAAGAGGGCAGCAAAGCTAGCGTACCCGCGGCAGGTGGTGGTGGTAGTTCAGCGTCCCTTCAAGAGATGAGAGCTGAACTTTATCGTCTCGTTAGAGAGACACACAAGGTTGGTTGAATAAATTCCAGCTATCAAACTGGGCAGTGTTTCACAAAAATTGTCATCAGGGACAAATGACAGTTTTTGTTGTAAGCTACTGAAATCCTTGCTTCTGATTGGTTATCAGCAGATTTGTCACTGATTTTTGTCATTTGTCATTAAAAAAAGGCTTTGTGAAACAGGTCCCAGGGCAGCATTTCATAAAACCGTTGTAAGTAGAAGTTCGCAAACAACCCATTGAATTGCATATCTTAACACATGTTTCAATGGGATGTCGGACGGTTAATTTGTGCTTATGACGATTTCATGAAACGATGCCCAGTTAAACTTGGGCCAGAATATTTGGGAAATATGTGTAAAAGTAAAATTGTATTCAATGGGTCGAATTCGTTTGCCAGTCGCTTAATCTCTAGGCTGAAAGAGCTATTGGTGTATAATGTTCCAGAGACACTAAGTGCACTTCATTTGACAAGTCAACTAAAGAGGTCTGTATCATGTTTTCGGAAGTTGACCAAAGCAGAAAAGGAGTTGATGCAGTTCTGTGTATCAAAATTGAACAAAAGAAAGTGAGTAACACCAAAACAGGGGGTCGAGAGGTGGTCTTTACCGGCATATATAATTGTCTTTTAGTTCCAATAAGGGGCATTGCTCAAGGGATACAAACATTTAGGTATACATACATGAATGATTGCTATTTAAAGATAAATTTCGCTGTAGTAGTGTGGGTTAGTATGTTACTCTTTTAAAAGAAATATTTTAAAATTGCAGTTCTAGCAAACTGTGTATTAGAATTGACTGATTATGTGTACTCTTGATGTGCATATTAACTCTTATCCTGCCATGAGACTGCTAGCGCGCTATTGTTATAGTGCCATGTGCACGCGAGCGTGCTATCGATTGAAAGCCACGTTCATGCTAGCGAGCCACCGCTACAGTGCTTTGTGCGCGCTAGCGCGCAGATGTAATAACAGTTATTGTTCATGCCCATTGCACCGTGCTGAGTACTTTTGCAGCGCTATTGAAAGTACCATCTCGTGCATCAGATTATCGGCTTTGGATTACGCGTCTTTGTATACAACAGTCAGATTGGATTTTCTCGAGTAATTCAGCGATTTTTTGTTTGTAAAGATTTAAATAACACGCACTTGAACCAACCTTAAAATTAACTTGGCACGCAGGAGATTAGCACTGTGGCACAATAGGAATTAGCACTGTGGCACTGGGTGCATTGTATGGGTGGCAGCTTAAGAGTTAATGGCTGACTGCAGATAAATAATAATCTCCCCGACTGTAGAAGAAGAAAAAAAAGAAGAAGACTGGAAAGAGAATAAAACAATGAGGATGCTAAAGTATGTTAATTTGAAAAGATGATTAAAAAGCATATCTGACTAAACAAGATGATATTAAAAACTGAAAAGCTAACATGCATTCCACTTTTTTCCAGGGCAAAGAAAGGAGCGAGGTCAACCTAGGTCATATCACAAAGACACAAGAAAGTATTAATCAGAATCAGAAGATATCTCCTTACTACCGCTCCAAGCTACGTAGCCTCTACCAGTCAGCACTCTCAGATGCAGAGAATGAGGCAGAGTAAGTTGGGTTACATTCAAAGCTGAGGTTATTCAAGACATATGAGGCGTTGCAAGAAAGTTGCGATTGAATGCAAGTTGCAAAATTGGCAACTGATATTTGCAATCGATTGAAACTCGACTTTCTTGCAATGCCCCACTAGTCTCCTAAATTTCCTAGGATTTTGTTAGGATTAAAGTTTTAACAATTAAATTAAGTTACTGGTAACTAGATCAAGCTTTTATTCTCTCCCTCTTTCTCTCTCTCTTACTAATGGGGCGTTGCCAGAAAGTTGAGTTGTGATCAATGGCAAATTTGCAATTAAACGCAAGACTTATGCTTGATTTGGGGGGTTTGCAATTGATTGCAACTTTCTTGCAACGCCCCAATAGATATCCTAATTCTAATATTCTATTCTATTCATGTGAAGTTAGGAGAGAGGAAAGCTATGTATTAGCTACAGAAAACAATGATTTCCCAAGTGACAGGCTCAAAGTCTTCTAAAACTTAGTTCAAGGAGACGTTATAAAATGATATGAATGTATCTGGCCTCGCACAGGTTAATGCCTAAGACCAGGGCAGCATTTCACGAAACTGCCATAAGTACAAGTTCGCCGACAACCCATTATTAAAAATGTGTGTTATATTTAACACACGCTTCAATGGGATGACTGTGAAGTTGTACTTATGACGGTTTTGTGAAACAATGCCCAGAAGGCTGGGAGAAATGTCCAATACCACAGTGCCTCTTTCAACAAGCAACCCCTTCAATTACCCCTTTGGACACTTAAACGTGTAACCCCTGGAATACTACCACCAGACAATTACTACCAAAGGAAAGCTTGTCCCTTGGCAATTTCCTTGTTGTTTATGCTACCCATGATCCCCTTTTTCTTATTTTATTTGAGAGCTGATTTGATGAGATAACCACCTGCCAGTGACCACTCAGGGAGGTCTAATCCCTCCTGGCCAGACTAGGCTTTAATATGTATGGTATTTAATCACATTCCTACCTGTATGTAATTCTTCCTGTGAAGATTGTACAGGAAATCACTGGAGAAGATCACAGAGATCAAGAGCATACGCAACGAGCAGCGTCTGCAGGCAAGGAGCGCAGGACTTCACTCCGACTCGGACGGACCTAGGAAGATCATGCGGAGAGGGGTGCTCATGAACATGCTTCAACAGACCGCCCTCACGCTACCTCTCTGGATAGGGCGAACAGGAGAAGAGTAAGTGCTGGGGGGTGTTTCACAAAAGATCCTAAGTCGCACTTTAAGATAAGTTGAGTACTGGTCATGATTGCATTGTGAAAGAAACGTTGTGGAATCAATCAGAAAAGGTTGATCATCTAGCTTATAAGTATGGACCATGTTTTATCTGATGTTCTTCCACACTTGCATAATAACAATGATAACGCTCACAAATTATTTTTCAACTCTTCCCGGAAGCCAACCTTCTATTTAACTCTAAGTTGGACTTAAACATTATGGAGAGCCATTTGTAGCCTTAAAATAAAATATATTCAAAAAAATTCAAGTATTTTTTACTTTTTATAAATTCCACATCAACAACATAAATCTCCTTGATAATAGAAAATATGAATGATTTGAATCAACATTTTATACATTTTAAAATAACTTTTACAAAATATTTTTGAAGATGCTAATGGCTTTCCATAATTGTTAAGTCAAACATAGAGATAAGTTCAACTTAGGATCTTTGCGAAACACCCTCCTGTAGTCTTAAATTCCTCCTAAGTGGGGTTTCCAGGCTCATAGATTCTGCAGTGCACAATATAGGTTTTATTTGGACCTTCTGAAGCCCCGACTACAACAGATTAATAGCAACTAAACCAAAGTGGAGAGAAGATTGCGTGTCTGATGATTGCTTGCTTGAAACATGCTGGTAGTTGGCTGACATTTTGAAAGTTAAGATATACAGTACATGCCATACCTATTGCTGCACACCATTGTTATTTATCTATGATTATATTTTCAAAGTGTCTGGATATATCTCTGAATTAAACAATCTTACAATGTAAGAGTCTTCCTAAATTTTAGAGGATTGTTTCACGTCGAGTTCTTGTTGAGCCCTGCCATATATTACTCAAGTCACTTCTAAAATTCAGTCAGTTAGATGAAGTGCATTTAAGTGATGTCGATGTTAACATTATCCAAAGTTGCCTTTCTGGTTGAAAAAATTGGAAGATTGGTACATCGCACAGTAATGAAGGCTGGTCAAAACATTGAATAAAAGTTAAAAGTTTACACGATTGAACCGGGTGATACTATTTTTTGGGGGGTTTATATTGAACAAAATGATTAAAATTTAGGAAGTGATATAGAGGCACAGTAGTGCCGGTTTATGTATTTGTATGCTCCCTTATTATTGATATACTGGTACTATTTTTGCAACTATACGTTGAAGGGGGCTGCAATCTACAAGCCTAACTTTTCAGCAGTCCCCTCCATGACCAACCTGTTTTATATGCCTGTTGTACACTATGGACCAGTTACAATTATATTGTTAAGTTTCATTGTTTAACTATATACAATGCAATCCCATTTATTTTGTTTTATTTTGTTGGAAATGGAAATAAACGAAATTAAATGAAATGAAATTTAGAAGAAAAAAAAAGAAAAATCTAAATTGTTTTGTTTTTCCTTGGTGATAGAAAACCCCCACCCCTGTGTGGTGCTGTAGCAGCAGAGTCGAGCTACATCTCCAAACCAGGAGACTACATAGCAGCCAGGGTGAGAGGGAGCGACGGAGACGAGAACTGGATCCTGGCCGAAGTCATCTCCTTCAACTCAGGCACAAACAAGTATGAGGTGGATGACATCGATGAGGAAGGCAAAGAGTGAGTGAGATTAAGAGCCGTTGTAGATTGCTTCCATGATTGAGAGTGTATCAGGACGACTAGCCCCAGGAACATGATACCCATACATCTATCTAGGAACATGATGTTGGCTGCCAGCAAGAAGGCCGGAAGAGCCATGAATGTTCAATGGCAGTACCAGCCACCTTGAGGGCAGATGACAACTGAATTTGTTTAAAGGCATCGTTTAACAATGTTAAATCTGAGATGCATGGCCCTACATGTTATCAGTGTCTGTGATATGGTGTGATATTGAAGCCCTAAAAGCCTTAAAAAATTGCACGATTCAAAATGATCATAAAGTGCCTCAAAAAAGTAAAACTCTTTGAGTGACCGGTTTTACCATACTCATTTCTGTAGACTGTAATGTTATAAAAACTGTTGGGAAAACGATTTTTGAAATTTCCAATTCCAATCATAAATGTCTTGATAACCAAACAGGCGATCCGCTTGTAAATGTCATGGGATTCCTGACTGACCTAAAGGTTTATAATTCTGATTGCAGCATGAGCTAAATCCAGGATTTTGTTTAGAATCTGAGACAAAGATATCCAATCCCTTTAAATATTCAAACTACTATACATGGATGATTCATTGATATACAGAATATATACACCCCTCTTCAATCTTTTTTGTTTTTTCTCATTACTCAGGAGGCACCTGTTATCAAGACGGAGGATAGTTCCACTACCTTTGATGAAAGCTAACCCAGAGACCAATCCAGAAGCATTATTTAAGAAGGGAATGGTAAGATGGGTACCGGTACATTTCTTTCATTGTTTGTATTTAGGTTTGAATTGACTTTTATATGTACACTATCTATGATGATTGGGTTGTAGAAGGGTGGATGATGATAAAAAGACCCACCTTAGAGTCTGGATTCACTTGTTGAACCTAATAATTTATTGATGTGCTCTTTGTTTTCCTTTTGTTAACTTATTAGTGAAGGACAATTAACATACTTGGCATTTTCGTTGTTGCAAGGTAGTAGCACTCAGTAAGCTAAATCTTTTTCAACAATTTCAATAACTAACCTTTCACCTGGCTCATCAATTCAATACTGGAAAAAATAGTTATATAACTTTTGGACTGGGCTTCTTCAAGCAGAGCCCCCCAGATTTTATGCTCTTTCAAAAACAAAACAAAAATAGAATAGTTGTCTTGATCATTGTGCTCAATTAAAGTTATTATCATTCTGTGGTATTTTATTTTACGAAAACTTAAGATAAATATGGCAATACTTAGCCCATACATGTAATTTTGGACCCTTATTTTCTTTCTCTTTCTCTCTCTCTCTCTGTTCTGTCTTACAGCTTGTGATGGCGCTGTACCCCCAAACCACATGTTTTTATCGAGCATTAGTGGAGCGACCTCCAGAAGGGGTAAGAAAGACCTTTGTATTAGGATTATTTTTTTTATGTGTGGCCATTCAATATAACCTGCAAAAAACTAAAAACTGGTGGTAACTTTGCCATGGATATTAACTACCATGGAAACATCACTCATCAGCCAGTCAAATCCATGGAAGTTACCATTCATTGCGAAGTTAACATCAATGGTCAGTTCTATGCAACAGCCCCCAGATAGTTTTCTCAGCCACAAGGACTTTTATTTAACGAAATTTCACTGTATATCTTCAGCTCTTTGATAAGTGGTTCTGTGGACTGTATTTCGCCACTTTTATTTCAAAATTATGTTTTGTATATTTATATAACATATTTGTATTATTTTACGAAAGAATGTCCTTATTGTTATGCATTGAATGTTTATATCTGTATTGTGAAGCATAGAAATTATGTTCTAATGAATACATATAATGTAGACAGGGATGCCAGTTAGAATTGATCAGAAGGCCCGAAAATCACCTAGAATGAGCTATTTTGTACACAAAAAAGCCTAAAATATGGTCTGAGAATAACTTGCCTTGGCCTGAATTCAGGCTATTGCCTGAAAACTGGCATCCCTGTATAGATACAATTAGTTAATTTGAACAGATAAAGTACTATGTATGTATATAGAGTGGTGAAGTGTGACGTCATCAAAAAAAAAAATTCTTGAATTTCCCATTTTTTTTTCATTTTCCGAAAGAGCATCAAACATAATGTCCAAATATCGAAAACCAATTGAATATGTTAAGTATTGGCTGAGATATATATATGTCCTATGGGAACTCAGTGTTATATGCTATATGTTATATGCTTAGGAGCCAGAGCATATAACACTGAGTTCCTATGGGGAGTATAGTTATTCAGATGGTCTTATCTCAGCCAATACTTAACATATTCAATTGGTTTTCGTTATTTTGACATTATTTTTGATGCTCTTTCAGAAAATGAAGAAAAAATTGAGAAATTCTAAAAATTGATTTTTATGACGTCACAGCTTCGGTACTCTAATGATGATTTTTACAATTTGTTTGTCTCTTCTTCGCAGCCTATTGATGATTACTCAGTTCTGTTTGAGGATAACTCCTACGCAGACGGCTACTCACCAGCACTGAAGGTTGCCCAGAGATATGTCGTCCAGGTCAAGGAACCGCGGAAAAGATGAGGAAATCTTCAGACTATTGGAGGATGAATGATTTCTCTTCTAAGAACAATCCAAAGATCCTTTATGCCGGTGAGGTTTCTGTGGCATCTTCTCATATTCGACATGAATGTGATGTTGAGTAGAACTGATCTCTGCCTGACTTCTAAGAACAATCCAAAGATGAAAGATCCTCTATGTAAGGTTTATGTGGCATCTTATCATTTTCGTCATGAAGGTGATGTCGAGTAGGTTGCTATGCCAACGAGGAAGACCAGTTGAGAAAGTAATTTAGGATGCAAACTGTTGGAAGATGAATGATCTCTCCTCGACTTCTAAGAACAATCCAAAGATGAAAGATCCTCTATGTGGGGTTTACGTGGCATCTTCTCATTGACGTCATGGAGGTAATGTTGAGTAGGTTGCTATGCCAACAAGGAAGATCGGTTGAGGAAGAAATCGAGGATGCAACTTCTGTATCAGCTGAGCAGCAGCAGCAAACCAGTTGGCCTACATGTATTTGGGACTCTCCTTACATAGAATGCCGGTGTAACTAGCCGTCAGCGGTTATCTGTTGATACCTGGAGTGGCTATTGTTTGCAATTGTACGATATGTATATTTTTGAGAAATACATCTTTGTCATGCTTGCAGAATCGCAATGGCTTTCATGGTGCCATCTTGCAGGGGCCCTTTCTTCGGTTGAACGTGTGTGGACATACAAGTCCTCAAGCAACATCAAACAAGCAAATGTCGTCACCTCATTATCTGCAGTTGTCTCAATTCTGGCCCTTGTACTGCACATGGCTTCATGCCATTTCATGATTCATCTATAGCACTTGTGAGCTTCATTTTAAGGCTATTTATTTAAAGCGGGACTGCAATACTTGTAGCTACTTGCGCCCTCTATATAGCAAACAATGCCTAAGCGGTACCCGTTAGTCCCCCATGGTACCCTTTTGCTTATGTTAATCAAGAGCCGATTTGATGAGAAAACCACCTTTCAGTGACCATGCAGGGAGGACTTCTCCCTCCTGGCCAAACTAGTGCAGATAGGCTCTAAAAAAAGAAGAAGAGAGTGTTCCTGCAAGGAACAAGAAACTGGCTTTGTCCATTTGTCACTCTGTGAATTCAGGCTTTAGATATTGACTTCCCATAGTTAAAGCTCACCTTGAATATGCTTTTGTATACCCTACCCTACCCTCTCTTGTACACTTACCCTTCGTTTTGTAATCAGGTTACATTGATTTATTGTGCCATTATCCATGGTATATGTGATACTGTTTTTGCAAACTGTTTTTATATATATGCTGCAGGCATTTTTTGTTGTTACTTGTAATCCTTTGTCCTGATACTTCTTTATCAATATCTGAAAAGGCAAATGAGACACGACTTCAAACAGTTGAAATTTATCAAGGTTATACTGTTGTGCAATGCTTTTTGTGGACATGGGTGGTCATTTTGCATATTTTAAGTATAAATACAAGTTTATTTGAAGTCCTCTAGTGCAACATCAGTCAAAGCCATTTGTATTTTAAAGCTATTGGACTGTATTGGGCATAGTAAGTTGAGGGGGTGGAACAATACATGAAGACTTCAAGGATATAATTCTGTATTAACTTCAAATTCACAGCTGAAATTAAAAGATGGTTCAAGAAATCAAAAAAAGCAGCACAATTTAAAGGTGAAAATAAGTTTTACGACCAGACAGATATTCAATGTTTTTGGTGCTATCCTATTAGTCTTGAGGCTTATTTGAGGAAAGTTGGCGATTGATTTGGTCTTTTCGGACCTTATCTGTGACAATCATTAGTGCTGTGTAGTACTTTGAAGAAGTTGTATTTACTAATTTGACTAAGAAAGACATTTTACAGTACAGCTTGGATATAATTGATAAGAAAATAGACGCTTACTGACAATCATTTTTGTATATTTCATGTCATTCTTTATTTACAAATGAACCATACTATACTATATATTTGAACAAACATTGTTTGACTTTTTACTTTGGTACATTTAGTCTTACATATTAGCAATATTGTAAAAGGTAATGGAGGGAACTGAGATACATGTAATTGGTTAAACAATCATCAAAAACAAAATGTATTCAGTATGAAACTATTCTGTACTCAACGGACTACGTAGGAGAAAATACAAGGCACATAAGTGGCATCAAAGGCATAGATTACATTTCTGCACACATAATACATTAATATCTCATGTTCTCGACTTGCAAATTTTCTTTGTTATGATTCATTTATGTGAAATTGTCCAAAATTCTTATATGCATGCAATTTTCTGGGTTACAGTAGTAATTTACTTGAAAAGCTCTCCGTCAAGTCCCATTTCAATCTGAAAGCATACATTCCTAGCAGCAGTTCAATGCACTTTTTATATAATTTTTTATTTAATTTTATAGTGAAATACTCGACTGTGACTTTCTTTTGTTATAAATCAATGCCTGGAGGAGTGAAAAAAAATTGAATATCTTATTCATTTGTGGAATTCAGTCACATTTAATGAAACTTGTAAAGAAAATATTATTAGAGAAGTTGATTGGAAACTATTCTGGATGTTTTAATATAGTACTGTTTGTGGCTAGAACAACAAAGTATATCTGGAGTTGTCTTTATGTGAAACTTGTACAAAAGAGAGGTTGTTGGTAAATGTATATTTATTCTGTACATTAAAAGCGATCATATGGCACATATTCTTATTAATATAATAAAGCCTCTTAGATATTATACAACTCAAAATAAATTAATAGCTTGTTCTTTTTCTTTGTTGTCACCCGTCTTCGTCATATTCTTCATCAGGGGCACACTGTGTGATGAAAAAGAAAGAAGGGAAATTATGAATACCCATGATTAATTTCCTTATTTTATGCAGAGCATAATACATGTACTTGCTTCCATTTAGGGGTCATTTAAAGGAATCGTGCAAAAAAAGGGTCGAGCTAAAAGCTTTTGGTTTCATCAAACTAATACAAATATGTTAAGTCATTAGGCTGTAGACCCTTGATGTGTATCAAACATTCAATGAATACTCTTTAAAAAAAAAATGAAATGAAAGTTTCACTTTTGCTTTGACCTCAACTGATATGCAAAGTCACCTTTTGTTAAAACCAGAAACACAACTTAAGATTTCACTCATGAGGAGTGACCTACTGCTCTATTTGTTTTGTACAGAAAATCATAAAAAAGGGTACTATTTTTTATTACATTTCATGAAACATTCATGAAGCACAATTATGAAAAATACTTCCATGGAGAAATATGGAAAAAGTAAGGAGACTTCTTGACTGGAGAAGTCACCAAGATGCAAATTCATACCTTTCAAACTATCCTATTCTTTGACATATTTTCTTCAAACATTCATGCTTTAATCTCATTCCCTGCATCTATTGACAGCCAAACTGATACATGTACTAACTGTTCAAAAGAGCTTTCTCTCTCTCTCTCTCTCTCTATCTTTCTGCATACATAAATCACACTGACAACATTCCATATTTTCTACAGGTAATAAAATGTCTTTGGATCAAAAAGTAATTTTGACATTGAAAAATGTACTAAGGGAACCTGTCTACAAAGACCCCTTTTTGTGTTTCCCTTGGGCTGTTGCTATAGACAGGTTTGACTGCACTTACATAATATTCCACAAAGGAGATCTGTCCATCCTCATTCCTAATCATGTACTGAAGAGACAGGAAACCTCTATTGTCTGTTCGTATGGACACCTTGCTAGACTGCATTAATGCCTTGATGGAGGGCTTCAACAGACACAGCTTATACCTAGGGTGGGGTTAAGAGAATGAAACTAGTTAATATCAGCAATGTGACCGTGGCCAATGAACTGAACAGAATCAAGATACAAGGAACCTCTATTGTCCGTTCATATGGACACCTTGCTAGACTGCATTAGAGCCTTGATGGAGGGTTTCAACAGACACAGCTTATACCTGAAGTAAGGTGGAATGAACAGAACAAAACTATCAAGCTGAGACTGTTTGAAATCATAAGTCTGAAAGAGGCTATCTATCTAGTATCTACTAAAGAGACAAGAAATTTTAAGTCTGAAAGGGACCAGCTACTGAACACGTTGGAAACACCCCTTGTCTTTTTGTACGGACATCTAGCTAGGTTAATAGCCTTTGGTTTACAACCAGTTTGTCTGCTAATTGATCTATTCACATATGATCTACCGGTACACCCAGCATGTCTGCTATTTATTCATTTATTTGTTTCTGATAATACATGGTCTAATAATTATTTTGTCTGTTTTTCATTTGGTCTAATGATCGTTAGGGCAGAATAATTATTAAAACAAATGGATAGTAGACGGGCTTGGTGTAGACCATATGGAATAGACTAATTGGGTAGTACTTGATATAACGTTATCTTGCACATGTAGCTTGATACAAAGTCAAGTCTATTCTCCAAATAGATTATATCAGATCAACCTCAACTACACATACCATGCCGATATGACCAGATACATTTCTTGATAGCAGAGCAATAAATCATGACCTCTAGAGTCTATTCCCTACTGAACTGTAATTTGAAACTAATATACTGGTAGAAATCAAGTTACATGTATATCATTATACGGGTCGAGAAAGAGAGACAGAGAGAGATAGAGAGAGGAAGGAGAAGGGGAAGAGATAGAGAGAGTGTGTAAGAGAAATAGAGAGAGAAGGGGAAGAGAAATGGAGAGAAATTGAGAAGAAGAGAGATAGAGAGGGGGAGAGAGAAGAGGAAGAGAGAGAGAGAGAGAGGAAGAGAAATAGAGGGAGATGGGGAAGAGAAATAGAGAGAGAGGGGGGAGAGGGGGGAGAGAGAGAGAGAGAGAGAGAAAGAGAAGGGGAAGAGAAATGTAGAAAAATGAAGAAGAGAGATAGAGAGGGGGAGAGAGAAGAGGAAGAGAGAGAGAGAGAGAGAGGAAGAGAAATAGAGGGAGATGGGGAAGAGAAATAGAGAGAGAGGGGGGAGAGGGGGAGAGAGAGAGAGAGAGAGAAAGAGAAGGGGAAGAGAAATAGAGAGAAGGGGAGGAGAAAGAGAGAGAGAGAAGGGGAAGAGAAATAGAGAGAGAAGGGGGAAGAGAAAGAGAGAGAGAGAAGGGGAAGAGAAATAGAGAGAGAAGGGGGAAGAGAAAGAGAGAGAGAGAAGGGGAGGAGAAAGAGAGAGAGAGAAGGGGAAGAGAAATAGAGAGAGAAGGGGGAAGAGAAAGAGAGAGAGAGAAGGGGAGGAGAAAGAGAGAGAGAGAAGGGGAAGAGAAAGAGAGAGAGAGAAGGGGAGGAGAAAGAGAGAGAGAAGGGGAGGAGAAAGAGAGAGAGAAGGGGAGGAGAAATAGAGCGAGAAGGGGGAAGATAAATAGAGAGAGAGAAGGGGAGAAGAGAGAGAGAAGGGGAGAAGAGAGAGAGAAGGGGAGAAGAAATAGAGAGAAAGAGAAATAGAGCAAGAAGGGGAAGAGAAATAGAGAGAGAGAGAGAGAAGGGGAGGAGAACAAGAGAGAAGGGGAAAGTGAGAAATAGAGTGAGAAGGAGAAGAGAAATATAGAGAGAAGGGGAAGAGAAATGAGAGAAAGAAAGAAAGAAAGAAAGAGAGAGAGAGAGAGAGAGAGAGAGATAGATTCTTTCTCACCTTGTGCTCTGAGTCTGTGTGCATTGAAATGACTCCACCATATCTGAGTCCTTGGGGAAATCAGACTGTTTATAATGGAAAGAGAGAGAGAGAGAGACATTGATATATACACTTCCTTCCACATGACATTATCAAATTTATTGCTAAGCAATTAAAGCTCATCTTACATTTCTTCACTACTGTAGGAGTGTAGGTTATAAATCTTCAATGGTACTTTATCACACTGTACCGTTCTATTTGTGTGCTGAATGCTGAGGAAAGTGGGGATTTTCTTTTACACAAATGCCTACATAACTTTGTCAAGATTATGAAAAACTACTGATGTGAATTTAGTCAGAATGAACTATATTCAGCCAAGTTGATTGCCCTTAGAAATTTTACACAATATGCATGAAATTCAAGCATGGCATATGAAGTTTTAAAATACCATAAAAACATATGCTTGTACTTCCATACAATCTGAAGAGGGTCAGTTTCAGTTTCATCTTTCAATGTTAAATGCTTTTCTCACAAGACAATTATTTTAGGTAGCATCACTTAACGTCAATCTCCACTTTAAATGGCAATAGAATGCTGTGGTATGATAATAAAATCGCATATATTTCATGCAATGACAATTACCATGCATGCACAATGGCATCAAGACGATTCTGAAATTATGATACAGTTGCCTGTTTTCAATCACCAAAGTATCTGTAGTCTAAAGGAATTACATCTAGGGAATCGTTAAAATAAAGTATAATCTTGACTACAAACATGTACATGTAGCTGTCTCAATGACACATAGTATACATACATGTACAAATGTATGGTTCTATTCGGTAAGATTTTGTCTGCCGATATGGCCTGAAGGGTGTTAACCTTTTGTCTTGCCAAAGGAAATTAGTGTTGCGGCAGGATTTGAACCCTGTACCTTGTGGTTCACAATCCATCCACTAGACCACAACACCTCTACAATTTACATTTGCTAATTCTCGCATATCTCTATGCAAAGGTAAAGGGAGAGAGAGAGAGAGAGAGAGAGAGAAAGCGCGAGAGAGAGAGAGAGAGAGAGAGAGCGAGAAAGACAGAGAGAGAGAGAGAGAGAGAGAGAATATATCTTACATAAGCACTGCCAGCATGTCCGAATGTAGAGAGTCTGAAGTATGGTTTGTCAGGAGACAGCAGAATCTCAATCACCTCGCTCGTCATGTCAAGCTCTTGGAATGCATCTTTCAAGCAATCACTCTATAAACCAAATAAAATATGTATGCAAAGGTAAAGAGAGAGAGAGAGAAAATATCTTATTTAAAGCCCGTCTGCACTAGTTTGGCCAGGAAGGATTAGACCTCCCCCGCATGGTCACTGACAGGTGGTTATCTCATCAAATCAGCTCTCAATTAACATAAGAAAAAGAAGATCACCGATTAGGCATTGTTTTCTATATAGATGCGCAAGTAGCTACAAATAGTACAGTGGGGCTTTAAGCACTGCCTGCATGTCTGAATGTAGAAAGCAATGCGGTCAAGCTTTGCTGAGACGAGGCTGCGACATAAACAATAAAGGAAAATTAGTTGTGTTTTTTTTTTTTTTGGGGGGGGGGGGGGTCTTTGCATATTTTGAAATAAATGTACATGTACCACATTTCAAGCTAACGTACTCACTTTCTGCCTTTTCTTCTTGTTGAAGTTTTTTACATCTTTAGACACCAAGTTTATGAGGGGTGCTCAAAATATCCAAGTAAAGTTAGGGGTATTATTTATTTTTTTATCACCCTTTTGGCCTTGGGAGTTTTTATGAGCCTAACCCAGTCTATACAGAGAAAATTAATGTTGCAACCAATGAGAAAGTATTGATATTCATAACTTTTCTTGTAAGAGCATTGTTAAAATCTTTCATCATATTATCAGGAATCCACAAAAGCAGAGGATTACAAATTACTGGAAACAGGGATATTTTTTAGGTATAAGAAGCTCAGATGTGCCAAGTCAGGAAGATTCTGGCATCTACTAAATGCAATAGTGGGGCTCAGATGAAATCATAAATATATTATCTTACTAAACAATATTTACCTTCATAATGATTTTATTGACGACGTTAGCACTGCAGAAGTTGAAGTCCAACATTTCATCTGGTTCTAATGTCTTGATACTGCAGTCTGTCACAACACCACTCTCTTCTAGCCTGTTCAATATGGAGAGGATATTACTATAATTAGTTATGTACATTTGTGTACTTCATGATCCATCATCATCACAAATATCTGCAGTCTTCTCCCTACTACGGATTCTTTTAAAATAATAACAGTACCTTTAAATTCTGCATTGATTGATGAAATCAATAATGAAGCAGCTATAAACAAAACCTCCCAACATCTCAGCTTAAAAAATAGGAGCTTTAGATTAGGCTACTTTAGATAGAATTTTAAAAAATTAAACACAATCCTATGTAAAACAAAGATACACAAAAAATCTCCAGCCTTAGTCAACCTGGTATACATACGGGAAGTAAAAATCATCCACATACAGGTAAGTTTCTCCATGCTTTTCATATTTGTCAACATATTTTGTTTAAATAAATAACAAGCAAGCAATTTTTTCTCCATATTTGCTGATTTGCTGATTAACAACAGAGCTTCAAAACTTCTAAATTTCTGTCAAAAGTTAATGGGAAAAGGGGGGGGGGGGGAGGGGTCATCCCGAAACTGGATATGAAAGCTAACTCACATGAGGAGTAGAGGAGATCCATAGCCCCCGTATGACATCTTTAAAGCCGGTGTAGCACCTCCCATGGGGTTGCTACCAAAAATAGTCAGACACTCCTATGACCATGACAAAAAAAAGAGAAAAGAACAAATGATAGCTGGCAGAAACACTAAATGAATATTAATGCTCACATATATATGTAGGGCTACACATACACAGCCACCAGGTTACATGATGCCCACAATCTACGTCTGTTTTGGAACCCTGTCTAAGAAGATTCAAAGAAACGTCTTCTTCTTGATAGCATTTAATTTTATTTTGCTAGGATGTCTTGCTCACTCTTTGAATAACCTTCACAATGAGGAACCTGAAGTCCTCTTCAGCCATGCCAGTTTGTTATGCTTTTATGTAGTCAGTACACAGTATACATGTACATGAAGTCAGTAACATATATGGGATAAATTACCTCAGAGTTGCCCATGACTGGACATATGAAATTATTAACATACTGCCTGCAGGAACTGAATGGCCCGTGTACTAAGCCTATTGGAATCAAAGAATTTTAGTAGTCAATGAGCTACGTTCAAGATTCAAAATTCAAGATGATTTATTGTCATGTAAAAAATACATAATTTTTTTTTGGACATTTGAAGGTGCGGTGCATACATGTAAATAAATGTATAAATACATACAAAATAATTACATTTTAACATAACATTTAACATTTAATAATCACAATTTCAAGTATATTGTATAAAAAGAATAAAATACATATAATACATGTACAGTAGTGCTGTAGTCAAACGTTTAACCGTCCGGTATCCGACCGCCCATGGCGGATTCCGTTTTCAATTGGACAGTTTCGTTTTCCCTTTTTTTTTTTTTAATCGTTTAACTGAAAACCGTCCGGTTTTGACTGGCGGTTAAACGGAATTGGAGATATCCGTGATGTTACAGCACTAATGTACAGTACATGCAAATGATATACCTACAGATGACAAATTAGCAATGCTTGAAAACATACCAGTAGCACCGAGAGGTTGATCTTGAAGGTAGCAGTATCCTCCTGCATGTAGTACTCCTGGAAGATATTAGACTGGATGAAAGCATTGGCCTGGACACACTTGGCATCCTCCACCGTCACTTTCAGTCCATTCTCACTTGCACAAAACGTAGCAAGCTGCAAAACAGAGTAGGATAGACAATTCAAACAAATAGTGTGGTACGGTATGTCACTGAAACAGCTCCCGTAGGATTTTGTGCCAAAGTTGATTTTTTGTTGTTGTTGCATTTTTGGATTCATTGGGGTCCAAGCTATCAGAAATTGATGGGGTTCAAATTTTCCTGAAGACACCAAATTTCCCTATTGCGCGTTATATAAGCCATTTTGGCGCCCAATATGGACCCCCCAGGTAGAGAAAGGAGGAGTCTCGAAAATTTGAACCCCATCATTTTTGGCCAATTGGGACCCTTTTGAAGCCAAAACAGCAACAACAACAAAAAAATCAACTTTGGCACAAAAATCCTACAGGATTACATACCATACCGCACTAAAAGCTTCATACAGTGTATCATTGCTATGGATTTATTCTTTAACTAGTATTCATTCATTCTTATGTATGTTAAGTTATTTTTATTCTTTATACGTTTGAAAAATGTGAGCAAAACAAATTTCCAATATTGGACAATAGTTAGGAAATTGAAATGTATGTATTGTGCTAGTGCTTTGACCTCTAACGCACGATGGTTTCTATTTCACACTATTTTTTCAAAGTCTGAGAGAGAGTGCTGGGATTTCAGAGAGACACTCTTTCATCTCTTTGTATTAGTATTACAATTAGAAATGTACGCCTTCCTTCAAGTTTTATTATTGTTGAGATTTTTGACTTTCTTGTCCAATGAAACATATTTTCTGGTGCCCTCTGGGCTTTGGCATACTTTTTATAATTATCAGTCTACAAAATGTGGAAAGTGATGAAAAATGCATGTAAATGTAACATGGTAAATGTAACATGATAAAAGAAAACAGAAATTCAGAAGAAGATAATTACTAAAAATCTTAGTAAGAGATTAATCAAAGAATGAACTATTCAATACCCTTGAATTGTTTGTTGACACACTTATTTTGTTCCTGTCCTGAGTTAAATATGTCCTAGACCTACATGTGTCCTGAGTAATATATCTCTTAACGTTTTTAAATATCGGAGTTTAAACTTTCCCTTTTGTATGAAAATACTGTGCAAGGTTTTGAGATATTAATTACACAATAAAACTATTTTACACAGAAAGCACTCTCCACCTGAAAACAACAAATGCAGTCATGCTTAAATCTTCCTTTTTTATTGAATAATAAGGGGAAAATGAAGGAGAAGAAGATGATGAAAAAGAAGACAGGGAATAAGAAAAATATGTAGAAGGAGAAGAAGAAGAAGATGAAGAAGAAGATAAAGAAGAAGAAGAAGAAGAAGAAGAAGGAGGAGGAGGAGAAGGGGGAGGAGGAGGAGGAGGAGGAGGAGGAGGAGGAGGAGAAGAAGAAGAAGAAGAAGAAATAAATTTAAAAGAAGTACAAAGAAGAAGACAGAGGAGAAGGTTGAGAAGAAGATCAAGTGGGAGGTTGGAAAGGACAAAGATAGGGAGATGGAGGAGTAGATAAATGGGGAAGGGAGGAGAAAAGGAGGGGGGAAAAAAACAATGGGGAATGATGGGTTTCTTAATCTAAGTAGAACTTAGAAGAAGAATTTAAAATTAATTAAAGCCCCTGTATTAGTGTTGGAATTGCCTAAAATATTGGGAGCCCCAAATTCGCCAAAAATTTGATGGCAAAATTTCACTTAAAATTAAATTGTATCATAATGTGAAAGAGGATGTCATTTAAGACACACTTATGCCTTAAGGGCTATGGGATAATGTAAAATATGATAGTGAAATCAATATCAAAATTTACAATATTACTTAGCCCTAGATCTAGATAGACTCTATGGCCCAAATTCACAAAGGAGGTTTGTCAACAAACCCAGAGCTACCAAGTATCACGCATTGAGAGGGTCTGTAAATGCTCTAAGCCTCTAACGCACGACGCGCACGCTAGATTTTGAAAAAACGCTATACCCTATACGTTTGTTATACCCTCGCACGCGGACTCGTGCGCCGAATCATGAAAATGTCACGCATTGCCGATCTTTGAACTTGGCGTCTCTGCAAACCTCCTTTTGTTTTGACAAACCTCCTTTTGCTTTTTACAAACCAAGGTTTGTAAAAACGCGTCAAAACGCGTCGTATGACGCACATAAACCTTGGTTTGTCGACAAACCTCCTTTGTGAATTCGGGCCTAGGCCTATAAGTAGACTACTTAATTAAGCCATCCGAGTTCAGACTCCTTCAATTATTTTCATCTCAATCTTTTCTTTCCTTTTTCACAAGTTCTGACAATTATTTTCAGCATTCTCCTCTTCTTCTTCTTTTTTTGCTTTCCCTTTTCATCGAGCTCAAAATATAATACAAAACAATACATCATCATGATCATACACAAAATTATAGACCTAGACCTAAGTCAAGTCACATTAGTTATCAATAATTATCAGTACAGCCCCACCTACTGCATTTCTAGTTACTTAGAGACTAAATTCACAGTCACACTCAAGACAAATTCAGTTACTTTTTATAATCTTACCTCTCGATCTTTAAAGTGAATAGCCTTCAGTACCATGGCTACATTTCTGGCATTGTCTACTCTCAAAGATAACACATGTTGTCCGCCTTCGTCACTTTGTTGAGTTGATAAAGACATTTTAATCTTTCCAAGACCAAGTTGCGTTGCAGACCGAAATTCTGAAGTTTGAGCTTACCGCGTGTGTGCCGCCCTCTCTCGATCCTACCTGTAAACAATAATTTATTCATGGGAAAGGGGGGAGGGGTGGGGGGGGGGGGGGGGGGGTGGTGGGCAGGGGCAGCTTTATCTATAGTAATCATTATTTCCTTTACTCTAATTTTTTTTTAATGTAAATCAACTTAAAGCGAAATGTGCATACGCGGAAACAAAGAACCAAAAAGGAAGGAAAAAACAAGGGTAGGCCTAGATCTACAAGTCTTAATTAAATTAGTAGAGGGGGGGGGGGGGGGGGGGTAGTAGGCCTAATAGCTTTCAATTTTGTTAACAAATATAATTCTATTATTAAATTTATATCTGTATTCATTTTCTATATTCGTTCTCTATAAATGACTATCAATCTTATCAAATAGAAAATGGAAAAAAGTAGGGACTATTCATATGAATAAAAATTAATCAAAAATTTATATTTATTTCTTTCAAATTTCTGAGTCACCATAATGGTCCTTTCCTCAAATGTACTGATCATTATGTGATTTCACAATAATTGATGTGTTACAGAAATAAATTAATAATTAACAGGAGATTAAATTGATATGCTTACACATGGGGTGACATACGGGTATCGATCTGATTACCTACAAAACCCCTGGGAAACTCTGAGAGAGGCGCGTTGACACAAAGAGGGGTGCCCCGGCATGGAGACAGGGGTCGAAGTCAAAGAAAGCTTTGGACCTTATATACATGCATGGTGCTTCCTAATTCGGGCAAATCAAAGACATATTGTGTGTAATACACAGTGGATGCATGGTCAATGTGCCGGTACTGATTGGGATACATCACCATAGTAACTCAAGTACAATGTGTGAACAGTTTTTGAATCAATATGTTAATCATTAATTATACCAATATTGTAATTGTGTGTAAACTATTCTGTCACCTCATTTTCACCATATGGACTAAAGTCGATACAAATATTATAATGCATTACTTGCGTTTGAATGTTAATTTTCTCTATTATTTTGTTTCGTGATTTTAAATGCTTGTTCTCCTCGGTTTCTAATATCCTGTTTCAACTATCTTATGAATATTTGTATATACCGTTTCTTTCACCTCATTTTCCCCATATGGTCCAAGGTCAATACAAGTTTAATATCAAACTACATTAGTGTCTCATTTTTTCTGTGTTTAATTTTTATATCATGATTTTAAATGCTTGTTCTCCTCACTTTGTAATATTCTGTTTCAACTATTTTATGAATGTCATATACTTTTTTATGAAAATGTGGAAATAAACTTTGAACTTTAACCAAACTTCTCACAATATTCCACGCATCTTATCATTTTATATTTATCCAACTCTTCTATGCCTTCCAACCCCTAATCTCTCTTTCATTTTTAATATCATTATCTCTTGTACTTTGAAATCCATGAGTCTTTGCTTTAATTAAGGAGACACATTTGTTTAACAGGGAAGCGAGTGTATCCTAAGTTTGTTTTTTCTTTTAGCAGTCATGGCCTGCTTGTGCCTTGTACCCCCACACTCGGCTATAGAGTGGTGAAGTGTGACGTCATCAAAAAACTATTTTGAAAATTTCTCAATTTTTACTTCATTTTCTGAAAGAGCATCAAAAAAAAATGACCAGATGTCGAAAATCAATTGAATATGTTGAGTATTGGCCGAGATATTAACTCTGTTATTTTGCTATTGTTATTACCAGTCAGAGCAAAATAACACTGAGTTCCTAGAAATCTATTTGTTCAGATGGTCATATATCAGCCAATACTTAGCATATTCAATTGATTTTCAGCATTTGGACATTATTTTTTAATGCTTTTTTGGAAAATGAAGTAAAAATTGAGAAATTTTCAAAATAGTTTTTTATGATGTCACAGCTCTATGCCTGCAACAAAATCATTCAAAAAAAAAAAAACAATAAAACAAATCATAAGAAAGTGAAATTTTATTAGGAATGTTCACAATGATTGTTTTACATTGAAAAGGGGGAAAAAAAATCCATAAAAGCTTTCATAAAATAAAAAAAATTAACCATTGCAAATTGGTAGCTCAGAAACCACTATTTCCCCTTCGTTTAAATACAACTACACAAGAACACAGTGCTCCAAGTCTTGCATAATTACTGTATTAAATACAATGTATTACACAGAACAAGACATAATTACAAACATAATAGCATAGAGACAAAAAATAAAATACTAATTAATTCACCACATTCATATTTATATTCTATATTGACGTCCCAAAATATACAAAGACAATCTCAACATGGATCTCAAAACACACACTGGATGAAAATGCATTGGCTCGCCAGGAGCTTTCAATTACCAGTTTTCTTGCAACTGGGACTAAAGCTCACGAGTTATGCCAAGACTACAACATATACACGTAGAAAACATGTACTGATGAACGGCCAACCATCGTTAGTCGAGCTCTACTTGCAGCGAAACAAACAGCGTTACATGTATACTGTGTGTGTATGTTCCAATAACGATAATAAAAACTAGCATATGCTTGTAATTCGCTCTCTATTGCAATGCCATACAGTGTTGACAAAATTTATAAAACAATTTAGAATTCAAATTGTCACAAAATTGATACGTTTTCAAGAATTTCTTAATTTGTCTGCCAGTTCTGTCTTTGGTAATTCCTTATTCAGTCTTTTTTAAACACTAATTAACGCTTAGCATTAATGCTTAGCATTTGCAAGTGACAAGAGGCAATGTACCAAACCCACAAAATGAAAGGAGAAAAAAGTATAGATCGGTGCAATCAATGTGAACTGCCATGCCTAATTCATAAGGCCCCTTTAACATCTACATGAACTAAATCTTTCTATAAAAATTGATAAATTGAAGAAGAAAAAAAGAGTTATGAAAAAGCAACATAAAAACAACTTCCCTTGGCATTAACAAAAACCCTTTGGCACTGTAATCTATCTTTCAAAACATGAACTTTTCTTCTACAGCGGGACCTACTTGATCACAACACACACTCCTTTTTTGAAATGCTCCACATTTCTGAGAAATAGACTTGCATTCCTGCAGTAATACACGTCTTCATTTCATCTGACGCAGCAGGATTACCATATTTCCCTCAAATTGTCCTTGTTCTATTTTATCTCTCACTTCAAATTAAAGGAAAATTCAATTTAATTCTCTCATTAACTTTTTGTAGAGTCTCTTCTTGTAGAGTGGTATGGCATGTGCTACAGCAACAATTTCTCTATGGTCAATCCCTACACAAACTTTCAACCTTGGGCCAGGCACTACACCTAATCTAATACACGACTGCAACCTTAACCCTATCCCTTAACTTATCATTTTGACAAAATAAAGCCCAGAGAAAATGTTGCAAGAGCAAATGTCGGATGACCGTTTGATGACCAACGATAAGCAGATGACCAACGATAAGCAGGAGACCAACAAAGCGAAATCAGGTTTCAATGACAAATAAAACATTTGTTTCAAGCCTACATAACAAACTTAATTATGAGTGACTTATTTTGGTAATATGATTGATTGATATAGTGCAGCTCTAATGTATGATTATACTCTATTGTGCTGTGGTGGAAAACAAAATCCTTACAGTGCTATTTTATGAACACACAACCCAAGTATATTGAAAGGCTATTGAAAACAAGTGGGTAATGGGTAGTGGGTCTTCAATATTTCAATTAAAAACTAAATCAATTTGGGGATTTAGTAGGTGTTTAGGTGTGGCTGATAATTTTATTTTTGAATTAAGTTTTATCCATTCACAGATTTGTCAAAAACAATGTATTTCTTTCAGTAAATGTACATTTTCTCTTAAAACAGTGGCTTTTTAAAGAGCTTTGTTTGAAACATTTGGACCGGTTGTTTTTACATATTATTCATCATAGGTAAACCACGATTTATCTCATAATTCAAGGGAATATATTAATGCGGGAAAGACATTGCAGTATTCCCATTTTGGAGCACTTTTCCAACATTACATGCACAACAATAATCATGAAAAAACAAATATTTCACTAAATCCACCCACTAAACCATTCATAGTACATACACACATAAACAACATCAATTTCAAGTGACGTACAATGTAGATTTGATATATTTCCTCGCAAATATATAACCCTTCTGCTGCACAACTTATAAAAGTTTGCATATATTAATAAAAAGTAAATTCATCTCTTCATTTTCTAATTTCCATTATACCCAATAAAAGTACATCATTTGGAGAGAATGAGCCAATAGAATTAAATATACATACCTTCACCATATTGTTCCGTTTCAGATATTCTCAAAGTACAAAATAGGAAATACAAATGGCCCAACACTAGCTAGCTACTAACTAGCTAGCTTGATCAGAGAAAATATCATCTCTGCTCCTATCATTGCGCAATTGAATTACACACATTTAAATAAGGGTTAGCAGTACTTTTTAGAGGGTTCAGTTATGTAAATCACAGTTTCACAGACATCAGGCAATCAACAATCCTCGTGGAAAATTTCAAGTACGGTTGCCTGCGAAAACACCAGCAGCAGCGTATTCACAGCTGCTACTGGTCCCTTAGATAAATTGTCGAGAACTACAACAGCTATGCATTATAATCTACACAGACAGAATAGAGTAGGGATGAAGATTGCTATTGCTATAAGTACTGGGAATAAGAAGCTTGTTTCATCAGCTGCGTAAGGATCAACAGCTTTGGGACCAGACTTGTATTTGGCCTTGGTGATCACCTTAGGAGCCTCGTCCTCGTCCTTCTCGATCTCGTCATCCTCATCGACTTCATCGTCGGGTTCCTCGAGACCAGGGAATGGTGCTAATCTAGGAACCTCTGTAAACAATGGAAGAAAAGTATAAAAATGTTAATAAAATTCATGATTACTGTTCTGAATTTTATATAAACTACCTTATACATTAATTCTGGTAGACACTCATTTCTTGTATAACTGTGTGCTGCTCAATCAGTAGTCAGTACCTGATATTTATATTGCTCCTGTACTGGTAAATTATCATCACAGGAATAATATAACTATAATTTCATAAATTTTAGAATCATGATTATAATGATGAACATTTACAATGGATTTCTCGATAGAATGCAAGGGATTAGGACGAAACCCATTTTATTTTCTATTTCTCAATAAACTGCATTATAATTGTAATACCGTACTTACTTTGAATTGTTAATTCTAACACAATTATTACAAGATTTTAACACACATCTATTTACAAAATTATAAAACAGTTGGCATGAAATATTACAGTTCCTTAATTCCACCTAAAAGAAGAAGAAAACAACAATATCCAACAAAAAATATTAAAAATGTACTTTAGTCTTGAGCCAAAAGCAAAACTGATCTAGCCACAACATGAGCACCTGATATTCACTGCATTTCAATCCTTCCTTCATTGACCTTGTAAATTATTGCGAAAAATATTTTCTATACTCACCATCCAACGTTCCCTTGTATACAACAAGTGCGTTGATTTTGGGGTTGTCTAGATCACCCTGTAAAAATAAAATGAATTTAAAAAGAAAATTAATATTGTGATGTCCTTACTCGGCTACTCCCTAGCTTACATGTAGGTGATTAAAGTTGGAGATTAGGAGGCAAGTAGTGAGCAACGAGAGAGATTGTACTTACTCAGTACTTTAAGAAACTTTGACTTAGAATGGCAAGAGAAACAATTTTACACATGTATATCAAGCGGAGCATCCAACTAATTAACTGTATGGGATAACAAAGTCCAGTCCGATGTAATAAGTCAAGTAGCCCTTTGAAACAAAAATTACAATTTAAACAAATATTGAAGCCAAAAGCTACCAATGAACAGTTGAACACATGTCTGAAGTTGGAAAATCCCCCCCCCCCCCACCAACTCCACATCCAATAGAACAATTACCTCCTAGGGCAGCTACCCTGTAACATGTACATTGTAAAACAAACACCAGGGCACAGTATTCCTGAAGGGAAGGGGGAGGAGAGGAGAGGAGGAAGGGTAGAAGAATGAAACATGGAAAGAGGAGGTATAGAGGAGGGGAAGAGGAGAGGAGGGGAAGAGGAGAGGAGGAGAGGAGGAGAGGAGAGGACAGGAGAGGAGGAGAAGAGGAGAAGAGGAGAGGAGGAGAAGAGGAGGAGAAGAGGAGGAGAAGAGGAGGGGAGGAGGGGAGGAGGGGAGGAGGGGGAGGAGGGGGAGGAGGGGAGGAGGGGAGGAGGGGAGGAGGAGGAGGAGGGATGGAGGAGGGGAGGAGGGGAGGAGGGATGGAAGGAGGGAAGGAGGAGGAGAGAAGGGAGGAAGGGAGGAAGGGAGGGGGGGGGGGGGGGGGGGTGAAAGAGTAGCAACTGTAGGCATCAAGAAAGTACAGACTACAGTTAACTCCAATATTTCGAATCTGTTGAGATCGCAAACATTTTTTTTTGACTTACCGGTATGCAAAATTTGATTTAGAAAGTGTAAATAACACATGTTTTGCAATATTTGGTGAAAGAAAAAATTGATTCCAGTAAGGGATAATTTGACTTACAAGTGTGACTGTAAGTATCGATAACTCTGAAGGAAGAGGCATGAAACAAAACCAAGTAATGGAAGTCATTTACCTTTTGGAATTCCACTCGTAGATAGCCACTTAGGGTGGAGACCTCTCCCTGGACCTTGATTTTGCTCTTGCTGACAGTGAAGGTTACGTACTCGTCGTGGGCTGTCCCTCGGCCGACCTTCTGGTATATATCCAGGTCTGGAACGACTGTATGCTGCTCATTCAAGACTACGTCAAATACCTGTCACCCACACACAAGAACAAACAAGGTTACAACCAGATTCAGGGCTCAACAAACACTAACAAGTGCCTGGGACACATGAGCACCCAAAATTTGTGTCTGGACCCCAAACCTTTTGAAACTTTTAAATAGGGAACATGCAAAATGACTTTTTAAAGTTAAATCCGGACCCCGTTCCAAAAAAGGTAGTTTGGTTCTGAGTGGAGACTGGAGACCTGCTGGGTTTAAGTTGTTATTTAACATTTTTACTTAGTGAGAACAAAATGGTCAAATTGTTTATTGATAAGCAAAGAATCTAAATATAAATCATCTCAGAAAGTTTAAACTTTAAAGAGACATTAAATAAGGTAGAAGAAATACCGTAAATAATATTAGTTATTACAGTACAAAAAAAACAAATCCTTTTCATTAATTAGAAAATCAAGGCCTAGACCTACTGTCCTGGATCTGGAAGCATCAAATATCAACTTCAGGCTTAAGACAGCAAAGACTCCTAAAGGATCGATCCGGATCTTCCTCTTCAACTAGATATAACAACTAACAAGTAACATGATACATTTTCTTCACATTTGCATATTTTCTACTCTTTGATTTTTCTTTATCTTTTTACAAAGGGAAAGCATAGATCTAGATCTAGACGTGTAATTGTAGATGTAAGAAAATTAAAAACAAGAATTTGTGTAATCTTACTTTAAAAAAAAGAAATTTAGACCCATCTATTTCAAGTGCATTCTAAATCCAGAAAAAATGATCAGCAACAAACATCACATGGACACACCCACAAACATGTCAAAACCAAAAGTAAAACTTTTTTTTTTTCTATTCTAAAGAGATTTTAAAGTCACCTTCATTCTTGAAGATGTAAACCAAACTTCACAAAACTTGAGAACCAGAACATATTCGCCATCTTCCTTGATTGGAATATCATAGCCAAACGTCGAGAGATGGTAGCGCTCCGTCTGATAGAGGATGGCATCACTTGGTGGAACCCTCGCTATCGGCATACTCTTCCCGTAGTCTGAGGGGATGCCGATGGTCAGGGGGTCTTCCTGGTAGTGCGTTCCGTACATGTCTACGTGTGCTGGCCCACCGCTGTTCACCCGCATAAATAACTTCAATTCCTGCACATTTTGCCACCTCGTGCACGAGGAAAAGGATGGTTACCAGAAGCATATTCGCTGCGTATGTTATTAACTTCATCGTGATGAGGTGCCTCTGATGTTTGACGAATCAAAACAGCTAAAATCTTCCCAAATCTAGCCCTCTCTTCACACCAACAACAACCGAGTTTTTCGATACACAGAACAATAGCGTTAATGAGATATGGTAGCTAGCTGCGCTGAGCACCTTAGCTTCCAGCGAAAATTTGCAATCATTCGTGCGGCTAGAGACGGCCCAAAAGCGAAGGCTGATTTGGCCAGGCTATGCGACCTTTCATTGACTATGCACAGCATTGACCCTTATCTTATTTGCACGTGGAATTGAGCTACCACTAGCCAATACAAACTACACGCGTAGTGCATTGCCAAGCATAATGTCTGCGGAATAAACATGAATAAATGTTAAAAAGTACTGTATTACAATTATTTTTATCATATTAAATAGTTATAAAAATACATTATAAGGATATGAAATTAACAAATGTATTAAATATGCCATTAATATGATTTTAAATGATAATAACAGGCCTAGATCTATGTCTGATCAGATAGATCTTAAATTAGCAACTCGTGAATATTGTTTTGTTTACATGATTGATAGACTATGCCAAGTTAAAATGTGGAATAAACTACAATGGATTGGGCTTACTTATGTCGTCATTCTGATTCAAGAGAGTAATGCAAGTAAGTTACATACACCGAGCTTCAATGCCGTGATTTACTTGTATTCGTTAAAA
>JAVYIG010002589.1:46818-131818 GCA_035222895.1 Strongylocentrotus droebachiensis
CCGCGACAACCATCACTGAATATTGTAGGATCACATATGCTTCCAATATGTTCATTTGAACCAAATTCATGACCCCTTACCAAAACTTTGTATTACCTTTAAGGAGATACACTTGTTGAACAGGGAAGCAAGTGTATCCTAAGTTTGTAAATTTGTTTCTCTTTTAGCAGTCATGGCCCCCTTGTGCCTTGTGCCCCCCCCCCCCCAACACTCGGCTATAAAGTGGTGAAGTGTGACGTCATCAAAAGACTATTTTTGAATTTCTCTCAATTTTTCCTTCATTTTCTGAAAGAGCATCAAAATAATGTCCAGATGTCGAAAATCAATTGACTGTGTTGAGTATTGGCTGAGATATGACCATCAGAATAATAGATTTACTATAGGAACTCAGTGTTATTTTGCTCTGGCTCGTAATGTTATGAACCAGAGCAAAATAACACTGAGTTCCTATAGGGTTCCAATACTTAACATATTCCATTGGTTTTCAACATTTGGACATTATTTTTTATGCTCTTTCGGAAAATGAAGTAAAACTTGAGAAATTCTAAAAATAGATTGTTATGATGTCACAGTTTTGGTACTCTATGCCTGCAACAAAATCATTAAAAAAAAAACAATAAAACAAATCATAAGAAAGTGAAATTTTATTAGGAATGTTCACAATGATTGTTTTACATTAAGGGGGAAAAAAATCCATAAAAGCTTTCATAAAATTAAAAAAAATAACCATTGCAAATTGGTAGCTCAGAAACCACTATTTCCCCTTCGTTTAAATACAACTACACAAGAACATAGTGCTCCACGTCTTGCATAATTACTGTATTAAATACAATGTATTACACAGAACAAGACATAATTACAAACATAATAGCATAGAGACAAAAATAAAATACTAATTAATTCACCACATTCATATTTATATTCTATATTGACGTCCCAAAATATACAAAGACAATCTCAACATGGATCTCAAAACACACACACTGGATGAAAATGCATTGGCTCGCCAGGAGCTTTCAATTACCAGTTTTCTTGCAACTGGGACTACAGCTCACGAGTTATGCCAAGACTACAACATATACATGTAGATAACATGTACTGATGAACGGCCAACCATCGTTAGTCGAGCTCTACTTGCAGCGAAACAAACAGCGTTACATGTATACAGTGTGTGTATGTTCCAATAACGATAATAAAAACTAGCATATGCTTGTAATTCGCTCTCTATTGCAATGCCATACAGTGTTGACAAAATTTATAAGACAATTTAGAATTTAAATTGTCACAAAATTGATACGTTTTCAAGAATTTCTTAATTTGTCTGCCAGTTCTGTCTTTGGTAATTCCTTATTCAGTCTTTTTTAAACACTAATTAACGTTCTAGACAGGGATACAAGTCTGTAGCTTGGATGCAGGATGAAAATATGAGCGTATACACGTGTAGGAGGTATTTCGGTAACCCTTAAAGAAAACCTTACCCACCCCAAGAAATACATGTAACTTAAGTTATTCTGAGAGGTTTTTTGTATTCTTGCCCATCAATCTACAAGATTTCCCACCAAAGTGTATGAGAGAGGTTTGAAGCAAGATATTCTTCGCATAATGTACAATTTCTCAGCATGACATAGGCATCACCACTTTCTTAATTAGTTACGTGACATACTTTACAAAGTCATTTATCAAGTAAATGTGTTCAAACTTTGGACGCTTCCTGCCAAGAAATACATGTACCGGTAGCTCCATTTCTATATCTCTCATACCTTTTCGTAAGGAATATTGTGTGCATCAATAGGCAAGAATAAATCTCATGTCTCTTGACTCTTCGGTGCGAGCTTTCCTTTAATAGAATAAATAACCTCAACCAGTATTTGTTACGGTTCAATTTACCAAGACAGTTCATTGTACAACACTTCGACACATGTATCTATAGGACATATGCATTGCTTAGCATTTGCAAGTGACAAGAGGCAATGTACCAAACCCACAAAATGAAAGGAGAAAAAAGTATAGATCGGTGCAATCAATGTGAACTGCCATGCCTAATTCATAAGGCCCCTTTAACATCTACATGAACTAAATCTTTCTATAAAAATTGATAAATTGAAGAAGAAAAAAAGAGTTATGAAAAGGCAACATAAAAACAACTTCCCTTGGCATTAACAAAAAGCCTTTGGCACTGTAATCTATCTTTCAAAACATGAACTTTTCTTCTACAGCGGGACCTACTTGATCACAACACACACTCCTTTTTTGAAATGCAGCACATTTCTGAGAAATAGACTTGCATTCCTGCAGTAATACACGTCTTCATTTCATCTGACGCAGCAGGATTACCATATTTCCCTCAAATTGTCCTTGTTCTTTTTTATCTCTCACTTCAAATTAAAGGAAAATTCAATTTAATTCTCTCATTAACTTTTTGTAGAGTCTCTTCTTGTAGAGTGGTATGGCATGTGCTACAGCAACAATTTCTCTATGGTCAATCCCTACACAAACTTTCAACCTTGGGCCAGGCACTACACCTAATCTAATACACGACTGCAACCTTAACCCTATCCCTTAACTTATCATTTTGACAAAATAAAGCCCAGAGAAAATGTTGCAAGAGCAAATGTCGGATGACCGTTTGATGACCAACGATAAGCAGATGACCCAACGATAAGCAGGAGACCAACAAAGCGAAATCAGGTTTCAATGACAAATAAAACATTTGTTTC
This sequence comes from Strongylocentrotus droebachiensis, assembly GCA_035222895.1. NCBI lineage: Eukaryota > Metazoa > Echinodermata > Echinoidea > Camarodonta > Strongylocentrotidae > Strongylocentrotus > Strongylocentrotus droebachiensis. The sequence goes on from JAVYIG010002589.1 coordinate 49,536, forward strand.
AAGCCTACATAACAAACTTAATTATGAGTGACTTATTTTGGTAATATGATTGATTGATATAGTGCAGCTCTAATGTATGATTATACTCTATTGTGCTGTGGTGGAAAACAAAATCCTTACAGTGCTATTTTATGAACACACAACCCAAGTATATTGAAAGGCTATTGAAAACAAGTGGGTAGTGGGTAGTGGGTCTTCAATATTTCAATTAAAAACTAAATCAATTTGGGGATTTAGTAGGTGTTTAGGTGTGGCTGATAATTTTATTTTTGAATTAAGTTTTATCCATTCACAGATTTGTGAAAAACAATGTATTTCTTTCAGTAAATGTACATTTTCTCTTAAAACAGTGGCTTTTTAAAGAGCTTTGTTTGAAACATTTGGACCGGTTGTTTTTACATATTATTCATCATAGGTAAACCACGATTTATCTCATAATTCAAGGGAATATATTAATGCGGGAAAGACATTGCAGTATTCCCATTTTGGAGCACTTTTCCAACATTACATGCACAACAATAATCATGAAAAAACAAATATTTCACTAAATCCACCCACTAAACCATTCATAGTACATACACACATAAACAACATCAATTTCAAGTGACGTACAATGTAGATTTGATATATTTCCTCGCAAATATATAACCCTTCTGCTGCACAACTTATAAAAGTTTGCATATATTAATAAAAAGTAAATTCATCTCTTCATTTTCTAATTTCCATTATACCCAATAAAAGTACATCATTTGGAGAGAATGAGCCAATAGAATTAAATATACATACCTTCACCATATTGTTCCGTTTCAGATATTCTCAAAGTACAAAATAGGAAATACAAATGGCCCAACACTAGCTAGCTACTAGCTAGCTAGCTTGATCAGAGAAAATATCATCTCTGCTCCTATCATTGCGCAATTGAATTACACACATTTAAATAAGGGTTAGCAGTACTTTTTAGAGGGTTCAGTTATGTAAATCACAGTTTCACAGACATCAGGCAATCAACAATCCTCGTGGAAAATTTCAAGTACGGTTGCCTGCGAAAACACCAGCAGCAGCGTATTCACAGCTACTACTGGTCCCTTAGATAAATTGTCGAGAACTACAACAGCTATGCATTATAATCTACACAGACAGAATAGAGTAGGGATGAAGATTGCTATTGCTATAAGTACTGGGAATAAGAAGCTTGTTTCATCAGCTGCGTAAGGATCAACAGCTTTGGGACCAGACTTGTATTTGGCCTTGGTGATCACCTTAGGAGCCTCGTCCTCGTCCTTCTCGATCTCGTCATCCTCATCGACTTCATCGTCGGGTTCCTCGAGACCAGGGAATGGTGCTAATCTAGGAACCTCTGTAAACAATGGAAGAAAAGTATAAAAATGTTAATAAAATTCATGATTACTGTTCTGAATTTTATATAAACTACCTTATACATTAATTCTGGTAGACACTCATTTCTTGTATAACTGTGTGCTGCTCAATCAGTAGTCAGTACCTGATATTTATATTGCTCCTGTACTGGTAAATTATCATCACAGGAATAATATAACTATAATTTCATAAATTTTAGAATCATGATTATAATGATGAACATTTACAATGGATTTCTCGATAGAATGCAAGGGATTAGGACGAAACCCATTTTATTTTCTATTTCTCAATAAACTGCATTATAATTGTAATACCGTACTTACTTTGAATTGTTAATTCTAACACAATTATTACAAGATTTTAACACACATCTATTTACAAAATTATAAAACAGTTGGCATGAAATATTACAGTTCCTTAATTCCACCTAAAAGAAGAAGAAAACAACAATATCCAACAAAAAATATTAAAAATGTACTTTAGTCTTGAGCCAAAAGCAAAACTGATCTAGCCACAACATGAGCACCTGATATTCGCTGCATTTCAATCCATCCTTCATTGACCTTGTAAATTATTGCGAAAAATATTTTCTATACTCACCATCCAACGTTCCCTTGTATACAACAAGTGCGTTGATTTTGGGGTTGTCTAGATCACCCTGTAAATATAAAATGAATTTAAAAAGAAAATCAATATTGTGATGTCCTTACTTGGCTACTCCCTAGCTTACATGTAGGTGATTAAAGTTGGAGATTAGGAGGCAAGTAGTGAGCAACGAGAGAGATTGTACTTACTCAGTACTTTAAGAAACTTTGACTTAGAATGGCAAGAGAAACAATTTTACACATGTATATCAAGCGGAGCATCCAACTAATTAACTGTATGGGTTAACGAAGTCCAGTCCGATGTAATAAGTCAAGTAGCCCTTTGAAACAAAAATTACAATTTAAACAAATATTGAAGCCAAAAGCTACCAATGAACAGTTGAACACATGTCTGAAGTTGGAAAATCCCCCCCCCCCCCACCAACTCCACATCCAATAGAACAATTACCTCCTAGGGCAGCTACCCTGTAACATGTACATTGTAAAACAAACACCAGGGCACAGTATTCCTGAAGGGAAGGGGGAGGAGAGGAGAGGAGGAAGGGTAGAAGAATGAAACATGGAAAGAGGAGGTAAAGAGGAGGGGAGGAGGGGAAGAGGAGAGGAGGAGAAGAGGAGGGGAGGAGGGGGAGGAGGAGGAGGGGAGGAGGGGAGGAGGAGGGAGGAGGGATGGAGGAGGGGAGGAGGGGAGGAGGGATGGAAGGAGGGAAGGAGGAGGAGAGAAGGGAGGAAGGGAGGAAGGGAGGGGGGGGGTGAAAGAGTAACAACTGTAGGCATCAAGAAAGTACAGACTACAGTTAACTCCAATATTTTGAATCTGTTGAGATCGCAAACATTTTTTTTTGACTTACCGGTATGCAAAATTTGATTTAGAAAGTGTAAATAACACATGTTTTGCAATATTTGGTGAAAGAAAAAATTGATTCCAGTAAGGGATAATTTGACTTACAAGTGTGACTGTAAGTATCGATAACTCTGAAGGAAGAGGCATGAAACAAAACCAAGTAATGGAAGTCATTTACCTTTTGGAATTCCACTCGTAGATAGCCACTTAGGGTGGAGACCTCTCCCTGGACCTTGATTTTGCTCTTGCTGACAGTGAAGGTTACGTACTCGTCGTGGGCTGTCCCTCGGCCGACCTTCTGGTATATATCCAGGTCTGGAACGACTGTATGCTGCTCATTCAAGACTACGTCAAATACCTGTCACCCACACACAAGAACAAACAAGGTTACAACCGGATTCAGGGCTCAACAAACACTAACAGGTGCCTAGGACACATGAGCACCCAAAATCTGTGTCTGGACCCCAAACCTTTTGAAACTTTTAAATAGGGAACATGCAAAATGACTTTTTAAAGTTAAATCCGGACCCCGTTCCAAAAAAGGTAGTTTGGTTCTGAGTGGAGACCTGCTGGGTTTAAGTTGTTATTTAACATTTTTACTTAGTGAGAACAAAATGGTCAAATTGTTTATTGATAAGCAAAGAATCTAAATATAAATCATCTCAGAAAGTTTAAACTTTAAAGAGACATTAAATAAGGTATAAGAAATACCGTAAATAATATTAGTTATTACAGTACAAAAAAAACAAATCCTTTTCATTGATTAGAAAATCAAGGCCTACTGTCCTGGATCTGGAAGCATCAAATATCAACTTCAGGCTTAAGACAGCCAACAAATTCAAGATTCAAGATTCAAGACTCCTAAAGGATCGATCCGGATCTTCCTCTTCAACTAGATATAAGAACTAACATGATACATTTTCTTCACATTTGCATATTTTCTACTCTTTGATTTTTCTTTATCTTTTTACAAAGGGAAAGCATAGATCTAGACGTGTAATTGTAGATGTAAGAAAATTAAAAACAAGAATTTGTGTAATCTTACTTTAAAAAAAGAAATTTAGACCCATCTATTTCAAGTGCATTCTAAATCCAGAAAAAATGATCAGCAACAAACATCACATGGACACACCCACAAACATGTCAAAACCAAAAGTAAAACTTTTTTTTTTCTATTCTAAAGAGATTTTAAAGTCACCTTCATTCTTGAAGATGTAAACCAAACTTCACAAAACTTGAGAACCAGAACATATTCGCCATCTTCCTTGATTGGAATATCATAGCCAAACGTCGAGAGATGGTAGCGCTCCGTCTGATAGAGGATGGCATCACTTGGTGGAACCCTCGCTATCGGCATACTCTTCCCGTAGTCTGAGGGGATGCCGATGGTCAGGGGGTCTTCCTGGTAGTGCGTTCCGTACATGTCTACGTGTGCTGGCCCACCGCTGTTCACCGCATAAATAACTTCAATTCCTGCACATTTTGCCACCTCGTGCACGAGGAAAAGGATGGTTACCAGAAGCATATTCGCTGCGTATGTTATTAACTTCATCGTGATGAGGTGCCTCTGATGTTTGACGAATCAAAACAGCTAAAATCTTCCCAAATCTAGCCCTCTCTTCACACCAACAACAACCGAGTTTTTCGATACACAGAACAATAGCGTAATGAGATATGGTAGCTGCGCTGAGCACCTTAGCTTCCAGCGAAAATTTGCAATCATCCGTGCGGCTAGAGACGGCCCAAAAGCGAAGGCTGATTTGGCCAGGCTGTGCGACCTTTCATTGACTATGCACAGCATTGACCCTTATCTTATTTGCACGTGGAATTGAGCTACCACTAGCCAATACAAACTACACGCGTAGTGCATTGCCAAGCATAATGTCTGCGGAATAAACATGAATAAATGTTAAAAAGTACTGTATTACAATTATTTTTATCATATTAAATAGTTATAAAAATACCAAATTAACAAATGTATTAAATATGCCATTAATATGATTTTAAATGATAATAACAGGCCTAGATCTATGTCTGATCAGATAGATCTTAAATTAGCAACTCGTGAATATTGTTTTGTTTACATGATTGATAGACTATGCCAAGTTAAAATGTGGAATAAACTACAATGGATTGGGCTTACTTATGTCGTCATTCTGATTCAAGAGAGTAATGCAAGTAAGTTACATACACCGAGCTTCAATGCCGTGATTTACTTGTATTCGTTAAAAAAAATAGTTCTGCAATCCTAAAATGTATTAATACATTCTGCAGTCCCACTCGTTAGCTAAATTGTTAGTGGAATGCACTTTGACTTGAATCGGCGCAACAACATGTTTCTTTTCTTATCTATGTATCTAATATCTATGTGTTATAGATCTATATCAACATCTAACTTAGCATCTTGGAATGTTTGATATATCTTTTCTTTGATGTAACAACATGTCTTTTATCAACATTTTAGATCCAACAAAATTACAACCAGATAAATTTAATTGAGTTGACATTGACAATGTGTGAAAATTTGCCTGAAATTTTGAAAAATGGTTAAGTCAGATAACTTTTTAGTTTAAAAAGGTTTTAAAGTATGTGTATGTATGTTAACATTGCAGGCAATGCTGATAATGGCCGAGACATGTGGGCGTGGCAAGCTGGATGGCAATGGGTGTGGCTTGCTGTTGCTACAGTGATTGGAATTGCTATCTTCAGTAGACAGAGAAAGACTAGCCATCAGGTATGACCTCTTCTTCTCCTTCTCCTTCTCCTTTTTCTTCTCCTTCTTCTCCTTCTTCTTCTTCTTCTTCTCCTCCTCCTACTCCTCTTCCTCATTCTCCTTCTCCTCCTTCTCCTTCTCCTCCTCCTCCTTCTACTTCTTCTTCTTCTCCTCCTCCTCGTTCTTCTCGTTCTTCTTCTTCTTCTTCTTCTTCTCCTCCTCCTCCTCCTCCTCCTCCTCCTCCTCCTTCTCCTCCTCCTCCTCCTCCTTCTACTTCTTCTTATCCTCCTTCTTCTTCTTCTTCTCCTTCTCCTTCTTCTCCTTCTTCTCCTTCTTCTCCTCCTTCTTCTTCATCACCTTCTTAATCTTCTTCTTCTCCTCCTTCTCCTTCTTCTTCTTCTCCTCCTTCTTCCTTCTTCTTCTTCTTCTTATTCTTCTTCTTCTTCTTCTTCTTCATCTTCTTCCTTCTTCTTCCTTCTTCTTCTTCTCCTTCTCCTTCTCCTTCTTCTTCTCCTTCTCCTTCTCCTTCTCCTTCTCCTTCTCCTTCTCCTTCTCTTTCTCTTTCTCTTTCTCTTTCTCTTTCTCTTTCTCTTTCTCTTTAATTTTATATGTTTGTTCTTTTAAATAGTGGAAAGTTACATTTAAGTAGAAGTTTCAAAATACGTAAATTGATTGGTTCAATTGCATTTTCACAAATGTAATTATAAGTTATAACAGCCTACATGTACCTTCCTGCATTCTTCATCATTTTCACATGCATCTCTTTTCTTGTCTCCTTACTTATGTTTTGAACAGGCTGACAAACAGAGTAGACAGAATAGGTCTACATCTCCAGTAGATCCACAGGCTTCCCTGGATGTAACCAGCATAAAGATCTTCTATGGCACTCAAACTGGTACAGCAAAGGTATAAAAATAATTAAAGTTAAATTAAATATTTAAGGCCAAGTCAAACATTTTTTACGATTCTCCTTTCCTGCCCATGTATGATGTATGATGCCCATTGAACAGTATATCCTTTTTAGTTTAAACAAATTGTTTCAGATTTGGAATTCCAAACATAAATGATATTGATTTAGACGATGACAATTTAACCATGTAAAAGAGTTTAGAATATACTGTATACACTGTATGAACTAGTAAGGAATCACTATGTGCCATTAAACAAAAAATCATAATAAAAGTAGCAAAATAGATTTTATTTGGTATAGTACTAGTAGCAACCAGGCAGTAGTAAGGCTTGCTTACCCAGAGATGATAATCAAACATGGCATCTTTAATGTATTTCTTCATACAAATTTGGAAGTTCAAGAAAAGTAAAAATCTTTTTCCTTGTTGAGCAAATATGAATTGGTACCTACACATACCTGTATGCACCTGTATTACTTGTTTTTTAAACAATTGAAACTGTCTCCAGAGCAGTTTATCTTGATTGGCTGATCTTGTTTTTGTTTTGTTTTACTGTCACTCAAGTTGTTTAATTAATTAATTCTATTCATAGAATCTGGCTGCCCAACTTGCTAAGGATATTCCTGACACAGTGAGCACAGATGTAATTGATCTGAAGGAGTTTGATCCAGAGAAACATGTTTTATTAGATGTAAGTCTAAAATTGTACCAGGTATGACGCTGTTGAGTTAAGGCTAGAGTCTATACAAAAAGTGTATTTTACGTGGTGGTGGTGGTTATTTTACCTGACTGCTAAGAAAGCATAAAAATGCTTGTAAGTAAGCAACCAGACGGCCGACGGCTTTAAGTCCTCTCTGAGGGACCTGTTAATGAGGATTAATGCCTTACCAAAGGGCACTAGCACATCGACTTGGTTCGAACCCGGGTCACCGGATTACAAGACCACTGCTCTACCAACTGAGCTATCGCTATGTATGTCAAAAAACAAATTACATCCAACAGGTTAATATGCATTTGACATCTGTGCAATGGGAATGACTCAAAGCCACTTTATTTGGATATTAACAAGCTTACATTTGTTCATGTAGGTTCTTTTCATGTAGGTTATTCTTTATCCTTCATTAAAAGTTCCTCAGAGATATCAATATACTTATCAACAAATCAATGGCAGCTTCTTGGTTGGGGTCTAAATTTTGCCAGCTTCTGAACTATCTCTCGTGATGATGTGCTACTTATTTGCTGCTTACTGAACATTACATACTCGGCCCTAACTAACTTGGCACACTGAAAGTTATCTGAGTTACAGAGTCCAAAGTAACCTGTTCATTTTTGTCACCAAAATTCTTGAGTTTTCTAAAGTTTTAGAAATGATAGTCAAAATCAATAATGACCATCTTTTTTTATTCTTCAAACCTTCAGAATTCTTCATGAAAGTTTGCCATATTGTGGATGTGAACTTTCACCAGAGTAACTCCTAATCCATATTTGTATGCATTAATAGTATGACACACAATTGCTTCTCCACAATACAAAATACTGAAACTTGTCATTCACACAGGTAGTTTATACTAGTTACACATTTATTTCATGCATAAAACTATCTAAAAATAATTGCCACATTTTAAACCTTTCTGCTCGCCTATTTTTCTTCTCTCTCTCTCTCAGCAAGATGAGCAGACAGTGTGTGTATACATTCTCTCCACCTATACGGATGGTGAGCCGCCGGAGGGTGGGGCATGGTTCTGTCGATGGCTCCAGGAATCTGTCAATGACTTCAGGGTGCCCGGCACACTGCTCAAAGGACATCAGTTTGCAGTCTTTGGACTTGGGAATTCACTCTATCAAGATCACTACAACACAGTGAGTACAGATGTCTTTGTTTATGATTCATTATTTTGAATATTGGCTATTTTTAGGTACAACTATAGCCCAGAAGTTCATTTGAATTAACCTGGAAAGTAAACTTTTAAAGGGTTTAATGAAAGAGCCGTTTCTCTTTGTTTTGGCAACATTAGCTCAATAATTTTTTGTTCAGGCATTGACAAAGTTTACTTATTGCAGCAATTTCTGCCTTATGAATGGGGGAAATAATGATTTGTGTTATACTCTGGTGCATTAATATTATATGATTTTCTTTTCTTTAATGTTACAATCATTTTATGCCATTTGTCTTTTTGTTATGATATGAGTTTTAAGAATGTTTTCTGAATGTTTAATTTGGATTCCTTTTTGTTGTTGTAGATCAGTAAGAAGGTTCATCAGTGGCTGATAGACTTGAGTGCCAGGCCTTTGCTTCCAGTAGGAGAAGGGGATGGCAATGTGGCAGCAAGCAAGCATGGAGGTGAGTTCTAATAGGGACTGGTGCTCACAGACTAGCAATAATATACTGTCAAACTTGTCTTGAAAGGCCACCCAAGGGGAACAGGGAAATTCGCCACTGTAGACAGGTGCTGTTTCTTAGAAAGGTCCTGAACTTCATTTTTCATTTTCATTCAACAGTAATGAATAACCACAAAATGCATATTTGAAGTAATAAAATAAATTTCTTCTTTATCAATTAGATTATACATTTCAAATTGTAAAAGACAAACAATTGCTGTGCATTTGACAGGTACTGAAGCAGACTTTGCTGCATGGAAAACTGATTTTCTCCAGGCTGTACTCAAGTGTGATGGAAGCGGGGATAAATCTTGCAGTTGTAATCAAAATGGAACATGTCAATCAAGCGCCATAGGTCAAATGTCATCGGAACAGGTAAGTTATTGAAGAGTGAGAAAATGTGGATGCTTTCGATTTTTAGTATGTAGAGATTTTAAGTTTGATGTTTAGTATTTGTGTTCAATCCACGAATCTCCCAATCTTTTTGCAAGTTTTATTTTACGGAGAGCGAGAGAGATATATATAGAGAGAGAGAGAGAGAGGGAGAGAGAGGAGGGAGAGAGATATATATTTTTATCTTTGCAATGGCCCTTAGCCCTTCAGTTTTTAATAATAATAGTTCCTAAAAATGTAATGTAATTATCTTTTCCCAAAAAAAAACTCTGCAAACATGTGTTGCTTTGTCATATTTATTCATGTTTTTAGAACACTGTGACTCATGAGCGTGGTGACGACGGTGTGGAGAAGCCAGACGATGGTCTGGACAGTGACCAGGAAGATCCTGATGAGATGGATGTCATTGACGTCGAAGACCTGGGCTCCGTCATGAACAAGATGAAGAATGCCAAGGTCTGTGGGTTCTTAATATATACTCTTTTTGGGGGGGAATTCATGATTTTCCCCAGGTATGAATACCCGTTCCCACTCCAAATTCCATTTTCCATTAGCACATAATCAATCACATCTTATTGCATTTAAATCTGCTGGCCCTCGAATATGGAATTCCCTCCCTTCTGATGTAATCTCCAGCACTAATGTTACTTCATTTAAAACCAAACTCAAACGTTCAATAATAACTACCTACGTCGAATAAACATGTAATTTCATCTCTCCTCCCTACGTTTTCTTATTTCGCCTTTTCCTTTTCCCCTTTATCTGTATGTTTAGTGCTTAATGTTTTAATGTTTTTTTATAACTAAGTTTGTTTGTACCTCATGTTGATGCTATGTTTATTTCTTTATGTATTGGGGGCCCCATTAATCAAGCCTTGGCTTTTAGGGGCACCCTGACCATTTACACTGTATCAATAATGTTCATACACGCATAATTTGTATACTGTTTTTTATTTGAAATGGTTTAATAAAACAAATTGAAAATTGAAATAGTATGCTATAATCAGAATCACTTTTGTGTGCATGAAACTTTCACAAATTTTCTGTAATGGATTTTGTAGGTGTTTGGTTTGCTCTTTTTTTTTCCTCTCTGATTTAGCATTCTCTTTTTCCTTTTCTTCCATTAATTACTCTTTATTCTCTGTGTTTCTGTTTCTCCCCCTTTTCTCATCCCCTTCATACTCATTATATTTTCATATCTCCTCTTCTCACTCATTTTTTTCCGATCTTTTTCCTTATTTTTTGGTTGTTTTTGAAGTAGATGAATTTGAATCAATAAATTGTCAGTGAAATTTTGTGCACCTCATGATTGAAAATTGTATATTTATTGTGATCACTTAACAGGCAATGAATGGCTTAAAACCAGGGACAGAGCTGAAGGAAATGGTAACACCAACGATCAGGAAAAATCTCACTAAGCAAGGTAAGTGTTCACTTTTAACATTTAAGAGAGAGAGAGAGAGATACAGAAAAATATGAGAATGAGGAGAAAAAGAAGATTGAAGTTGAACATACTACCACCACTATTAATTACCTTTTACAGATGAAATGGTGTGCTATTTTCAAATTGAGAAAGTGGATTTGAATCAGTTTATAAAACCTGTTCCTCTTATACAGGGAAAGCTAATGTATTTCTCAAAATGTTTGTGCTAATAAATTTGCCATGGAATTGAAATATATTGGGCGTAGTGAAGAATAGCTGATTTAGGGATAAAATGACATGATATTTTAGACCTTTTTTCTAACTTTAATCAATAAGTATTACTTGAGATCTCATGGTTTTGTTATGTTTTTCTTGCTTATAATCTGTCTGCAGGTTACCGAATCATTGGTTCTCATTCTGGCGTGAAGCTATGCAGATGGACAAAGGTGAGTGTTAAAAGAGAGTTAGCGCCTTTTTAGCTCTCAGCATATGTAATAATGCTTTGTTTCAAGAGAAGAGCAGATATGAAGCTGTACCTTAAACTATCTATGTGCCACTTATGATCTACCTGTATAGAAAGATCGCTCAAGTAGACAAAAGAAGTAGTTATGTAGGCAGGTGATCACTCTAAACAGGTGGTCACTATAAAACAGGTTTGACTTTATTTCTCATGGCGTGGTTATACCAAAGGCTCCAAGGTTATTAAAATATTTCTAGTGTAAACTAATCTAATAGACTGCATAGCCCTTTGAAGATTACTAAAAGAATAATAATCTATGTAGGTGTTAAAAGGAATTTCATGTAGTCAATCAAGACTACAGATGGGTCATTTTGCAAAGCTTTTATAGAGCAATCCTACTATTACATGTAGTTGGTGCCTCTAATGCTGTGCCGATCAGCACATGTGGCAAATGGGCAACTGTGCCAATCAGCACCAACGACAAATGAAAGGTTAATGTCTCAATCGTTTTCTTGTTCATTGTACAGAGCATGCTTCGTGGTAGGGGAGGATGCTACAAACATACCTTCTATGGTATTGAGAGTCATCGATGCATGGAGACCACACCCAGCCTGGCATGCGCTAACAAATGTGTCTTCTGTTGGAGGTGGGTAATAATGATAATAATAATAATAATAATGTATTTACAGTCTAACCTGTCTATAGCGACCACCCAAGGGAGACACAAAAATTGGTCTTTATAGACAGATGGTCTTTGTAGACAGGTTCCTTTACTACATGTTTCAATGAGAAATCATTGTCAAGGGAAACAAAAAATGTGGTCTTTGTAGACAGGTGGTCACTAAAGCAGGTTTGACTGTATATAGTACAATTTCCATATACATCTTCAATTGCGCTTTGCAATTATGCGCAAAGGGAGTAGCAGGATGAGTAATACACATTATATGTGCAGAAGCATTTGCAACATGAACAGTATAGCCTTTTCTCTTCCTAAAACGGAAACAGGTTGTCCTCATTAAGAAACATTAATGCCCCATTAAAACAACGAAACAAGCTATCAAAACTAAAATTTGACTCCTGCTTATAGTAATTAGGGATGATTCCATATTTGTGTGTTATTTGTTCAATGTAGAACATACTCTAAATGTACTTTTAGGTTTTTCTCTTTTGTAGCATATCCAAGGGTAAAATCCATATGCTTCTTTAACAGTGGGGGTGGGGGAAGGCATAGCTGTCCATTAGCGACAAGGAAATAAAATCAACGACAAAAAAAAAGCGCAAAGGTGTCTATTTTTGTTGTATTACAAGATAAAGCTGATATATATATAAGTTTGTCAGGGTGTTTTTTTTTTTTGGGGGGGGGGGGGTGCCACATATTCCCTGTACCTCTCCCCCATCTGCCAATGTAGACCAATTGTCCTCAATGGCTCGTTAATTTAAAAACAAATATGCAATTAAGGTACAATTAGGAGAATACAGATAGCCATATGACTTTTTTTATGCCTCCGTTACGAAGTAGCCGGAGGCATTATGTTTTCGGGTTGTCCGTCCGTCCGTCCGTACGTACGTCCGTACGTCCGTCCGTACGTCCCGTTCTCGTGATCGCGTTATCTGAAGAACCAATTGATGGATTCCTGCCAAACTTTGGTCATGTATGTATCTTGCAGAGCCGATGAACTGATTAGATTTTGGGGTCACGAGGTCAAAGGTCAAAGGTCACAGGGCTCATTATGTATGCAAAAACAGCTCGTGATCGCGTTATCTAAAGAACCGATTGATGGATTCCTGCCAAACTTTGGTCATGTATGTATCTTGCAGAGACGATGAACTGATTAGATTTGGGGGTCACGAGGTCAAAGGTCAAAGGTCACTGGGCTCATTATGTATGCTGAAACAGCTTGTGATCGCGTTATCTCAAGAACCGATTGATGGATTCCTGCCAAACTTAGGTCATGTATGTTTCTTGCAGAGCCGATGAACTGATTAAATTTTGGGGTCATGAGGTCAAGGTCAAAGGTCATGCAGCTCATTATGCATGCAAAAATAGCTTGTGATCGCATTATCATTAGAACAGATTGATGGATTCCTCCCAAACTTAGATCATGTATGTATCTTGCAGAGCCAATGAACTGAGTAGATTCTTGGGTCATGAGGTCAAAGGTCAAAGGTCATGGGCTCATTATGTATGCAAAAATAGCTTGTGAACCATTCTCATTAGAACTGACAGATGGATTACTATTTAACTCAGGACATCTTGCAGAGCCAATGAACTGAGTAGATGTTAGGGTCATGTGGTCAAAGATCAAAGGGTCATATATGTATATGAGAAATTGCTTGTAATCACGATATTCTGAGAACCTGTTAATGGATTACAATTGAACTTGAATTTGAACAATTTCTTCTGTTTTGGTTTGTAAAATTGCTCTATGACGGAGGCATCATTTCGACTGCGCGCAGTCGAAGTTCCATCTAGTTTGTATCTCCTTGCAGGCACCATACCAACCCAGTAGGTACAGAGTGGAAATGGCAAATGGACGATGCTGAGTCCATCGTAGAGGGAGCCCTAAAGAACCATTACCAATTGATCAAACAATTCAAAGGTATGATTGTGTTTGCTAATTTCTGTTCCCTGACCTATATGATTTTCTGTATATTCCTGATTTTACTCAACAACACAAATTAATAATTAAAGATTGTACTTTATATCCTGAGTGCTTAATGTAAAGATCTGAAACTTCAGAAAGGATAGAACCTATTCCCTTAGATGTTAAAATATCTAGCTGTCTATGTTTATAGTTTATAACCAAATATCATTTGCACCTGGATCATAGAAGTGTTTGTCCCTTTTTAATACAAGCTCCTTTTATAGCTACATTAAATTGCAAAATGCTGTGTGTTGATGAGGAGTGCCATGGTCGCTACCCCTTTCCTTTGCTCGGGTCAAGGGCTAATCATCTAATGGCATTTGACACATCTCATTGATCATATGATAAACATTGTAAATTGTTGAATAAGATACATCTAGCTTTGGAATGAAAATTTACAATCTATACTGATGATGGCCAAACGCAGAAAAGATCGATTATTACTGACTTCTTCTATTTCCTTGAGTTTGTGTTAGCTGTTCAACTTCTATAATGGACCACTCCTTTAATTTACACCATTCTTGAACCCTCAAATTACCAGGAGTTCCCGGGGTGAAGCCAGAGAGAATGAAGGAAGCCATGAAGGCGCAACACTGCGCCCTTTCCCTGGTAGGGGAACCCATCATGTACCCCAAGATCAATCGTCTGGTAGAACTCCTCCACAAGGAACAGATCTCCACCTTCCTCGTCACCAACGCCCAGTTTCCGGACGCAATCAAGTAAGTCCAGGGGGTGTTCCACAAAGCTTGTCATCAGTGACAAATGACAGTTTGTGTTATAAGCTACTGAAATCCTTGCTTCTGATTGGTTATCAGCAGATTTGTCACTGATTTTTGCATTTGTCATTAAAAAAAGGCTTTGTGAAACCGGTCCCTGGGGGTGTTTCACAAAGATCCTAAGTTGAGCTTAACTCTAAGTTGGACTTAAACATTTTGGAGAGCCGTTTGTATCTTTGAAAATATTTTGTAAAAGTTATTTTAAAAGGCATAAAATGTTGATTCAAATCATTCCTACTTTCTAATATCAAGGAGATTTCATGTTCTTGATGTGGAATTTATATAAAGTTTAAAATACTTCAATTTTTGCTTTTGAATATATTTTGTTTTAAGGCTACATATGGCTCTCCATAATATTTAAGTCTAACTTAGAGATAACTTCAACTTAGGATCTTTATGAAACACCCCCCCTGGTCCAGTCTGTACCAATTTTGGCAAATGACCAGGGGGCCGTTTCTCGAAACCAACTCCATGACAGTCATATCTTTGTCGCCGACCTACGGAGATGTCATGAAGTGGATAAACCGTTTCACAAAGCCATGACAGACATGATATCGATATATCGCGATTCTAGCAGCTCAAGAAGATAGTCTTCGTTCAAAAAGAAATATATACATATAAATTCTCCTAAAATAAATAATAAATAGTGTCATTATCATATTTACATCATCAAACGATTTGCATATTTCTGTAAAGATTCTTAAATTGAAGAAAAACCGGTGAGTGTTTATTTTTCGACAGTCAAATCAAAAGTAAGTTGAAGAATACCGTAATGTGATAGTTTATCAATACGTACTTTTTTGTTTATTGTGACGAGGAATTTTAGGCAAAATGCCTTTTCTCAGCCAGTTTTTATTCTAGAGTCTCATAAATACTCGTTATATAATTGATTTGATATTGAAAATATAATTTGGAAGAAGTAATTAGAGAGGGAATAATAATGCACATAGGCCCCAAAGGTATGACGGTATCCTAAGAAAAGACTTTGGATCGACTATGGAAAACCGTGTGTAACATTCTTATCTCTCTTATTTATATTTTATAGTTTAATGATTTGTGATTTAATGTTTATATTCAGCTTTTTAAAGTTTCTGTATAATTTGTATTCTCACTTTTGTACATTTGCATTTCGCATCCCAGAGAATTACGTACCGAACTCGTCTATATTTTTCTCAAAATGATAGTGAAACTAATCGTCCATTTCGCGGCCCATGGAATGGCAATAAACTGACTTGTGATGGCGCTTTACAGCAATTAAAAAGATATGACAGGTTCGGAGCAGTGACAACTCGCTTGTCGCGGAAGTTGTCGCTCATCTTGGCAAAGACGGCTTCGTGAAACACTTAGCTGACAAGTTGCGCGACAGTGGCGAGATGTCGTTGATCTTGTAGTTATGACGGTTTCGAGAAACGGCCCCCAGCAGGAAGTACCTTGCTGCATCTCGCAATTCAATTTTTTAATGGACATCGAGTTACTTGATTTTCAACACTCATAGGTATTATTTTGATAGTTATAACTAGATTCTCTCAGAAAGAAACAACCATATTTTTGAAAATAGTATTTGTACAGGTTCAAATCATTTGAAAATGTAGCATCAGACTGAATCGAGTTCATGATAGATATTGCATGGGTTTATTGCTGTTTGGTCTACAGCCTGTTCATCTACTGCCCAATTGGTATATTCCCATATGGTCTAAACCCAGCCCATGAACTATCCACATGGTCTTAAAATCATTCAATCATAACTAATAATAATCATGAAATGGTTAGTACCGGTATGCCTTATGGAGAGTTGATGAAATGGGCTTGAGACAAACTGGGAATTAGACTACCGGTAACTGGTTACTAGACTAAATGAACAATAGACCAAATGGGTAGTAGATTTATTCGAGATTAAACCAAATGGCTCTTAGCCTGAATGGTCATTATACCAAATGATATTAGTAGACAAAATGATTATTAGACCATGTGGATAGAAGACAGGCTGGGTCTAGACCATGTGGGAATAGACCAATTGGGTAGTAGATGAACAGGCTGTAGACCAAACGGCAATTTACCAATTCACGCAAGACCCCAAATATGACTGAACTTTTCTATTACGTTAGCTTACCCAAATTCAGGAAGTAATTTTGAATTAGAAGATGATGAAGTGGATCCTAATCAAATGATGGGTTGAGAGCATACACGTGACCAGGCATTTTTTTTACCTAACACATAATGTTACTAATGACCGGCCATTAGTAAATACTTTTGACCGGTCATTAGTAAAATCATGTTATAAAACATCATTTTATAAAACAAATGAAACATAAACCTGTTAAACAAATAATACACATTTTTATTTTTTTAGCTTTAGTAAAATTACCCACACTCGGTACCTTCGAAACAGACCAAACACCCTTGGCTATCGACTCGGGCGTGTTAGACTGTTCCAAAGTAATAGTTACTAATGCCCTCACTGCTGTGTATTATTTGTATAATAACCCACCATTCAATTCCTAGGAACCTCTTGCCAGTCACTCAGCTGTACGTGAGCGTTGACGCTAGCACCAAGGAGAGCTTGAAGAAGGTAGACCGGCCTCTCTTCAGAGACTTCTGGCCGAGGTTCCTCGAGAGCCTCAAAGCCTTATCTGATAAGGTGAGAATCAGATGATTACCGGTAACTCTTATCCTGCTGTACTGAATACCGTCCAGTGCCACTGGGCTAATCCCCAGTGTGCCAAGCCACAAATCCCACCTGTGCCAAGTTTATTTTGAGATAATCTGATAATCTGATGGTGCGATCAGTAGCGCGTGGGAAGCACTCAGCATAGTACAATGAGCATGAACAATAACTGCTATTACGAATGCGAGCATGCATGCATAAAGCAGCTAAGCTGTGGCTCGCTCGCTTGAATTAAGCAGCCAATCGATAGCGTGCTCGCGTGTACAAAGCACTATAACGGTAGCGTGCATGCAGCCTTATGGTAGGATATGAGTTAAATGTTAGGGTTTTTTTCTCCGCCATAGTATAAACAAAACTTGTGAATTTGTACTTGAGTTAAGACAGTGATTTTTCGTAAATTTGATACATACTGATGCATGTTACTATTTATAAGGTTTCAACATTTTTAGGGTTCAGTTGATAAAAGTAGAGTACAGATTTTTCGACAAGGACAACAATATTCCTTCACCATCTGATACTGAAGCCTCTACGGCAGTATTAATATTTTCAGGATATTAACAATTTGTCCTTTGTAGATCTTCAGTATTAAACTCAAGCCCTTACCTAGTTCAGAATCTGGCCAATTTAATTTTGAACTCCACCACACCAACGCAATGCGACCTCTGCGAAACTTACTTGCTGCCAGCCATAGGGCATAGCGCCATCTTCGGCAGCTTTAATCAAATGTAGGGAAATATAAAGAACCGGCCAGATTCTGGACTAGCCCTCACCATATAGTGTAAGCTTTATCAGAGATCCTAGAAGGTCTTGGGAATCATCTTTTTACTTTTACAGCAATTTTGGGGGTAATAGTGAAGTTATCTTTGTTATTTTGGTGGTAAATATTGTTATGTCTTTGGGTTCGTTCATACTACAGGGTCAGAGGACTGTTTACCGTCTCACTCTGGTCAAGGCATGGAACGATGAGGAGATACAGTCCTACGCCGACCTGGTACAACTCGGCAAACCAGATTTCATCGAGGTCAAGGTATGAACCCTCACCCCACTCTCATTCTGATGGTAAAACCTCTTTGGAAAAAAAAATATGCTGCAAGAAAAGTAAATAAGATTAGCGAGTGTACTCCACATTTCTTTGTCTTATAGTGCACAGATCAGCGGATATGCCTAGAAGACATTGTTTCCTGCAGCTATGTATTTTTATCCCTTAGTTTGCTTCTTGCATTTATGTCCATTCAAAGTTTGAGGGGGTTTACTGTTTAATACTCTTTTCAAATAATTACAGTTAAGCACACAACAAAATTAAGTATACTTCAAACTTTTTAATTAAATGTTTCTATATTTGGTGGCACTTCAGTTTCAATTATTTTCTTCACCTTTCCATTTTTTATTTTATTTTTCCTAGGGTGTAACCTACTGCGGGGAATCGAAAGCCAGCACCCTCACCATGCAGAATATACCATGGCATGAAGAAGTGGTTCACTTTGTCCAGAAACTCATGGACCTTCTCCCTGAGTATGAGATTGCCTGTGAACATGAGCATTCCAACTGTGTCCTGACTGCCAATACAAAGGTTTGGAGATTTTTGTGTCTTCTAAAAATATTCATTTTTTGTGTTTGTAAAGGCAGTAAGTCCCTTTTTGCAGACTTGTGCAAACTCCATGAAACTTGGGGAGTATTTAAAATATATCCTTCAGATATCGCGTGTGAAATTTTTACAGTCATAGAATCTGACACTTCTTTGTAAGAAATGAAAATGCAGCGATGTTCAAATTGTTCTCATGTTGCCATAGAGGGAGCTCTGATCAAATCAACAGATATAACAGCCGATTTAATGTCAAATTACGTACAAATATTTTTGTCTGGCCTGCATAGCAAAAAAGCGAGACATAGGCGCCGCTTTTCCGGTGACGGCGGCGGCGACGGCGTCAACATCAAAAACTTAACCTAAAGTTAAGTTTTTGAATTTTTGATATAATTTTAAAAGTATGAGTCCTTAGTCAATGAAACTTAGACTATGGGGTTATCAAGCATCTCCAATCATGTGACTTGAATTTCAGATCACAAAGTCAAGGTCAAAGGTCATTTTAGGTCAACAAACTTAGACTTTTTTGTGGCATCAACATCAAGATTTTGAATTTTTAGCATATTTTCAAAAGTTTTTGTTTAAATTCCATGAAACTTGTACCCAAGGGTTATCAAGTTACACAAATTACAGGTCAAAAGGTCAAAGGTCTTTTTAGGTCAGTAGACTTGGATTATGTTTTCACAACTTAATATAAGAATAAATGAATCAATTTTTCTTATTTGTTCATGATTCTTCATCAATATTCACTTCAAAATGCTGATTATGTTCAGAGGATTTAATTTTTGGGGGCCTGCTAATTGGCAACCCTGCCTATAAATAATGTTCCAACCTCAATTTTTCATCATATCAAATTGTGTAATGCAGGCGAGACTGCCGAGAGCATTTCCCTTGTTAAGTCTAGAAAATGAATATCTCAAATTTTTCATTAACATCTAAAATTTATTTACTGAGAGCTTGTTACCATTTTTTTTCTCATTTGGTTGGAGGTCTCTAATAAAAGACCTCTTCAATATGCCAATGGATTTGTAGGTCTGCAAAAGGGACGAACCATCTTGAATGGAGTCTTTTGAATTTTTAAAAAAGTAATCAATTTCATGAATTTCATGTGTTCTGACTTCTTTTTTTCGCAGTTCAAGCGGGATGGGGAATGGTGGACGTGGATCGACTACTCACAATTCCATGTGCTGATGGCTGAATACGACGCGAGCGGAGGAGAGAAAATATTCCGGGCGGAGGACTATATGGCAAAAACGCCCTCATGGGCAGTGTACGGCAGCAAAGAGCAAGGCTTTGATCCGGAAGAGACCAGATTCTACAGGAAAGGCAAGAAAAAAGACTTGGGTGGATGTTGAACTGGAAATTTCTCTTAAAGAGACTGACTCAGAGATAGGGGCCCGAATTCACAAAGGAGGTTTGTCGACAAACCTAGGTTTATGTGTTTTGACTTGTTTCAAACCAAGGTTTGCAAGGTATAAACCTTGGTTTGAAATGCCTCTGTGAATTTGGACCAGGGGGTTTGGAGCAAGAAAAAAAGATTTCATAGGAAAAGGAATTAGAATTTGTATTAGATGTTGAGATTGTAAAGCAAAGCAAGATTTGAAATATGTGTGCGCTTATGGAATATGGAAAGACCCTATAAGGAAGTGGAAAACTTGATAATGTCAAAACGTCAAGAATCATCATCTTCATTTAGTATTTTTCAAGAAGAGAAGCAATATTTTTAAGGAAGGACAAAACCATCCTGATATGAAAAAAATGGCTGACTTGTTGAATTTCTCAGGTTTTATATCCCATACGCCTGTGTGAATTGAAGATCAACCTTTTCATTATGTTTTAAAGAGAACAAGCAATTCTTTGATACAAAGACTACAAAGTTGTTTGGATACTAATAAATCCCAATTTACATTATGAATATTCATAATCAGCAGGACATATGTTTATTAATGATACATTCAAATTCTTAATCACGGCGAATCAATGAAATTATTCTGTTCTTTTTGTGCCTTACGATGAACTGATATTTCAAATGTGCTTGTTTTTTAATGAATAGTACCGGTACTTTCTTTTGTATATTTTGAACTAAGTGTGTAGAATTCTGAAAGCCAGTGCGATATGTGTCAAGTGGTGTTGTGGTATAGAGGTTTATTCACTTGACTCTCAATCCAAGGGTTGAGGGTTCGAATCTCAGACCGGCACTGACGTCCTTTGGCAATCCATGTTTGCCACTCTCAACCCAGGTGTAAATGGTTACCTGGCAATCGCTGGGGTAATAATGATTACAGGATCCTCGGGGAGAACAGCATTGATGCTGATGAGGCTTCCATGGGAAAAAATATGTATTACGGTACAACTATTATTATTATTATTAATAATGTTAAGTCGTAGTCACTTTGTATATCATGGAGATGCAGTTCTAGTGATGATCAATGTTAGAAATGATGGTGTGGGGTAGTTTTAATCTGTATATATCCTTTCATTTCAATTTCATTTTAGATTTCAAGGTTTATGAGAAAAAAAATTATTGATTGATTGATTCTAATTCATTCCATTTCATATCCATTGTTTGCACAATAAACAACATAGTTGACAAAGTAAGTTCAAAATTATAAAATGAAACAGGCACCTACTGGAAAGCATAGCTTGTTTTTTTGTAGGTTCCCAAGAATAAATATAATATGAACATTATTCTCATAAATCATTTTAAAGTGTCTTAATTTTGTACAGATCGTAATTTGTTTATAATAACTTACAACGAACAAGAGCAGAATTTCAATGAACTTGTAAAGAGTCTAGAAATACAATTTCAAATATAAATACATTTTTTGAAAATTTTAAGTAATTCAAATATATTTTTGGAAAAATTTACTTAGTTGAATAGAAAATATGGTTTGTGCAAGTTACACATATATGTACATGTGTATATAAATCTTGCATTTTGAGCTCTTGGTTAAAGGATGTCTACATTGTAGAGAGATGTCCATGTACACTTTAAATTCACGTCCAGCGTGATTATGTTCAGATCACAGTGTAGAAATTTGATTGATAAGATATTGTACCTCTTTTACTTTTAACCTCTGTGCCAAATTCAGTTTTGTTCCATTGTTAATATGTCTTCATACGTTTTCAAAATCTAAAAGAGCTTTTATACCGAGTTTAACTCCGGTTTTCGCCAAGCTCATAATAAGTGAATTATTGTAGCCCTTTATATATGTGTGTAAACAATCTTTGCCCTTGCCATTCAACAGGGCCCTGTTTCATCAAACTTCTTATCAATAACAAGTTACATTAACTGTTATAAGCTACTGAAACCGTGGCATTTGATTGGCTAAGAGCAAATTTGTCATAGAAATTAAGCATTTGTTATTGATAACAAGTTTTATGAAACAGGGCCCTGATCCAGCCAATACTCTCGAAATTACTCTCAGCATCTCATCCCAAATGGTATTGGTTATTTGAGGAACCGAGTGTGAAGTACTACTCATTAATTACTTTATGAAAGAAATTGTCTAAAAGCAATTGGAAATATAGATGAATGTATATTGATATCATAATTTTGTTGTCTTTCTCTTTTTCAAGAGAAATATTTTATCGCTTTCTCCTCATTGTCACAGGGTATGTATTCTTGCACCTATTCTGAGCCAACTCAGTCGCACAAATAAATAACAGAAGAAGGAATATATACATTTGTAATTCATGTATGTAATTGTATATCATATTATGGCAGGGACATTGGAAATTTGTTTTATATTTTTTATTTTAAAGATTTTAAATCTACATGTTTGATTGTGAGGATATATTTTAGCATCTCAGTTTGTTTGTTATACAGTTACATATGTGATATGTTCAATAAGATATGTTTTGAAATCAATTTAGTTAGCTTTACCATTATTTTTATGTAACTGTTTTTTTAGATACATTGTGAATCATGATACATGCCATAGGCAGTATTTTGTTTCATTTTGAACGACAATCAATTGAATCCTGGGACAAGGATCTGATGATAATATTTGTGCCAATATATAAGCTGTCTCACTGTACATAAATGATATTCTCTGAAATATTTAAGTGAGGCTTTGGAACAATAATGGGAGAAATTAACAATTAACATGAGCAGGAACATTCCATCATAGGAATATGCATGATCTTGAGAAAAATTTGTTTCATTAAATATTTTTAACCCTACATTAATGTTTCAAATGAAAATAAGAACATTTGTGTTCGGCAATATTTTTTTTTTACATTGGTCTAGATTTCTGGTATTAAAATTAGATTTTTTTATTTTATTATTTGTTTATTTATTCATTATAAGTTTAATGATTCTACAAATGCTATTTTTATGATTAATTCTATTAGGTTTAATAGATATTACTGCATTGGGTTAAAATAAACATTCTCAGAATAAGATGCAGATTGATGAGTCATTTATCATTAAAGGATGAAGGAGGGAGATATAGAGATAAAGATGGATAGACAGATGGTCCAGGGATATAAGAGAAAATGAGATTGAGAGAGAGTAAGAGAGAGAGACAGAGAGAGACAGAGACAGAGAGAGAGAGAGAAAGGGGGAGGGGAGGGAGGGGCATAGGGTAAACTTGAGATGAGGGAGAAAGAAGGAGGGGGAGAACAAAACAAAAAAGTAAGAAAGAGAGGGGGCGGAAATCTTAGACAAAAATGAACAGAAAGGGCATGTAACAAAAAATTTGGGTGAGAGGGGGGGGGGGGGAGGCAGGGTGGATACTGTTTACATTAAGAGATCATTTTCTAGTCATAGACAGGGGTAAAATGACATGCATCATATGAATAAAACAAGGACAAATGAGAACAGCAATCTCGTGAACGCTCGAGGATGGCTCAAATTTAGCCCCTTCATTACCCCCCCCCCCCGGCATATTCAGTATAATATAAAGACATCCCAAATTCCGCAACTAGTCGATAGCTTCCACTATGCATGCATGCAGTCATCTAAATCTACGTCATAACATATATAGAATATGTGGGGGATTTATGGGAGAAAAAGAAAAGAATGAGTGGAATAATGAGGCATGCAGAGATGAAAGAGGAATATTGAGAGGGGTAGGGCCCGGGGGTCTCAGTCAAATATAAATACTGTAAGCATGCGTGACCAAGACAACGCATATAAAGGGGTGGGTTTTTTAAAGTTTGGATGCGGTCCGCGCGGTGCCGCATTAAGGAGTTCATGCAAAAACATCAATTTTGTGCCATTTTCAAGAAAAAGGGTACTTTTTCAAAATGGTTCAAAATCCTACTGTACGCGCCGGTATACGTGATTAGAGGTATTTTCTAGCCCTCGGTGCCAGACCGGGGTAGAAAACAGGGGGTAATAATTGCCCATTAATCGGCGAGACTATACCGGCCGCCGCCTGCCACCAACGCCTATAAAAGCTAGTTATAGCAAAGATGATACGTACTGCATTGATCTGTCATCTTTTGTTATCGTGTGGAGTCTGTAGTAGATCGACGGCCACGAGAGGTACTTAATGCACCTGATCTAGCTATAAGCGTTGTTTGAAACTATCTTTAGATCTTCAGTAGGACTAGATCAAGATGCCGGATGCCCACGATACCGACCCAGACTAACCTACCAAGTCTCATGCGGGTAGCCAGGGGGGCGGTGGGGGAGGTCGCCCCCCAACAAAAAAGCCGGCCCCCCCCCCCCCAAAAAAAAAGGGGAAAAAAAGAAAGGAAGAGGACGTAGGAAGAAAAAGGATTAAGAGTCGAGAACGGTACAACGAATCGTCTTCTTTCTCTAATAATTTGATGAAACGTCAAAGCTTTCGCGCGGGAGGGGGGAATTATATTTAACGTCTTTGGGGGAAACTCCCCCTCCCTGCACCCACCCACCTAAGGAGCGCGCTACGCGCGCTTTGTAAATGATTCGCACGCTTTGCGTGCTCACTACCGCCCCCCCCCCCCCGCTCCCTAAAATGAAATCCTGGCTATACGCGCTCACGACTATAGCTGCAGCTGGTCCTTTCTATTCTGTTTTGCCTAGTAGAATACAGTGCGTCCCAGAAAAAACGAAACCGAGAAGTATCGATGTTCTATCATAACTTAATCACAACTATAATTAATGAATGATACATATTTGGAAAGCTTAGAGTCTCCTCTTTCATGTGATGCTACTCAGATGATGCATATTTCATGCATGAGTGATTAAAAGCCATTTGAAGGAAGGAAACCAAAAAGAAATTTGGCGGGCGGTATTTGAATTTCGAAGAAAAATTCACATTTCTAGAAAGTTGAGTTTCTGCCCTTTCATATGACACCTCAATCAGGAAAAATGAGCGAGGAATGACAAAGTTCTGTTTGTTTGAAGTAATGCTTGCATTTTCATAATTTTACTAAACGAATTCGTTTTCACTGGCTGCTTGGCGTATCAAAAAACGAAATTAACAAAAGACTTAACTCCGTTTCGTTGACAATCAGCCGTAGACGAGAGTCTTCATGCATGGCTGATTGTCAACGAAACGGAGTTAAGTCTTTTGTCAAATCTGCTTTTTGCTACGACAGGCACCCAGTGAAAACGAATTCGTTTGTTAAAATTATGAAAATGTAAGGGCTACTTTAAACAAACAGAACTTTGTTATTCCTCGCTCATTTTTCCTGATTGATGTGTCATATGAAAGGGCAGAAACTCAACTTTCTAGAAATGTGAATTTTTCTTCGAAATTCAAATACCGCCCGCCAAATGTCTTTTTGGTTTCCTTCCTTCAAATTGCTTTAAATCACTCATGCGTGAAATATGCATCACATGAGTAGCATCAACTGAAAGAGGAGACTCTAAGCTTTCCAAATATGTATCATTCATTAATTATGGTTGTGATTAAGTTATGATAAAACATCGATACTTCTCGGTTTCGTTTTTTCTGGGACGCACTGTAGTAACTGTTCATTGTGTAGTTTTTATAAACACTACATGTACACAGGCGCGTACACAGGGGGGGGGGGGGGGGTTTGGGGGGGTTAAACCCCCCTTTGGTATTTATATGTGTGTAAACAAAAATTTAAAAAAAATACCCCCATGGCTGACCTAAAAAAAGTGTCCTCTAACCCCCCCCCCCCCCCCCCCCCCGCTTATTCAGCGGCTGGCTGAGTCGTTGCGAAATTTTCGGCCCGATTTATAAATGTTAAACCCCCCCCCCCCGTACGCCCCCCGTACGCGCCTGCATGTACAGATGTAGTTTATATGAAATAGATCAAATTTGAAAATGTAATTCTTTTTTCAAAGAAAGGACTTATGATGGATGTGCATAAACCCATTTGGAAGTGTACAGGACTACCGTGCGAGTCAAAAAAAAATTTACACTAAAAAAATTGTCATTTATTTCAAAAGTCAGCTATGAAGGAAAGGTTTTCATACATGTTGTGAAAAAGTGTTATATTCCGAATCGTTTGGTATAATTTTTGTGTGGTATTTGTTCACGCTTGAATGAACAAGAGGTATTGTTTGCGAGAGTGCAAAAAACGACATGCGCAAAAGTATTACTAGTAATTAAAAGTGAGAGAATGAATTGAATGTATCAAAGAGATGCATTGCAGCTTTTGCAGAAGCACAGTCACACACACACACACACACACGCGCGCGCGCACAAATGTTCTTTGATATATTTGATATGACTTTGTGGTATGATTAATCTTCTTAGGGACTTGTTATTTGGATCTGCAAAGACCGAATGATACCCAAATCCTTATTGTTTCGTTCCAACATCACATAAGCCGTTAATTAGCGCAAGTTTTGTTTTGCACTCTCTTAAACAATGTCTCCTAGATCATCCAAGCGTGAACACATACCACACGAAAATAGTACCAAATGATTCGGGATAGAACATTCTTTCTTAAGATGTATAATAATTCACTGTTCATATCGGATAATTTGTACAATAATTAGCAATTTTCTGGGTGTAAACTGTTTTTTGACTCACAATGTACAGGTTGCTGAAATTGCTTTTTTATATATTGAAATCAATGTTTACATTGTGAAGTTTACATTAGAAGCGCAATTGGAGTTATTTAACATAAAAAAATTAAATGGTTATCCCTATCGCACTTTAAAATGCTCAAGGGGTTACAATCGAGTACGTATTTTTAAAATACCCGTTTAGGGTGTGAATTCGGGAGAAAGAAAAAAACACGCGAAATCCTCATTTAGGGTGCTTATCGGCTTCAGAAGAAATCCTCGTTTAGGGGGTGTCTGGAAAACCTGTGGTCACGCATGCATACACATGACCGCGGGATCCCAGGGTCTACGTATTTTGCAGTTCTGTGACAGACCCCCACACAAAGCAAGGCCACGTTCATGTATTTACGAATGATAATTGCGTTCATGTTCTAACGTACGTTCAATACTCATTGGTAGGAATACTGGTAGGGATTACCCCCATTTGATCATGGCGGACAACATGTATGAGTATGATACTATTTTGACTGTCTTGAAGAGTGAGCTAGATCGGCTAATTTGTAAGTAGATGTTTGGATTAGTATGGGTATTTGATATTTGTTTTAAACGAGTTGTGTTATGACATGGTCGTTGTATCAATCATTACTTGCATAAACGCATGCGCAGAGTTGAGACTTGGCTTTAAACATTGCCACCCTGGCCTGACACTGGCGCGAATTTTGTCCCATAATGCCACGCAATGCGTCGTGGCAAGGCGTGCCTATTCGGTGCTACGCGAGGGTATGCTCAATTTCGGGGATGGGGGGGGGGGGGCACTTTAGGGGCGTCTGGCAGCCAGTACTCCCCACCACTTAAATCGTCTGGCATTGGTCATTTGTGTATATGTGGACTCTGCCGAACATTTTTCCATTGGTTTCATGGGGTTTCCTTTCCAGCTGATCTAGCTCAATTTCTGACCTCTTTGGGGGCGTCACTCTGGCGGGCACCTCCCCAACTTAAAACGTCTTGCATTGTCCATCCACGCACCTTGAGACTAAGGCGAATCTTCACATATGGGTTTCATGGGGTTTCCTTTCCAGCTGATCTAAATGTAGCTCAATTTTTTGACCATTTTGGGGCCTCCCCCTGGCCACACCCACCACTTAGGACATGCCAGATGGTCAATTCATTATATGGGGCTATGCGATCTTTACATCCGTGCACATGAAAATTGGTTTCCTTTCCAGATAGGTTGAATAATTTTTCAATATCCCCCCTAAAGATCTTATTTCCCCACACCAGCGTCCGAGTTATATTAATAGGAAAGTGTTTTTGTGTGGATGCACTAATATAGAGTATTTTTTCAGTTAAATCAGGAAAAATGTGAATTCTGATAAACGATGTATATAAAAATCAATAATTATGAATATACAATATTCAGAAAATGGTATTAATTCTTCCTAGTTCATAAAAGCTTTTGTGAAATGTCATGCACGCAATATGATACAAATCATAAAACCTGGGCAAAGGCATGGGGAAATCAGGTTTTGGGGATAAAAAGGGAAATTAATGGATACAAATATATAAATAAATTGATAAATAGTGAGGCAATGACCTCACAAACTGATAACCGAATTGGGAATTTGTGTAGTGATTTCATTTGTTCCATACTTTTTCATACTTTTTCAAAAACTCATAACATCCTTATTAGTTATCCGATTTTACTCGAACTTTTTTTGATTGGTTTGTCTGATTTTTTTGGAGTGGACTTGGCCTTTAAGACCGTTTTTGTAAATTGCAATTGTAAATTATTCTCATAGATATTTGGCAAAAGATTATTTTGCCATCATAAGGAAACACAAACACATACACAAATAGTGTTTTAAAAATAACAGCATTATAGAAAGAAACTGACTTGCAGAATGCATTTGTTTATAAAACAAATCGAATGGAGTAGCTGTAATGTACCTACATTTGAAAGTTTATCATATTCCCTCTTCAAATACTGTGGAATCTATATCATCATTTTTGATGAAATAAGACAAGTCACCTCACTCACCTGATATGTCATGCTTGCAGGCAATCTCTTGACAAATATGTCTTTCCTTATCTTTACCCCCGTATGACAGAATAAAGCATAGATTTCCAAAATGTCGTCAGGTCCATTCTTTAATTAATATTGCTAAAAAAATATGAAAGAAAAGGAAAACATGAAAAAATAATGAGATTAACTATAGATAGTCATGTAGTTTCATGTTAGTTCCTTTTATACTGGTTGAAGTGTAATGCACTTTTATTATATATTCAGACGTAGTACATGTATTACACTCTAGAATAGAATTGTTAGTGGTGTGATGAATGCAAAATTGAAAACTAAATTCTCATGCAATGAGTTGTTTTCTCTGAAAAGTGGACAAAGCAAGCTTTTAGTTGATTACGGAGCTTGTTTGTATCAAGAATTATTATCTCTATAATATACTAGACCTAAAGTTGCAGTCTCTGATATCGACGGTTGTTCGCTGAGGCTATATGTCTGGCTCCACTGGGTATGGTGAAGTTAGACAAATGTCAGTTTTATAAAAGAATTTCCCATACCAGCTTTAACAAGTTCATACCCTAGCTTATATCAAGAAGATTACAATTGAACCCAATGTAAGATTGCATATCAGAATATTTAATCATGACAATTCTCTAGATCTACTCGGAGTCTATATCCCCATGGTGCTTTGGATTTGGTAGTTCCCGATGCATTAATTAATGGGCATCAGTCAAATAGAAGATAGATCTAGATCTGAAATAATACTAATAATTATAATAATGATAATAATAACAACCACAACAATAATGATAACAATGATGGCAGAAAAACAATAATAATTTACCCTAATTCATAAATGCCTGTTATTTATTACCCCACCCCCTACATTAGAATGATTATACAAACGATAGTTAGTCACTCTGACACCAACATAAGTAGATCTAAATCATACAGTAAATTCAAATCATTTTCTTCCCTTTTCTTCCTAGATCAACAAACTCAGAGGCTAGACCAATAAATAGGGCAGTTTCAAATCAGGGATCAAGGATATCTCCCCCCCCCCCCCAAGAGCTTCCACTTGGCTTGGTGGGAGCGATATGCTGAGCTTTCAATTTGTTTGTAACTTTACATATTATATACATATCACATTCCTTAAAAACGTAATGATTTTCCTTTTTTTTTTGTCTCATTTTCATTTCCCATGACTATGGGTGTCCAGATATCTAGATATTCGTGCACCCCCCCCCCCCCGCCTTTAAACAAATATTTCCACTCGATCAGTTATCATTTTTTCTGCTTCATATCAACAACAAGACTAATGACCTGTATTTGGTTCTATCGGATTTGTCAATTTATAAAAGCAAAATACAGTGTTAGTGAGATTAGAATATACATTTAAGTGCAAGGTAAAAAGTTTATTGGGGAAAAAGTTATGAATAAAGGCCTGAAAAGGCCTAAAAAAAGGGTTGGAAGGTTACCCTCTTTTTCAAGATCATAAAAATGGCTGACTCCTTTCATGAGATACACGTAGGCCTATATGATGTTCACATCGGCCTGTATTATAAATAAACACATTGCATTTGCAGCCAACATCAAATTCTGTAGAACTTTGCAGGAATTATGAATATATCATGTATGTCCTATCTGTGAAATTTAAACGTTAGCAGTGTCCTAGTATTCACATTATGCAAGGAATCCCATTTACCTTCTAGATTTCCCTGTCAGACAATATTGAGTGACTGACTGACATCCTTTTTCTTTGGTAATAGCATACATTAAATGAGCTGTAACAGGTACATGAGCATTTGTCTACATCAATAACCCACTACTTTTAATGGCCAAAATTAAACTGCATGATTGAATGTTTGTGCAGTACAAAACGTACGGCCATTCGGTACAAGGGTCTGAAAATCAGACTAATACTTAGGTGATTGCAATCACTTGTGTCGGTTCGACAACTAGTGGTCGTTATTTTCCCACAAAAATCCATTTTCAAACCTTTTCGTTTTGATTTGATTTGATTTGATTCGATTTATTTATTTCTGTTTGATTTTCTTTTTCTTTTGCATTTTTACAAATATATAACAAACAAATATTGCATATTTACACATGACAAAAGAATATATGTAGAATAAAGTAAGGCTGGGTGTAACTAATCGAAAACATCAAACAGGAGGGTTGACAAAGTAAGCAAAGCTTGATAGTATGACTACCCTCAAAGGATACATAGTAATACAAATATGAAGGAACAAAATATTGGTAAAAGGGGGAAAAGACAGAAAAAAAGAAAGAGGGGATGCACATCAATATTCACAGACTTAAGTGGTTGGATTTCAATTTGATATATAAAGATTATTAAAAAAAATATAACAAAAATGCAAATTTGAATATTGAGTGGCCAACTTGGGATATAATAGAATGAGAAGACTCGCAAGGTTTGAGGGAAGATCTAAATAAGTATTGTCTGTCAAATGCCGTTGGAATTTAACCTTTTCATTTTTTGGCCTGCAAATGAGACATGAAATGAAATATCATGAATATTCTGTTGACTAATTACTTCACCTCTAAACGCAAGAACATTTTATTGATTTGTTCTTATTTTAGAAAGCGGCAATTTTGCCATTCATCATTCAGATCATAAAATTATCTAAATTTCTATTTATACAGAGCAATCACACCAGTGAAATGCTATTGGATACTGGTTACCTAACAAAATAATAGTCGTGTGCAAAGAGTAAGGCATGTCGTGATTTTAAACGCAAACATACGAAGGTCGAGCCCGGCCCCCCCCCCCCCCCCCACTCAGTGTTATTTAGGGTGCGCGTATGCTCGTTCCCTCTTTTTGAAAACGTATGAAAATTGTAACCCTTTGAAACATTTGAAATTGTATGCGTTCACATTTTTAATGTCTTTATTCTTCTGCTTCCCTCAACCAAAAATGTAAACACAAGATCACGGTCGTATTAAAGAAATAAGGAGTGTTCTATCCCACGCTTTTAAAAATTTGAGTTCAAGTTTGTCAAAATAAGTATATTTCGTCATCACCCTCACTCCAACTGTTGATTTCGTGTTGTTTGAATTAATATGTGTTGGTACGTGGTGTCGTGTAATAGTTTGTTTCTCCCAATAAAATAATAGATGACGAAAATGTTTATTTCATTAAATAATGGTTTGCTCATGACGATACGTAAAACACCGCTTCCTTAATTTGTTATATAGTTCAGGCTAACGCTGAAGAAAGATGATTTGGCAGTCACCATGGCGTAGTGTGGTTCTAGCCATGAGAGGGAGGGGGGGGGGTGCTGGTTTCACAGAGGAAGGGTGGGGTTACCGGTCAAGGATGGATGGACGAAATATGAGAGAACGAGTATATCGAGTATGAGGTGTGCGTTATACTTTACGTGAACGGCCTCTCCACCCTTTCTTTCGTTCTTTTCTATCTCTTTTCTGTTCTTTTTCCTCACCATTTGATTGGGTTCACGCCCCTGCCCCCGTATCCCCTTAACTACTTCATACTGGCGTTCCCAACTGTGGAAGCTAATAAAGTATCCATTTCTGATGTCTTTTGACAAATAAGCATACTCTTTGAGAGATACACAACATTATCATAACGAATTTGTCATATCCGATGAACTGGAAAAAATATATTTTATGTTCATCCGTCGCTTTAATCTCAAATCGCACATGACATTGAAATTCAGACAATATAATAATTTGTACTTCAACCTACATATAACCGCTGACTGAGAACAAAATACTTGTCACACCGACTCTTCCTGGTTCAAATAGAATGCATTCTGTTTCGAAGCTGTTCATCATACGCCTCCTAAATAATGCGTTCATGCAATTGCAATTGCACACTGAGGGCTTTAGTGGGCAAATCAAAATTAGTTCACTGCATCTCATACGAGTGCCTAAATTAATGATTACAAAAACAAACGATACAAACAAACTATTACAAACACAAAATAAGAATAAAAGAAAGAAGACGAAGAAAACCCTCACAAAATACCGTAATATCAAAGAGGTATACATGTATTCAACACAGCTAGAAGACAAGTGGTGACCATTATAGGCAAGGGGCCTTTAAAGTGAGGTGGGCTGTAAGCTGCAAGACATGTTTTGAGAGCATAGATGAAGGAGAGGAGTATATTTTATAAAAATCCACTATAGTAACATTGCTACACAATGAAGTGACACATGGGCCATGACTAGAAGAGATGAAAAGAGAGTAGATGCGTTTGGAATGTGTGTGTGTGTGTTGTCGAATACTGAGGGTTCCTTGGACTGACAGACAGAATAACAAACCAATGGGTACTGGACAAGCTGGGTACAGATATGTCGCTCCGAAAGTGTATGGTTACATGGAGTACTTGAACGAGAGACGGTCTCGGAAAGTACTGTGCCCTTATTGTGTTTAAACTTGTTTACATGCATATAACATTTTGTTTATAAACCTGGCATGTCCAATTCAAGCCATACGTCCAAATAATTGTTGGCCAGTCTTTTCTCTGCGCTTTTCTGCGAAGTTCTCGTGTCATTTGAATAATATTCTTTAGAATGCCCTTCGATGCATCAGTATGTATCACGCCATTTCCCTTTTCAGAAATGTATCTTTAATTGTTGTTTGTTCACTCACTTCGTTTCATATAGGCGTAGTACCATGATCCAATTCCTGAAAAGATTAAACGTATTTCAATCTTATTTTGTAACCCACAACACTTGCGATTTGCAAATTTTGTATTTTTGTGTAAATGAATAAACTACATGTATTTCATAAATAAATGAGATTTTATTCGTTTATTTATTTATTAATTCAGTCTTCTTAAAAAAAGCACAAGGTGGCCCCGTTTCCTGCTTTACAAGGGGGCCCTGTATCAAGTGGATACTACACTGTATAAAGTTAAGAGATGTTAAGAGATGTAATTAAATACCTAAAACCCCTCAGCTTCCCGACCCTACCAAGGGCCCTAAGGCGGGCCCCTGGATGCTCATAATAATGATGATGATATATATAATAATAATAATAACAATATTTATAAAGCGCAACATATCCATCGCGATCTCTAGAGATGCTCAAGGCGCATACAAATAATTTATATTAATATTCAACAAATTTAAGATTACATAAATATTAAATGTTAACTTACATTAGATCACACAACTTCATGATGCCATGATACATAACACTGAGGCACAGTGTGATTATTTGTTTGGCATGCATTGTTTAAAAAGAACATTGAAATTTAACAATATCATCTGACCGTAATTGAATAACTAAAACCCCTGAGCTTCCGGACCCCACCAAGGGCCCTAAGGAGGGCCCCTGGATGCCCATCTGACCGTAATTAAATACCTAAAACCCCTAAGCTTCCGGCCCTAAGACGGGCCACTGAGTACTCATCTGACCATAGTTAAATGCCTAGAACCCCTGAGCTTCATGGGGCTCAGCCTCCTGGACTCGACACCAATTAGTGACCTGCCAGTGTCACAAATAAGGTATTTTATATGCTTATCTGACCGCAATTGAATGCCTAAAACCCATGAGCTTCCGGGAGCTCCGCCCCTTGACCCCCCCCCCCCCCCCCCACCGGGGCAAAGCCCTGAACCCAGGCCAATTTACGCTTCACTCGTTTCGCTCGCTACGCCCTACCTGGTCGTCCATTTTGAAAAACGTTTCGCAGGGCCTGCACATAACAAGTAAGAGTGTTGGTGATGCAGATATTTCTTCTGCCCCCCAAACGTTTCTGCATATTACACCACTGCCCGTGAAAGGTGAGCACCTGGATTGTTTGCCCCCTCCCCCATCCCAAACTGTTTCCGGCGCGCCTGAACAAAAACATGTTTAGCGTCCTGTTTTTTTTTCTTTCAAAATGGCCGCTCGGTACATTTTCCCTGACAGTCGGGCTATTTTGCAAGATGGCCGCCGACCTTTTTTTTAATTTAAAAAAAAAAAAAAAAAATCAGAAATAGATCCATTTCAGCAGTGTTTTTCATATTTTTTTTCTTAAAAAAAATTAAAAAAAAAAAAAAAAAATAGGAGGCAGCCCCCCAGAAGGAAGCGGGCGGGGACGCTAAACATGTTTATTTTTTCAATGGCCTAATACAACTCCTTCTACTACTGCTGCTGCTGCTACTACTACTACTACTACTACTACTACTACTACTACTACTACTACTACTACTGCTACTACTACTAATGTTACAGGGTTCCAGTGGTTATTCTGAAAATGGACAAAATGAGAGCGAAGTCAATAAGTATATGTAGCATTTGCTAGAACAATGTGATCTTTATTCAAAATACGATAGTTCAACAACAAACCAATATGTGAATTTACAATGTATAATAATGAACGATATACATTATTTTAGACGTATGACAATGTCAAAAGGGCATTTTTAATACTTTGGTCTGTTTTACTTTGGCACTGAAATATTTGTCATCTGACTTCGAATCCTTATAATCTTATATTCTACTGTTCTCAATAAAAACTTAAAAATCTTAGACCAATTGCGACCATGACCTTATATATCAGCTTCATTTGATTTTTGCTACTACTAGTAGTTTACCAACTGTAGCGATCTAACTCGCTATTTGAATTTTGCTCTTATAATAGGAGAGCGCAGCAGCCGTAGCGATCTAACTCGCTATTACAGATTTCGCTACTATATCATTATTAGTAGGAGTTTGTCGCAACAAATTTCTGCTCTGATATATGAAAGCACAAAATCGCTATGTTTGCGAAATTATTGTTTCCCCTATGCAGTGCTTACAATGACAACAAATTATACAGGAAAAAATTTACATATGAGTTGAATAATAATTAAACAATGAATTGACCGATGATGGCTATGGCATTTAATTAAGGGCCACTACCTAATAATATTCTTGTTTTCTTAATAATTTTCTTGCTTTCATCGATGCAGCTTTCTTGAACAGCACCTTGCACAATTATGAACAACCGGTCGTAAGAGGTTTCTCTAAGTCGGATACCTCGATCCAAAAGCCGTATTCTCCGGATGACACAGTCAGCATATCCGTATTGCTGTGCATTGTAACCCTGCCATTCTTAGTTGTAAGTTCAGCTTCATTTAAGTTTTAGCTCCCCTAACCTCTAAATAAAACTTAAAAGCGAAAAAGAAAAGAGTGAGAATAAATACTGGTAATTGCTTCTAAGAGGGAAATAAAAGATTCAAGTCCTCCGAGAAAATAAAATAAAATGATAAAAGGGTCTGACTCTGACATTAACAGATGATGATTTGATATTCTTTGTAACCTGAGAGTATATAAGGGTCGGATCTTTTGTATAATGCAGGCTGAGGGTGAAGTATGAAACTCCGAAACATGTGCCATTCATTTAAACATCATATCGCAGACTAATTTCTTTTGTCAATCCTGATTGTTAGGCACCAGCAGAGTGTCTGGTTTAAATTTGAGTAGAATACAAACCTACAGGTATTCTACTTAAATTTAAACCAGAAAATCGGATAGTGCCTTACAAGATACAAGATACAACATACAAGATATTTTATTTGGTATTTGCAATCAGGATTAACAAAGAAAGTTAGTCTGCGATCTAAATTTCCCTCTGTTAAACATGATTTCAGACCGGGGATAGGGTTTAAATAAACTGTATAGTCGAATACGGACCTAGTATGTTTTTTCTTTCTACATAAACCTTGGCAATCATTAGCAGGCACGTAGCCAGAGTTCGATGTTTAATTTTAGGGGGGCACGTGCCCCCCGTGCCCCCCCCCCCCCCCCGTGGCTACGTGCCTGATCATTAGGCTACTGTTATTACCACTACTGCTACTTATTATTACCAATATTTTGTCCCTTCTACATTGTTTTCGTTCTGACACCATTTAGCTTCTTTCCCTACGACAACAGTTACTATCGATGCAATTATAATATTTTACAGATCACCATTCGGATGTTCACACGCCCAGTTGGTAGCGATACCGCCCTCCAGCGGCCACGCCCTAAGGGGTTGGTGGGCGGTGCCCTTCTCACGGCCCTCATCACTGCCTGGATTAAGGTTTCCAGGGGGAGGTTGGCACCGAATTTCTACGAAGGGTGCCGTCCACTCGTGAGCCGTGCACAGCAAGACAAACCCGATTGGCAGACATCATATGAATGCCGTTACCCCGATAGGTTGAGAGAAATCAGGTATACAGTCAAGGGTGTTGATCTAAGTTATTTTCTTGATATTTTAATGACATTCTAATGAAGTAATGTTGTGTTACGTATACAAGCCTACAACGTTTTTATGATAATGAATTCTTATAAAACGCTCATATTCGCCAGCATTAGGTACCTATAGGCATTGGGGGGGGGGGGGGCATGGAGGCACTCGCCCCCTCCCCCAACCAAAAAAAGTTGGGGGGGGGGGCAAAACGCATTTTCGCCCGCCCCCCAAAAAACCGCCCCCCTCTCTTAAAAAAAAGGAAGAAATGCAGTAAAGGAGTAAAGTTGGTTTGTATTTATTACCGAAAAGAACATAAAAATAATAAAACCTGAATTGAATCACATATAAATTAGATTCCATTCAAAGAAAAGGAAAGTTATCAGGAATTAAATTTCCTAAACATTCCGCATGCCAAATATATTTACCAATGGAGGTTTTTATATTTATAGCGATACGCGCGTATCGTGGAAGTTTTGTGAGAGAATGGGAAAGCGTGTGTGTTTTTTATTATAGGGGTGAGAAGATGTGAGCCCCTGAACGCTGGCGTACTGATTGGGGGGGGGGGGATATTTCTAATTCGATACCAGTGATTTAAAAAATGTTGCTTAAATGACATGATTTTCCGGTATTTTTTCTCTATTTTTTTTTGTAAGCCATGCCTTTTTATGCTAAAATTAGAAATTCCCAAATTTACAGTCGGGCGAAAAATATGCTTATTTAGAAGCCTTCATGTCAGGGCCTGCAGAAATGCGGGGCTCAGGGGCTCGAGTTCCCTTCACTTTTTTTGAAAAAGAATGTTAAGAAGAGAGAAAAGATATGTGAGATGCCAAAGTAAAAAATGAGGTATATTAACCTAAAACCTAGTCTACTATAAACCCCCGAGCTTCCGGGGGCTCCGCCCCCGGACCCCTCCAAGGGCCCTAAGGCGGGCCCCTGGATGCTCACCTGACCATAATTAAATACCTAAAACATCTGAGCTTCCCGGGGGCTCTGCCCCTGGACCCCCCGCCAATAAGTGACCTGCAAGTGTCACAAATACGGTAATATATGCTATCTGACCGTTATTTAATGCCTAAAACCAAGAGCTTCCGGGGACTCAGCCCCTTGACCCCCTGTCGAGGTTCAGGCCCTGGACCCTGATTGTTAATACTCCACTTTGAAAAACGTTTAGCGGGGCCTGCATGTAAAATGTAAGAGTGGTGGTGATGCAGATTTTTCTTTGCCCCCCCCCCCATCCCAAACTGCTTCCGGCGCGCCTGCTTATAGGAGCTTTGAATAGCATGCACACGTTCGACATTCATCGGTGAAAGATAAATCCAACGAAATTCTTAAAACGATTTTGAATGTGATTTTATTTTCACAGTCGGTCATTTCCCTGCATGTACACGTCTTTGTCATCATTCTCTTGGATTTACTTGTTGGTAGGTTTCAGAAATGTTTAATTATTTCTGTCATACCTATACAATTGTTAAACCTTTAAGTAGGTCTCCGTTGTTATAAGTTAATCTTTGTCCATCTAGTGCTTTTCTTTTCATCACGTTTCGGAAATCTTAGCAGAATCCGGCCAAATTTTGTATTAATGCCGATGGTATTGATCAGAATCAAATTAATTACGGGCACAGATGTGTGTTCACTTCTTAAAGAAAGTGAAGCAATTATTAGGGGAACAAAATACAAGCCTCGTCAGATAACCAGACAATGTACTTAAAACTAAGTGTTTTGCTTTATCTCAGATTTTCTTTGAATTGCTGTTCTACAATTTGATTCTTACTAAAAAAATAGCCTGACAGTAAATCATATTTCTTCTATTTTTTTTGTTGCTGTTAAGACAATGCAGATACGTTCTCGATGAAATAATTTATATCACATAACGAACATAACGAAAATCCATGTGCAATATTTGCAATATGTCTTTTAGACTAAATACTGTTAGTTTACCATTTACAAACCAAAGAATTGTTGATTTCCTGCTACTTAAACGGAAAAGAGAAAATAAACTTTTCCCCTTTCATCTTAACCATTATCATTCACTATCAAAATAATAATTCTAACAGCATCACTACTTCTAAAATTCTTTAGATAAATTGCTTCTACAACTCGTCATCATCTAGACTCCTTCGAACAGTCGTCATCTTAACCTGCCTTGCCCCTACCACCGTCATCGCAATTACCCGACTCCATGACAACAGAAGTCATCCAAGTGACGTCATAGTAGGATGCATGCTGGGTAGTTTCATTGCAATGGTCTCGGCATTAGCAGGATGCATGCTGGATATTTTCATTGCAGCAATCTCAGCATTGGGTAAAAAGGAAACGGTGAGGGTCGAGAACGATCAAGTGAGGAATATCATCATATTGTGTCATTCGAACGAAAATCAGAGGCTATCCCTCACTGTAGTCACAGATGCTCTGCATGATACCTTTATCAAGAAAGTTTCGAAGTTGATCGGTAAGCGAAATTAATTTCCTTTAAGACCCTTTAAAATTATAAATAAACCCAAAAGTGATATGATTGTAGGATAATTGTGAGAGTGAGCCTCGTCTTCAGTTTCGACGCCACATGGGAGAGGGGGGGGGGGTAATTGTCCCGCTTGTAATTGACCGCGGAGGGGTGGTTGGCCTGGGGGTAATTGTCCTAGAACCAAATAATGCCTTTTACAATACTTAATTACATCGAGATTGAGTGGCAATAATAATAACGGACAAGACTATTTAAACACACTGCAGTGGAGGCGCTCTGTAATAAATGGTAAATGCTTTGTACTCCTGGGTTTGATCCCTGCCTTTTACTTGCGTCATTCTTGTATACGTTTATTTTATTAACATTTTATTTGTATATACATCTGAACTGAATTAGTTATCACCCTTTAGTCTCATTGGCTGCCTGTGTGGGGCCTAGTGAGAATCATGTGCTAACTGGGCTAATCCCTCGAATTGTCAGTGAACGGAGGGCACCGGGCCCCATTGGGCAGAGCTGAGGATTGAAATGGGTGATTGCAAAATTGTTTTTGAGTTTCTGATGGTATAACTCTATTATTGCTTTACTTTAGAACTGTTGCTGAGCTAGCGCCATTGGCGTCCCTGGACGGTGTGCGCGCTCTATATTAGCACTTTTATTATTATTATTATTATTATTAGTGGACAATGTATTTTACCTAAAGGCTACTTTAACTTGATTATTTTTTGTAATCTCGTAGATACTACCATTCAGGTTCAAGTTGGAAGTTTCATTGAATATTAATTACACAGAGTCGACACTGAACGTTATGCCGACGGTCAGAGTTTGTTCATCGGCCCGTTACTCTAACATCGAGGGATTCGTGGACGAGCTTAGAAACCGCTCATGCGGTTTCGTCGAGGGTGTGGAACTTCCTTACAACGATCTCGACTCTTTCACCCTGGATGGCTGGGATAAGAGCAACGTCGTCATATTGTGTCATTCGATCGAAAATCGGAGGTTATCCCTCACTGACGTCGCAGATGCTCTGTCCGATACCTTTATCAAGAAAGTTTCGAAGTTGATCGGTAAGCGAAATTTTATATGACGACCTTTAAAATTATAAATGAACCCAGAAGTGATATATTCTTATCGGGTCAATACACAAGTCCCGTCCAGTGCTCCATAAAGGCTCTGATCTGGCATGGCAGTTAGCGGCTCCCAGGTCATCTTGGGTGCATGGCTCTGGCAGGAGTGGGCAGACTAGCAGGTGTTCCATTGTCTGTTCCTGGCCGCATTCACATGCTGTGTGTCCGTCTCCTAAACTCCACCTCTGCATCGTCCGTAACCAGTTCTTAGGCGGTTGAGGCTTAGCCAGGAATGCCAAGTCTCACTGGATCCAGATGCGAGGGATTCCTTCGAGCTGAGGGAGAGTTTATGTGGTATGGTCTGGAGGTGGTAAGACCACAAAGTCATCCTTTGGTTGTGAGGGCTGGTATTAAGTGACTCACGGTGTGCAGGAAGCTGATTTGAGCCGATTGCCCACTGGCTGTTGTTGGAAGAGTGGGTGGAGTGGATTGTTTTCTCGTTTGTACTTTTCTTTCTGGGACAAGACCAACCTTCTGACGTGTGATGGGGCAATACCGCAAAACAGGTAGAGGTCTTCTACTATAGTTGGCCTAAGGAAACCAGTGATTGCTCTGCAGGATGAATTTTGGCATCCCTGTTCTTGAGATGGAAAACACTAATCTGAGTGCTGTCAGGGTTAGCTCTCAGGTGGTTGGTCCCTTTGGTATGGGATGAGACCGGCCAGCAGGGCATCACTGAGGGACTCCTTCAACTTCACAAAGGACTGGTTCTTGGTGGCGATGCAGAGATTATAAGCGTAGAGGAAGCTCCTAGTGTTTGGATGGTACGGTTTGTCGTTTGTGTGCAAGTTAAAGAACAGCGGTGCAAGCACACTTCCTTGTGGTAGGCCATTTTTCTGTCTGCGTCATCTGCTGCGATTAACGTCTTTACTCAAGAAAACGATAAGGTAAGAATTCTTGGTATATTTTTGTCTGAATTCGGTATATAAAAGATATATCGACTGCTTTAATATTCGAGGCCTAGCTGTTTCTATACTGGCTCTCGGGGGCGTTGCATACCAGGCGCGCCTCGGGGAAAATAGCTAGGCCTCTCATAGCAGTCGATATATCTATACTATAGTATAATTTTGGGAATGAGCCTTGACCTCAGTTTCGACGCCACATGGTAGGGGGCACCAATTGAATGGCCAAAAAAAAAAGAAGGGAAAGGACAAAGAAGGATGGAATGAGAGGGAAAGAAAGGGAGAGGGGAAAGGCAACTAACAAAGGAGATGATCTGACCCCCTCCCACATCCTCATGTCACAATATGGCCTTGTGCTCTCACTGCTTCTGCTGCTCTTTTTTTTAGTAGAGATCAGGGCTAGGGATGCTCATATATATGCCTCTTCCAATGCAATATCACACACACACACTCTCTCTCTCTCTCTCTCTCTCTCTCTTTCTCTCCCCCTCCCTCTCTCTCATCAGTATCAAATTTTGTTTTTCTTCTCATTAGTGCCTTAGCATGCAAAATGTGTTGATCAGATATTATTAAAGCAATGTTCCCTTTCCCCGTTTTTCTAATGCAGTTTAATATCCAGTGGAAACGTCTGTTGTCTTGCCATGTCTGTCTCGCCATGATCATCTCTATATCTGTCATCATGCTGATCTGTTTATCTCTCTCTCTCTCTCTCTCTTTCTATTTTTCTTCTTCTTCTAATTCTCCTCCTTGCATGATATTATATTATTTTGTTTGTTAAAACATTACATCTATTTTAAGAACGATAAGTTCAAATCATTTAATCATATTTTAAATACATTATTTTTCTTTTGTCATTTCATCCTCTTTTATGTTGTTGTTAAATTTGCTTTTTGTTATACTGAATTTTGTATATAAGTTAATTGTTTTTAGATGTTGTAAAGTCAAGATTAATTCCTTATAAAGATATGTTATTTTAAAGGGGGAATCGTTATTTGTATTATTATTTAGGCAATGACTCGCTTATCGTGATTGCTCATGATGATCAGCTCCCCAGAGTTCGAATGGATCAAGAAGAGACTATTCAGTCTAGGCAGCCCACCGTCTACAAATCCGCGGAAAAAACGCCAAAATGGAAAATTTTGGCTGGAAACCTAGGCAAACATAAATCTCATGACGTTTTGTGTGAAGATGACTGGGACATTATCCTTGACGTCATCTCAGAATAGTACAGACGGAAATGATAAACACATGATCTTTATGAATCTACATTTTTAAACTCCAGTTCAACTTTGAATTATCAATATCAGGGAGGGGGTTAACTAGCTTAGGCTGCAGCCCCCCCCCCCCCCCTGTCTCCCGAAGACTATGAAAGTCAAAAATTCTATGGAACCACTAAAAACAAATTTAGACCGCGATCGAAGTGATGTCGTGATTTCTTATACCTTGCCAATTATATGCAGTATGTTTTACAAATACTTCAAGGGAGACGAAAAATTACGGTACAGAGATAAAGATAAGTAGATAGATATAGATAAAGTGCAATCGCATAGAATTTCAATAAGTCAACTTAAGGGCAGTGATCGTTTGCACAGTTCAATAGGTGACGCACAAGGCAAATGGAATAGCCTTATTGATGGTGCCAGGTAAAAATGTCAGAGGAAAAAATGTCAGAGGAAAAAATGTCAGAGGTAAAAATGTCAGAGGTAAAAATGTCAGAGGTAAAAATGTCAGAGGTAAAAATGTCAGAGGTAAAAATGTCAGAGGAAAAAATGTCAGAGGTAAAAATGTCAGAGGAAAAAATGTCAGAGGTAAAAATGTCAGAGGTAAAAATGTCAGAGGTAAAAATGTCAGAGGTAAAAATGTCAGAGGAAAAAATGTCAGACGTAAAAATGTCAGAGGAAAAAATGTCAGAGGTAAAAATGTCAGAGGTAAAAATGTCAGAGGAAAAAATGTCTGAGGTAAAAATGTCAGAGGTAAAAATGTCAGAGTAAAAAATGTCAGAGGTAAAAATGTCAGAGGTACAAGCAAAAAAAAATGAGTGCCGTCATCATGTCTCAGCACTTTTATTACACAGAATGTCGAGACGTACTGCTACTGCATGGGCTAGTCTATAATATTCCTTTCTTCCATAATGTAAATTTTATAAATGGCTGTGTGTTGTATTTCGTACATGTCCTGAGGATAATACAATGTGGAAAATAGATTTTGAAATTTATTTTGTTGTGATCAGGCTTGCATATATGTATGAATGTCTAACATTTGTT
This sequence comes from Strongylocentrotus droebachiensis, assembly GCA_035222895.1. Taxonomy (NCBI): domain Eukaryota; kingdom Metazoa; phylum Echinodermata; class Echinoidea; order Camarodonta; family Strongylocentrotidae; genus Strongylocentrotus; species Strongylocentrotus droebachiensis. Next base: position 93,183 of record JAVYIG010002589.1, read on the forward strand.
GATATTTTGAATCGGTTGATGTGTTAATGTTTGTGAAACGGACCGGTTTGGCCGGTGGCAGCCTGCAACCTATCCGCGTGTAACGTTCCAGAGACGAACAAAGTCCAAACGAAGAAATGAAAGTTCTCGACAAAAGTCAAGTGTTAAAGTGAGTAGTGCATTTAGTACAAATAGTTACATATAATCACGCCGGGAATCACGAAAAGTTATTTATAAGGGTTGGGCGCCCCGAACTCTGCTAAAGCTTTAGCACCTCATGGCGGCAAAAGAAGTGGAGTAAGAATAAGAAAATCAAGAAGTCGCTCCGAAAAGTAAAAACTCGCTCCGAAAACTAAAAACCCGCTCCAAAAAGTAAAAGACCGTCTCGATTCAGAAGCTCATCCCAATTTTAAACTCTCCGACAATTATAAATAACGATGTAATTTAAACCGAACCTCTGCAAAGCGCGCGCTTCTATGGAATGTGATGGTGCGGTTGGTATTTAAAGATAAAGTTGAGTTCTGGTCTTGCGATTGCATTGTGAAAGAAACGGTGTGGAAGCAATCAGAAAAGGTTGATCATCTAGCATAAACATCTAAGTATTGGTATGTAGTGCAAGGTTTTGGAGTCATCAAAATGATAAAATCGTTGGCCCTTTCTTGGTAAAGTAACAAGCACTGTACACAGAAAGATATTGATATGGGACTACACAAACATATGGCATACAAATCGGGCCTCATTTTAAAGCTGTTACTTGTCATATCTGGGATATGAAGTCATTTGAAATAGATTTTCAGGGAATAACTTTTTTTTTTGATGTTCTTCCACACTTGCATAGTAAGAATGATAACAAACGCTCACACATTATTGTTCACCTTTCCCCAGAACTCAACCTTCTCTTTAATTGATGTAACATCGGCGGCTTTCTGCTTTGTATCGGAGTAACAAAGCTGCTTATAGATTTTTTTCCCAGACTATTTTATACCGCAATAGTAATCTTTTATTGCAACGCGCGCACTTCGGGAATGTGATGGGTTTAGCATTGATAACATGGCTTTCTGCTTTGTTTCAGAGTATCAAAATACCAAGCCCACAAGAAAGTGGAATTGTCGGAAATATGCATTTATTGGAAATTACATATAATAGTAGTCATTGCCACGCAGTTAAAATGTCCAACAATCTTCAAAAGTGAAGGAGAAGTGGGGGGGGGGGGGGAAAGGTTCATAGATATCTGATCCTATTTTTGGGGCTGTACTGACTTTTCTTTTTATTTAATAATTACACCATGCATGGAGCGACAACTCAGCCTATAAAAAATGGCCAAACTTCTCGATTTTAGAAATCTTTTTCCCCAGAAGTTTGCTCAGTGTACCAGTACCATGTGCTTTTACAAAAGCATAATATACCGGTATATAAATATTGAATAAGGCAGACTAATGGGACATGCATGGTTGCTACTCCGAATTTCGCGCCTTGCAAGCGATCATCAGACAAGATAGCATTCTTACATGATTCCTCTGCAACCTTGGTAAATACGCTCAAAATAAGACTTAACTAATGCAATACCTGAATACAATATAATAAGAATTACTCATGAGTAATTCTAATTGTATTTTATTAGTTAAGTCTTATTTTAGGGGTATTTGTACCAAGGTTGTAGGATAATCATGTTTAAGAATGCTATCAATTGCCTGATGATTGCTTGCAAGGCGCGAAACTCGGAGTAGAAACCATGTCCCATTAGTCTGCCTGCTCTGCCTCGGCATTGACCACTGTTCGGAATGATTTATTAGCAAAGCATAAGAGGAAGGGGGAGAGCAGCCGGGTCACCGTGCCCCAGAAGAATACCCCCCCCCCCCGCCCCCCTCGTCTTCCTTCGGCAATAATCGGGCAAAAAGTCACCATTTGGGGCCGAAAGGTAAATAAATTTAACAAATAAATAACAACTGCAGAATATCCCTCGCTGTTCTTTTTCGATAAGCCTAATATATAACCCGGGTGTAACCATAACAAACTTGCCACATGATTTTGTTTTTAATTTATACCTCTAACATTTATACCTCTGACATTTTTTCCTCTGACATTTTTTCCTCTGACATTTTTTCCTCTGACATTTTTCCCTCTGACATTTTTACCTCTGACATTTTTACCTCTGACATTTTTACCTCTGACATTTTTTCCTCTGACATTTTTACCTCTGACATTTTTACCTCTGACATTTTTACCTCTGACATTTTTACCTCTGACATTTTTACCTCTGACATTTTTACCTCTGACATTTTTTCCTCTGACATTTTTACCTCTGACATTTTTTCCTCTGACATTTTTACCTCTGACATTTTTACCTCTGACATTTTTACACCGAGCCTTATTGATAACTAGGTATAAAGGTAATTAGATAAAGTAATACATTTATATAATTATAGACAGATACATGTAGATGAAAAGTGAATTATAATTTAGAAAGAATGAAAGTGGAAAACGGGAAAGGGGAGCTTCATTTTCAAAAATGTGCAACAGCAATTGTAAAAAAATGTTTCTATATATGCGTTGTAATGAACTGGGTTAGTTCAAATAATTTAAAGACTCATACGCCAACGGCATGAACGATGTTCAAGGTACTATTTTATGGGAACATCTTATTCTTCGCATCGTTGAATTCTGATATTTTTGGGTTTTGTCTCGTATTGTAGCGTGTACACACCGAGTAAAGCTTGCTGCAATTGTTTAAACATTTCTACGAAATTTTTACAACAAAACTTAATTCGATGATTGCAGTGTTTAGCTTACTTTGTTGTCTGTATATATTGACGTTTTGTCAAGTCTTAGAAACTTTATGGGATAGACAAATATATTTTGTGTCAACATCTATATTAGTTTTCCTTTCAGCAAACACACGTAAAAGGCCCTTAGTAAAGCTTGCTATACTTGTTTTTATATACATTTCATTTTTAGTGATATTATTTACTTTGCGATTACAGTTTCTTGTCTATTTTGCTTTATACTGTATATATTTTTGCTCTATATTTGTATTGACCGTGGAGGCTTAACTTGTATTGATTTGATACATGTATAAGATTATCTGACTTATTAAAGGTTACCCATTTTGCCATAAAACATGCTTATAAATTATGCTTATAAATGAATTTATTGGGCGAGATTTAAGGAGAATTTGAATTAATGTCCTAGATATTTATGGAGCTTACGCGTTCACATGAAAAGGGTGATGGCCAAACAAAATGTTCAGTGTATACGCACCACAGTGTATATAACCAATTCAAGAATATGGAAATTCGTCACCGTGTTCATTTTTTAAGAATAATACTTTCTTTTGTATATTTTGAACTAAGTGTGTAGAATTCTGACAGCCAGTGCGATTTGTATAAAGTGATGTTATGGTATAGTGGTTAATTCATGTGACTCTCAATCCAAGGGTTGAGGGTTCAAATCTCAGCCCAGCACTGATGTCCTTTGGCAAGACATTAATCCACATTTGCCACTCTCAACCCAGGTGTAAATGGGTACCTGGCAATCCAATTCCATAGTTCATATGTCTTTATATGTTTACAAAATCTAAGAGAGCTTTTTATACTGAGTTTAACCCCAGTGTTGGTCAAGCTTATTATGTAGTGAATTATTATAGCCCTATATGTGTATAAACAATTTTTGCCCTTGCCATGTTACAGGGCCTTGTTTCATCAAACGTCACAAAAACTGTAATAAGCTACTGAAATAATGGCATTTGATTGGCTAAGAGCAAATTTGTCACAGAAATTTAGCATTTGTTTTTTATAACAAGTTTTTATGAAACAGGGCCCTGATCCAGTCAATACTCTCAAGATTACTCTCAGCATCTCATCTCAAATGGTTTTGCTTATTTGAGGAAACCAGTGTAAAGTACTACTCATGTTATTACATCATGAAAGAAATTGTCTGAAAGCAGGAAATATAGATAAATATATTGATATCATAATTTTTTTTTCCTTTCCCTTTTTCAAGAGGAATATTTTAACGCTTTCTCATCATTGTCACAGGGTATGTATTCTTGCACGTATTGTGAGCAAACTCACGACACTTTACAAATTATTTTGGTAGAGTCGCACAAATAAATAACAGAAGAAGGAATACATAAATTAGTAATGCATGTATGTAATTGTATACAGTGGCGTAGACAGGTTCGTACACCTGGGGGGATGACTCAGGGGCGGATCTAGCTTTTTGCTAAGGGGGGGGGGTTGACCAAAATAATGACGATGCATCGTCCACGAGCCGCGAAGCGGCGAGCCGATTTTTTTGGGGGTGTTTATTTGAACCCCGTAAGTGATGTTTTCCTGGCATCTATTAACACAATGGAGACCATAAAAAGCAGTGCATGATAACGTCTTTTTAAATCAAGTAACAGTTAAATACACAGTTATATCCAGAGTTATCATGTGTTTGGTTAAGTTACCAGATTATTTGAATATCTTCTCACAATATTTGCACTTGAAAGGGTTTCTCTCCAGCGTGCGTTCTTTTTTCTTTCTTTTTTTCTTTTTTTTCCCTTTTTTTTTTTTCTTTTTTTGTTTTTGTTTGTTTTTTTGGCCGCCCAAGGGGGGTTAAACCCCTAAACCCCCCCCCCCCCCCCGTAGATCCGCGCCTGTTTAATCTTGTGGTTATCTTGTGGTTTCCAAACCACAAGATAACCACAAAATACTTGTAAGATTTTCTTTTTTTTACCGTCTGAATTGGCTTTCACCGTGTGAATGCGGCTAATAACAATAAACACAATTACAATAATGATGAGGATTATTATTATCATTATCATAATTATTATTATTATTAATATTATAATTGTTATCATTATTATTATTACTATTATTATCATCATTATGACTTATTAAGTAAGCAAATATCATTCCCCAAAACCTGGGGGGATGATTGTACATGCCATCCCCCCCCCCCACCTTGTGAGGTGGGGGGGGGGGGGTGCATCCCCCTCATCCCCCCGTTGTCTACGCCCCTGATTGTATATACTATTATGGCAGGGACATTGGAAATTCATTTTATATTTTTTATTTTAAAGATTTTAAATCTACATATTTAATTATGAGGACATATTTAAGCATCTCAGTTTGTTTGTAATACAGTGACATAATGTCTAGTATTTTGTTTCATTTTAAACAACAATCAACGGAATCCTGGGACAAGGATCTGATGATATTATTTGTACAAAAATGTATATTAAGCTGTCTCACTGTACATGAATGATAAACTCTGAACAATGATGGGAGAAATTGACATGAGCAGGTACATGGGAATATGCATGATCTTGTGAAAAATTTGTTTCATTAAATATTTTTACCCTACATTAATGTTTCAAATGAAAATAAGAACATTTGTGTTCAGCAATATTTTTTTTTTACATTGGTCTAGATTTCTGGTTTTAAAATTAGATTTTTTTATTTGTATTATTTGTTTATTTATTCATTATAAGTTTATTGATTCTACAAATGCTATTTTTATGATTAATTCTATTAGATTTGAGAGATATTACTGCATTGGATTAAAATAAAGATTCTCAGAATAAGATGCAGATTGACAAGTCATTTATCAATAGAGAATGAAGGAGGGAGATATAAAGATAAAGGTGGATAGAGAGATGGTCCAGGGATATAAGAGAAAATTAGAGGGTGCAGAAAGAGAGAGAGAAAGAGAGAGAGAGAGAGAGAGAGAGAGAGATGAGGGAAAAATGAGGAGGGTTGAACAAAACAAAAGTAAGAAAGAGAAGGGACGGAAGGGGTGGACAAAAAGTGAACAGAAAGAGCATGTAACATTTTTTTAAAGCAATTCGGGCGAGAATGGGGGGGGGGGAGGTGGATACTGTATACATCAGTAAGGGATTAAATAATTGTATACTCTAGTCATAGACAGGGGTAAAATGACATGCATCAGATGACTAAGACAGAAGGAAAAATAAGTAGAGCAATCTCATGAACAATGGCTCAAATGTTGCCCCTCCCCCTCCCCCCCCCCCCCCCGCCCCGGCATATTCAGGATTCATTGTGAAGACGCCCCAAATTTTGCTACTAATAACTCGACTGACTGCTACCACTATATGCACGAATGCAGTCATCTACATGTAATTTAAGGCAAAGAATATTTGGGGGATTTATGGGAGAAAAGGAAAAGAATGGGCGGATAATGAGGCATGCAGAGATGAAAAAAAATAGAGAGGGTGCACTGAGAGAGAGAGAGAGAGAGAGAGAGAGAGAGAGAGAGAGAGAGTGAGAGAGGGGGGAGAGAGAGAGAGAGAGAGGGAGGGAGGGAGGGCACTTTTTTTTTTTTTTTGGTCTCGAAATTTGACAATTTGACATTTTGCTCCGTTGGGGGGGGGGGGGGGTAAGGTCAACTTGTTTAGGTCAGTCATTGGTATAATTTTTGCAATTTGTTTTTATTAAAAATAAAAAAAAAATAACAAAGGGGGGGGGGGGGTTCCTCCAAAATACACACATAAAAAATACCAAAGAGGGGGACCCCCCTCCCCCCCTCCCCCCTGCGTACGCGCCTGACTGTGACCATGGAATCTTCATCGTGACATGAAACAGTTCTCCTTTCTACATCTTCTCCTGTGTGGATTTTGAAATATAACTGCAACGATCGAAGCGTGCTAACGTCTACACCATGAGTCTCAGTCTATAGAATTCAGGCTATTTGTATTGGTGGTCCATGCACTGTCTCTTTTTCCGTTCATTGATTGCTTCTGCAATTATAGTTGACATTATAATAGCGTCCAATTTTCTATCATTAAGACCATTGTTTCAATGTGTCAATAAAATATTGAACATGTGGGACTGTATCCCCCAAAAGTATAATTCGCGCCATTGCGCGCCAACATAATGGCCGCAACCCCCTGCAACACAGTGGTGGAACATTCTAAGACATTGAGAATTTGTCTCTCGTGAAGGTCAGTGCATTTCTAGATCACAATGGCTGCTATTTCGTTTAAAAAGAAAACTAGTTTGCGAGCAGAAATAATACTTTTCTCGATAATTCCACAAAATATATTTGCCGCCGACTACAATGAATATGACGTATATTATACGTCATATTGTACTCGGCGGCAATACTGAGCCCCACACAATGCAAGGCCACATTCATGTGCGTTCATATTCTAAAGTTCGCTCGTCATTGGCTGCAATGCTGATGGGGATTCCCCTTATTTGATAATGGCGGACAGCATGTATGACACTCTCGGTTTAACAGGCTTGAAGATCGAGCTATATTGGTTAATGGGTGAGTAGATGTTTGGATTAGTGTGGGTATAATAATTATGATAATTATATTGAATCTCCTTTAGCCGTCTTGTGGTAGTATAGACCTATACGTGCTAGCATTTTAGGTATTTATTATCTAGATGTGCTATATGAACGACAGGCTGTCGATTCAACCATACAGTAATATTTCTAAGTCTGTTCGCGTCATTAGGCATGGTGTGTCACATATGCACTGTGGTAGCTTATAGGCCTAGTATTAGTATATAGGCTAACATCTTAGTTCATTGATAAATGAATGAAGTAATAGCGAAGATTTCCTTTACCATTAAAAAAAATCTTTTCTGCTTCCTCTTCTAGTAGAGTCTAGAGAGTAAAAGAGGGAGAAAGAAAGAGAGAGAAAGAGAAAGGAATCGCTATTTGCACCTTTGGCTACGTTAGTGATTTTTTGGTCTGAATTTTGATCTTTGTGCTGGACGATATACAGTGTAATTTGACCTAAATGAGCAGTTTCATGGGTGCGTTTTCTGCTGCGACAGAGAGTCAACACCATCAAATAAATTCGTTTTGTACGTTCAATGATCATTTTATTTTCCACATTATTTCATCTCTCTTTTACGAACATCGAACAAAACTAAGCACAAATTTGTTACATGAACGTAAAAAGGAATTACATTATATACAGTGCTTACAATGATTAACAAATTATACGGGGACAAAAATTGACATGAGTTGGAATAATAATTGAACAATAAATTGACCAATGATGGCTATAATATTGTCATAAGTTCTTTAGGTAATTAGGCATAGTCAGATAGTGTAAAAAGAAACATAAGCATGATCAGTGGAGGAGTCTATTAAAAAGCACCGCATGTATTTTGCAGGCCCTAGGCCTACCTGATAATATTTTTGTGTTCTTAATAATTTCCTTGCTTTCATCGATGCAGATTTCTTGAACAGCACCTTGCACAATTATGAACAACCGGTCATAAGAGGTTTCTCTCATTCGGATACCTCGATCCGGCATCCGTATTCTCCGGATGATACAGTCAGCATATCCGTATTGGTGTGCATTGTAACGCTGCCATTCTTATTTGTAAGTTCAGCTTCATATAACTTTTAGCTTAATCCACCTCTTAATAAAAGTGAAAAGGGAAAATGAAAAGAGGGAGATTATACTAGTAATTGCTTCCAAGAGAAAAATAAAGATTTAAGCCCTCCGAGAAAATAAAATAAAATGATAAAAATGTTTGAATGTGATGGCTTTAACCATGGACCTACTCCATGCTTTAACAGATAGCCTGACATTTCCTATTACTGACATACCCACTATCCATCAGTCTGATGATTTGATATTCTTTGTAACCAGAGAGAATTTAAGGGTCGGATCTTTTGTGAGCAGGCTGAGGATGAAGTTTGAAAGTCCGAAACATGTCCCTTTCATTCAATCATTATGGTTTGTATTCTAATCAAATTTAAACCCAATACTCGGCAGGAGCATGTGTTTACAATCAGGATTAACAAAGAAAGTTAGTCTGCGGTCTAAATTTCCCTCTGTTAAACATGATTTCAGATCGGGGATCGGGTTTCAATGAATTATATAGTAGAATACGGACCTAGGTGGGGTTTTTTCTCGTTTTTTTCCTTCTCAATTAATCAGAACAATCATCATGCTACTATAATTACCACTTCTGCTATTTACTATTACCAATACATTTCACTTCTACCATGTTTTCGTTCCAACACCATTTTGCTTCTTTCCTTTCGACAACTATCTATGCAATTATAATATATTACAGATTATCACCAGTAGGACGTTCACACGCACAGTTGGAAGCAACACCACCCTCCGGCGGCCACACCCTATTTGGTTTGTGGGCGGTGCCCTTCTCACGGCCCTCCTCACTGGCTGTTTTAAGCTTGCCATCGGGAGGTTGGCGCCGAATTTCTACGAAGGGTGCCAGCCATTCCAGCCATTCCAGCTATCCCAGCCATACGCGATCTTTCGGAGTAAAAATTTCGATTACCAGGATTATACATGCTATTACCCCGAAAGGCAGAGAGAAGTTAGGTATATATACATTGGCTATCGATATTTTCTTGATGGAAGGGGGGGGGGGGGTTAGATTCACCATTTATGTATCGGAAAGTGTTTTATGTTTAGAGTGTCATGAAAAGAGAATAAGTAAGTGAAATAAGCTATAAAAAGGGTATTTTAATGACATATCATGAAGTAATATTGTATTATATTTATACACTGCAAATTCGTTGTGTAACGACTTTACACAACATTGGGTGGTTCACTCCTTATACACAGGGGTTGTGTTAAGTTTTGTAAAAAAAATAATTTTTTAATTTTTTTACACAACTGAACACAACCCTATAAGGAGTGAACCACCCAATACTGTGTAAATTCGTTACACAACGAATTTGCAGTATACAAGTCTTCATCATTTTTATGATAATGAATTCTTATAGAACGTTTATAAAACGCTCATATTCGCCTGCATCAGGGGCCTATTTATAAGGCGCTGTAATAGTATGCACACGTTCTGCTAGCCTGAAGAAAACGGTTAAATGGTATTTGTTTAATTCTCATTTTATTTTTCAAGAAATGTACATGATAACATCCAAACATTTCTTTTGCTAGGACAGATATAAATAACTTCATTCATCGGTAAAGTATAAAGCCAACGAAATACTAAAAACGGTTTTGAATGTGATTTCATTTTCACAGTCGGTCGTTTCCCTGCATATACACGTCTTTGTCATCTTTCTCTTGGATTTACTTCTGGGTAGGTTTCAGAAATGTTAAATTATTTTTGTCATACTTATAACATTTGTTAGACCTTTAAGTGTGTCTCCATTGTTATAAGTTAATCTTTGTCCATCTAGTGTTTTTCTTTTCATCGCGTTTCGGAAATCTTAGCAGAATCCGGCCAAACTTTGATGATGCCGATTGTAGATCAAAATCAAACTAATTACGGGCACAGATGTTTGTTTACTTGTTAAAGAAAGTGAAGAAAGTCAAAAAAAGTCAAGCCTCGTCAGTTAACGGGACAATGTACTTAAAACCAAGTGTTTTGCTTCATCTTATTTCATTTTTTCAAGTGCTGTTCTACAATTCGATTCGTACTCAAATTTTGCCTGACACCAAATCATATTTCTTTTATTTGCTTTTTGTCGTTAAGTCATTGCAGACACAGTATTGAGGAAATGATTTATTTCACATAACGAACATAACGAAAATACATGCATCTATGTGCAACGTGTCCGTTAGACTGATACTGTTCGTTTACCTTTTACAAAATAAAGAATCGTTAATTTTAAGCTGAAGTACTTAAATGAAACAACAAACCCCTTTCATCTAACCACTTTTATTTAATATCAAAATTATCATTCCGCACATGCTCCAAAACAATATGGTCAAACAGCATCACTACTTGTAAACTTCTTTAGATATATAGCTTCTACGACTCATCATCACGTAGTCTCCGAACAGTCGTCATCGTAATCTGTCTTGCCCTAGCTCCCGCCGTCATCGCAACTACCCGGCTCCAGGACAACAGAAGTCATCCAGGTGACGTCATAGCAGGATGCATGCTGGGTGTTTTCATTGCAGCGGTCCTGGCAATCGGTAGAAAGGAAACGGCGAGGGGCGAGAGCGATCAAGTAAGGAATTTAGTTGCTATCTTCTCTATGAGAAAATATGAATGATAAACTTGATGAAGAAGAAGAAATTAACAAACAAACATAAATATATGCCTATCTATACCAAAATATAAACGAAATAAGAAGCATTTTATTCCCGTGCAAGACAAAGAGAGAAGAAATGAAAGAAAGAAAGATTAGTTTGACGATGATCTATGACGAAAGGGAATGAGATGAGAAAGGGAAAACTGAAGATGATACAAAGCGATGGACTTACAAAACTGAACATTGACATTAGTGGATGCAATTGAAATTCAAGATATAACTTTATAACTTCGGATAACTGATAACGGTTCATTCTACCATCTGAAACAGTAGCAAATTCTAGTTCGCATTCTTATAAAATGTCATGTCGTTAAATGATTATTCAGATGTTAGTAATGCTTAACCTTGTCAATTATTTTCAGTACTATAATTGTCTCTTTCCTTCTTCCTTTAGAAAATTCCACGGGATCAAGATAACGAATGGGACATGATATCGGTGGATGAAATGCAAGAAGGTTAGTACATGAATTTTGACGCTTGAAATATCGACCCTCAAATCGTGTTTTTCTTTTCTTTCGGTCTTTATTGATTGATTGATTGATTGATTGATTGGTTGGTTGGTTGGTTGGTTGGTTGGTTGGTTGGTTGGTTTTATACATATTCCATGCAAATTTAATAACATATGATATATTTTACAAAATGATTAACATTTCTTTAAGTGATATGGAAGTAAATAATCCTGAATCATATTACACTGTGAAAAATCTGGGCAATATTTTCCAACACTTTGCCAATAGTCAACCCAACCATCTATTGGGCAATACTTTCGTATTTTGCCCAACAAGTGGTCAAGATTTTCCCAACAAGTGGGCTACTGTAGTCGGGCAGTTGAAGGGTCATATCTTTGCCCAAATTTTGGTCAAAATACGAAACAATTATGCACGTGTGAAGTAGGGTACTTACGTTTACCAATAGCACTGGGCAAAATATTGCCCAATAGATGGTTGGGTTGACTATTGGCACAACGTTGGGCAAAGTGTTGAAAAAATATTGCCCAACATTTTCACAGTGTATAGGCATGCATAAGAATGTTCTGTAAATCGTGAAATACGGAAATGAAAAGTGAACATATTCTTAAAAGTTGGGCTTGTTGCTGGTAGGCTCACTGAATTAAACTACTAACTTAATATACATAAGAAAAATGACCGAGAATACACATAACCTATAATAGCCCGAGACAAAAATTAAGAGAACTGAAGCAAAATACAAAATGTTGCGGCTAAGAGTGGAAGAGAGAGGAATAGAGGGGGAAAGGATAAATATATAGATGGATTTATATCCTGCATCAAAAATTTGTTGGCTTTTGATTGGTTGAGAGCTCGTCACATGACCAAAAATATTTGAGCTATTTTTAGAAAGTACTATATGAGAGTACTATTTTGGTTTACTATTTGGGAGTTTTAATTGAATCCATTTTTTTTTTCGAATCTTAATTTAATGAAATTAAAATATTTTAAATCTTTTTAGATAAAAATTGACATTGTTTTTGTTCTAATTTTTTTTCTCCAAAAAATGTTTTTTTTTTTTTTTTTTTTAATATAAATTTTTGATGCAGGATATAAAACAAATATACCATGCCTTCTATTCGAGGTACTGGTTAAACTATGGGCCTCGGTGACTCCATAAGTACCATTTGCTTCGGGGCTGTGCCCCTCAGCAAATAGTACTATTGGAGTCACCTCTTGCGCATAGTTTTAACCAGAACCTCTCAAGGCAGTGTATATTTGTATAATATGTATAGGTAGATACATAGATATACGGGTGGGTAGAAGGAGAGAGAGAGAGAGAGAGAGAGAGGGAGAGGGAGAGAGAGAGAGACGGAAGTATGAGAAAATCAACTTAAAATGTATTATAGATAATGATGCACGACGGAGTCATGTACGCGTATATCGCTAGTATGCATTTTAAGATTATTTCTTTTCTGGAATTTTTCTTAATAACTCACTCTTGACCACATTTTATATTCCTAGTCCAGACGGACTTTAAGCCTATTTGCAGTAGTTTGGCCAGGAGGGATAAGACCTCCCTGCGTGGTCACTGACATGGTTCTCTAACCAAATCAGCTCTCAATTAACATAAGAAAAATGGGACCATGCATGGAGGACCAACGGGTACCTCTTAGGCATTGTTTGCTATATAGCGGGCGCAAGTAGCTACAAGTAGTGCAGTCCCGCTTTAAGTTGATTTTTCGAAAGTCGTTGCGATCTCGTAGATAATACCATTTAAGTTCAAGTTGAATAATATCATTTGATATTAATTACACAGAGCCGACACAGCCGACGGTCAGAATTTGTACATCGGCCCTTTACTCTAACATCGAGGGATTCGTGGTCGAGCTCAGAGACCGTTCATTCGATCTCGTCGAGGACGTGATACACGTGGAGCTTCCTTACAACGATCTCGACTCTTTCACCCTCGATGGTTGGGATAAGAAGGACGTCATCATACTGTGTCATTCGATCGAAAATCGGAGGCTATCCCTTACTGACGTCACAGATGCTCTGTACGATAACTTTATCCAAAAAGTTTCGAAGCTAATCGGTAAGTAAATTATTTTCCTGTCTTATATTAAGACCTTTAAAATTATAAATAAACCAAGAAGTGATATAATTTGACAATAGTATAATTTTGGGAATGAGCCTTGTCCTCAATTTCGATGCCACGGTGGGGGGGGGGGGGGGGGGCGGTGCACCGATTGAATGGCCAAAAAGAAAACGAAAGGACAGTAAAGGATTGAATGAGAGAGAAAGAAAGGGATAGGTAGAAAGGAATGGAGAGGGAGAGGGGAAAGGTCGATTAGAATTCTTCTGCGTCACACTCAACACATTATAAGTAAATTATTTTGGATGTTGTAAAGTCGAGACTATTTATGCCTAATAATTAATAAAGAGATTTTTTTTAAAGGGGAGAATGTTATTTGTATTATTATTCAGGCAAGGACGCACTCGTCGTGATTGCTCATGATTTCAAATGGACAGATGATCAGCTCCCCAAAATTCGAACGGACCAAGAAGAGACTATTCGGGCCAGGCAGCCCACCGTCTACCAATACGCGGGAAATGTCATTTTGGCGGGAAAACTAGGCAAAAAGAAATCTCCTAACGTGTTGCGTGACTGTGACTGGGATGTCATCCTTGGCGTCATCTACGAAAAGGGAAAGACGGAAATGATAAACACGTGATCTTTATGAATCTACATTTTTAAACTCCAGTTCAACTTTGAATTAACAGTATCAGGGAGGGATGACTAATTTTAGAAACTCTTGAAAACATACCTTTTCATTAAATAATTAATTTAAGCCTATTTCTTTTCCCTAGTCCCTTTTAAACATTGTGCATGTACCTTTTCTGATTAAATCCAGTTGTATGTTATGTAAGATTATTTTGTGTTAACGCTGTGATAAAGTGTACTATGGAGAGCATACTAAATACTAGTTATTATTATTATTATTATTATCATTATTATTTCTATGTGGAGTAAGTTCCGAAAAGATTCTGACTCCAGTGTTCTTACGTAAAAAGGAATATACTAATTTTGTATCGTAAATTTGTTGTATCATCTAGGCAATGATAATGATTTCTTACACATTCCAATTACCTTGAGAATGGAGGCTTAATTTGTGTTGATTTAATACATGGCTTGTATAAGATTATCTGACGTATTAAAGGTCAACCAATTTGCCATAATAAATGTTAATACATTCTTTTGGTGGGCGAGATTCGAGGAGAATTTGAAACAATTTCCTAGCCATTTATGGATCTTACACGTTCACATGAAAAGTATGGTAGCCCCAAAAAAATTGTTCAATGTATACGCACCTCTCTTCTGCAGCAATTTGAGGAATTCCTCGCATCTTGACACAATTGTCATGTCTAGGGTGACTGATAAACACTATGTAAAAGAGCTTTCATATAAGTGCAATATTCTTCTTTGAATACCTAATGCTGCTTTTTATATGTACTCGTACATGTGTATATATTTTTATTTTGTTGTGACTGATGCTGCTTTTCACATGTATGTAATGATATTTCAAATGGTTTAATTTGAATGTTATATTAACATTAATTACATTATCCAAAAGCATATTTATCCTTACTCAAAATGTATAAGTTTACCAACAAAATAAAATCCCCATATTCGTTCGTACCATATAATATCACAATGCAATTATGTATCTTATTATATCGTGATTTTTCTTTTGGTACTCCTCTTCTCCTTCTTCCTCCCCCTAATCCGTCTCTTTCTCTCTTTTTCTATCTATCTCCCTCCCTCTCCCTACCAGCTCTTAATCCTTCTGTCCCCTTCACTCTCCTCAATTTCCCTACTCTTTATCTCCGCTTATTAAAATTATTCATATTTTACCGTAATTTTAGAATGTAACAAGTGACACAACAGACGATTATTTAGTTAATCTTTATCATTGTTTCTCTTATTTTCCGTTCAGTCTCGTCCCTCAATTTCTCTCTCTCTCTCTCGTTCAAATTGTTGTATTACTAATTTACTATGATTACTATGTATACATTTGTGAAACATTCTGTCTTTTGTCATGTGGTCTCTTCAGATTTTCCGTTAAAAAATACCCCCCCCCCCTTAATTATTTTCGGTGGCTATTTTGGAGCTTGGGGGGGGGGGGGATTTGTTATGGTTGTATAGTGTGGTCCTGATCATATATTTGCTTTGTATGTTTTATGTATTCTATTTTCTATTGTATGTTTTGCTTTTACTGTATATATATATGGTTTAAAAGTTCAATACAATTCAACGATTTTACTTTATAAATCCATGTAATTTAGCTGCTAGGCTGACATTTGAAATTCTTTGAATAAATACCAATACAATTTACAATGCAACCAAGGAAAGAGTATGGGAATATGTTGCTGTGTTAATGCGTAATTCTCTCTCTCTCTCTTTCTCCTTCTTTCCCTCTCCCCCCCCCCTCTCTCTTTCTCCTTCTTTCACTCTCTCTCTCTCTCTTTCTCTCTCTCTATCTAACTCACTATTAAAGTATCCATAAAGTGAACCCCTCTCCCATCTCCTATACTCTACCCCCCTCTCTTTCTCTCTCTCTCTCTCTGTTTCCGTCTCTCTGTTCCTGTATTTGCCCCCATCTCCCTATTCTCTAACTCACTCTTTCTATATTTACATTGCTCCCAATTATTATCAATCATCACAAGAAAATTGCGAGGACATCTCAAAACATCACCAAACAACGGATTCATGGTCAAGACATTTGTACATCGTATTCAGTTTCAGTTTCAAAATACATGTTTATTTCATTAAAAAGGAACAGCATCTTGCTACCTCAATGAAAGCCTCTTAAAGCCCCACTGCATTACGTATAGCTCATTACGCCCTCTATATAGCAAACAATACCTAAGCGGTGACCGTTGGTCCCAATTGTCCTCTTTTTCTTATGTTAATTGAGAGCTGATTTGATGAGATAATCACCCGTCAGTGACCAAGCAGGGAGGTCTAATCACTCCTGGCCAAACAAGTGCAGATAGGCTTTAAGTTGAATACATCAGGCATGTGCAATACAAACATAGTCCCCTAATTATTTTATCTCGTTATACCTGTTTCATTCCGTAATGAATCCATATAATAATACGCTAAGGCTCCGCGGGGGGCGCGACGTCTCGGCGAGCCTTTGTATTCTATTGTTTTTTAATGAGATCGCCGACCCAAGTTGGTGCGGCTATCTCCTCCCGAACCCTGCCCTCGGGGCACCCGTGCCCGGTGCCATCGTCCGCGGGAGAGTCTACTCTGTGGAATTGGCTATACTCCGCCCGAGGTCCTCCTCCGTGTCGACGTCCAGGGCGAAAACAGACGCGACATGCATAATGCACGATATGCGTGACGACAGAGATACCTCATGGATATTCAACATTGCATCCGTAGACACACGACCGATGACCATCCACTCACATTAAGTTGCGTAATAAATGCACGCTGAATGGGTATGACTTACCCCGTGTTAGGTCTCTTTCTATAGGATGTGCTTTGTACTATCTGCACTGCACAAGCGGTACCTGCACAAGCGAGATACACTGGGCTAATTCCCGTCGACGTCCAAACTTAGAGACCTATTTCCATCATGATTGCCGCGATTTTTATATAGTTATCGTGAATGGAGGTATGAAATCAAAGCTTATTTTGTGATTATTACGGCCATGTATACTCAATTTTGATTATCATTTTCTAAAGGAAAGTTTTCACAAGAAAACCAATGGACTGACAGTTCAGTCGCACACAGCTCAGTGCAGCTGCGCTGCTCGGGAAGCTCCAACACAGGCACCGCGCACCGCAGGCGTCCGACGCCTGCGGCGCCGGTGTTCGAGCTTGCTGGAGTTACGCTGAAGTGTGTGTGTGCTGAAGCTGAGCTCGAGTCGAAGAGATTTGACACTTTGCATCATTATTGCCGCGATTTCAATATAGTTTCGTGAATAGATTTACGAAACCTGAGCTTAGAATTAGTAAAAGTATTACTATAATGTCTACGTTTTTAAACGACTGTCTGATATTTTCTTATGAAAATTTTACTTTGAAAAATGATTATCGAAATTCATGGTCAGAAATAATCACAATCTAGGGTCTATTATTATGTTACAGTTCTTGCATCAATGCATGAAAACTTGGTTATTGAACTAGAAAAATGTTTTTTTTTTTTTTAAATAGGCAATTATGAAGTAGGATGTAGGAAGCCTGAAACCTTAGCCTACTAAACAAATCTCAACAAAGTGTAGGCCTATCCTTTTATGAATTAATGAAAAAGTAGCCCCAGAAAAAAGAGCCCCCGAAAGTTGAAAAAGCCCCCGAAAATTTTCCGAAAATTTGAAATGGAGCCCCAGAAATGAAAAACTTAATTTTTTGCCTGCGCCCCCTCTAGAATGGGTCCTGAGTTGAGTGTATATATAATATAGGCGTGGGGTCCATGGGTTACAAGGGGTCATTAACCCCCAAAAGCTCAGAGGGTTACGTTCTTCAAAGTGGGGGGGGGGGGGGAGAGATCAGATCGCAGCGAGTTGAGTGTATATATAATATAGGCGTGGGGTCCACGGGTTTCAAGGGGCCATAAACCCCCGAAAGCTTGGGGGTTTTAGGCGTTTAATTAGGGTCAGATGAGCATTTTTTTAATACTTTATTTGTGACACCTGCGGGTCACTAATTGGCGTGGGTCAATACGTAGAGTTGCGTAGTGTTGCGTACCACCTACGCTGGCCTACGTTACTATATGCTGAGGGACGGAAAGGGGTACGCAAGATGAACGAAAACAATTCAACATGTTTAATTTTTTTCGCGTACTTTAGGCATAGAAACTTGACGCACAAAGTACGTCTTTTTACGCAACACTACGCTACATGCCTACGCAACAGTACAATACCCTACGCCAGATCTACAAAGCAGTAAAAGCTTTCAACACAGTAAGCAACCATAAGCAAACCCGTACGCCAGCCTACGCATAACCTACGCAGGGACTTTTTTCCCATTAATACGCAGCCTAATTTCTGCGTAGTCGGTACGCCACACTTACGCAGTTCCAGTGGCTTAAAGAATAACTACCGGTACAGTTGGATCGTTTTTTTTTTTTTAAATAAGGCCAAATTAAAAACAAAACATGTTTAGCGTCCTGTTTTTTCGAAAAATGGGGAGGAGGCCCTTTTTTTTTTGTTACTTTCAAAATGGCCGCTCCGTACATTTTCCCTGACATTCGGGCTATTTTTCAAGATGGCGGCCGACAATTTTTTTTTTTTTTTTTTTTTTAAGTCAGAAATACATTTTAGCAGTGTTTTTCATGTTTTTTTTCTTTCAAAAAATTCAACAAAAAAACAAAAAAAAATAGGAGGCGGCCCCCAAAAAGGAAACGGGCGGTGACGCTGTTTTTTTTCTTTCAAAAAAAAAAAAAATATATATATATATATATATATATATAGACTATAGACCCTATTAAAAAAAAAATAAAAAAAAAAAAAAAAAATAGGAGGCGGCGAAAGTGAGAATATGGATAGGAACAATTGAAGACAATAATCATAAATAACGAAAGTGAAAACGAAATTAAATTATAAATTATCTGCAACAAATTTTAATTACAAATATCTGATTTCACTTTTTTCTTCCAATTTTTAATTTTTATTACATGGTACAGATAAAAAATAAAATCAAAACGCTACATTAAACGGGAAAGAAAAGGTTTATATTTTTACAAGTAAAATATAAATAAAAAGAGAAGAAAATGAAAAAATAAATAAAAAGTAATCATATACAAGAAAGAGAAATAAAAATGAAAATAAAAGAAGAAAAAAAATGTTCCAAAGAAAAAAAAGGGTGTTAAATTATATAAAATGTAACGTAACCTAAATTAACCTTAATTTTGTTTGTATTTAAATCAATATTATTTTCGAGAGCGCATATATATCTATTAACATTTTACAGCCCCCCCCCCCCCAACCCCCTATAATCCCGTGGATTTTTCAATGTGAATACCAACAAGTTAGACTTATGGTGTCCTCAAAATGGCAAATAAAGTTGGGTAGGAACTTATGGTTTCCTCTAATTTGCAAAATACAGTTCTTGGTGGTTTTAATTTATATATCTATTTACACCCTCCCCCCCCCCTTAGGTATTCCGCGGGTCCTGCTTCTATTACAGTTATTTTCTTTTTTTTTAATCAGAAATACATTTTAGCAGTGCTTTTCATGTTTTTTTTCTTTCAAAAAATCCAAAAAAATCCAAAATAAAAAAAAATAAAAAAAAATAAAAAAAATAGGAGGCGGCCCCCAAAAAGGAAGCGGACGGGGACGCTGTTTTATTTTCTTAAAAAAAAAAAAATCAAAAAAAAAATCAAAAAATAAATAAATAGGAGGCGGCCCCCAAAAAGGAAGCGGGCGGGGACGCTAAACAAGTTTATTTTTTTAATGGCTTGAATGGCAAATAAAGTTCTTGGTGGTTTTAATTTAGACAGTCTCTATATATCTATTTACACCCCCCGCCCCCCCTCTAGAATCCCGCGGATTTCCGCGGGTCCAGCTAGTATTCATATATTTATCTATGATTTGTTATGCAAGTATCCATAATGACTACTCACATACAGCATGAATGCAGAACACTATCCTTGCTTCTACACATTTTCTCCACATTACACATTAAAAAATAAAAACGTGTGTTTATCCACAAATTGATTTATCTGACAAATTAAAAACAAACAAAAGATTATAAGAAACATTAATTATGCATACACTTGAGAATGATTCTTCACTAGTTAGCAGTACTCTACAATCAGAAAAATAGTATGCTCTATCAAAACCTCTAACCTAAAACATGAAATTGGAATGAATGCATCGGAATAACAAATCTAGTACACTATCAAAGTACTGCAATTATCAAATACATTAAAGTACTGCAATTATCAAATACATTAAAGTACTGCAATTATCAAATACATTAAAGTACTGCAAGTATCTAACACATGGAACAAGGTATATATTTCCTACATTCTCACCCATAACGTTTGAGATCCCCCCCCCCCTCTTTTCATGAAACAATCGTAAGAATATGATTTATTATTGATATCATTATAAGGTTCATGTCTTGTCAGATATTGATCAATGCAGATTGATTAACAAAGTTCTCAGAAGAAAGAAACTTTATCTATCAAGATTAAATCACATTAACACAATTATTTCATGCAAAGAGGTAAGAAAAATGTATCCCAACTTTAATAATTGACAACAGTGTAGTTACTAGGATATA
Source organism: Strongylocentrotus droebachiensis (assembly GCA_035222895.1). NCBI lineage: Eukaryota > Metazoa > Echinodermata > Echinoidea > Camarodonta > Strongylocentrotidae > Strongylocentrotus > Strongylocentrotus droebachiensis. Next base: position 113,918 of record JAVYIG010002589.1, read on the forward strand.
TAGAATATAACTACATGCACATGGATATTAAACGCTATCTCTTATTTCTAGGAATCACGTTCAGGGAAGTGGAGTATTAAGACACAGGCGCGGATCTAGGATTTCTTAGGGGAGGGGGCCCAATTTTTTTTTTTTTTTGCTCCCGAAAATTTGAAAATCGCGCCGGCCGAAAAGTCGCTCAGTGGAAGGGGGGTGGGGGGTAAGCGGACCCTTTTTTTTTTTGGAGTCCAAAAGAAAATCTCAACGACTCAGCCAGCCGAAAAGTCGCTCAGTGGGGGGGGGGGGGGGGGGGGGGGGGGGGGGGGGGGGGGGGGGTAGTGAGCACATTTTTGTTTTCTTTTTTTTTTTGGTCCTCGAAAATTTTAAAATTTGCACCCCCCCCCCCCCCTTGAGCGCCAGGGGGGGGGGGGGGGGGGGGGGGGTCCAACCCCAAAAAAAGGTAAAAATCGCGTGATTTTCCATGATTTTTGTTCTCCCCTGGATTCACCACTGTTAAGACATTCACATATCCTGTATAGGCTATATATTTAATAATAATATAAAGGTAATATTGAGGCAAGCGAGGATCATACACGTATCCATTGCCTTATATGATACAACACATTGCAAAGACTTTCGAGAAATCAAAGATCACAATTTCACAAAAGCTACAAGAGATTATACATGTACATACAGTATGCTTGTATTCACCATGCATCACATTCACCTGTCTACATCACCATGCAAGCCGATACTTATAAGCAGCATCTGAGATTATACATGTATTTATTGTGCTTGTACAGGGGCGTCGATAGATATTTGGATGTGAGTGTGCGTGCGTGTGTGTGTGTGTATGGGGAGGGGGTGTTGTTGCGATTTTCCGACTATAAATATTAAAAATTTGCCGACACGCAATATTAACGTGGGTGTTTATAAATTATATTCCCCACATAACACTCTAGCTACGCTCCTGTATTTGCAACGCGAGCACTATAAAACCATTTTTTCAAAAGTCTCCTCCCCTGGCGGGCATTCAGCGTAATGTTCAAGGTCCGCCTGAAGTTGGCGGGCTTGCACTACGTCGTCATTGGCTTGTTTGCCGGGCGACTTCAAAATGAGCATCAATACAGGAACAACGCCCGCCACGACCACCGTCGCGAAAAACTCTACAGTGGCTGGCAGGTCACTGACACCGTCAATGAAAATGATAGTTGCCAGTCCGAAGGCGACAACGATTGCGATGACGAGTAGTTGAAAGAGAATGCTAGCGACCTCGAGATAGACGGGTTGATATTTTGCGATGACGAGTTTCAAGAGGTGGAGCGGAATGATGGGGACGCCATTCTCAAATTTAACCAACCGGCGACCGGGGTTGGGCTGAACAGTTTGGTTTTCCATTACGGGCTGAAGTTCGGTGTCTTCCTGATCGGTTGCGTCTCCGTCGTTTACATCACATGTGGTTTCGCTAACAGCTCGAGGATGTGCTGCTGCACAGTTGCTCTCCGACTTCTTCCTCAATTCTTTATCCACCTGTTCAGCTGTTTCAATTGTCCTCTTCAGCATAACACAGTATTTGTCATAGAAATTGGTAGCTGCTGTGATCAAGTACCCAACAACTGTGATTATGACTATAACAACCGGACCGGCAAAATCGGAATTCATGACAAATCCGATGAAAGTGTACCCGATAAGCTGGGCGATGTAGACGAATGCGGCTACGAAAATGAAAAGGACCGCAAAGGAGTGGAACATAGCCATGAAGGCGACGAAGACTTCGACGGCCTTCACGTTTTTACTCAAACACTTAGCAATGGTCCATGTCAACATATATATTAAAGGCACAGAATTTAATAAGATGAAGAAACAGAATATGATAAGAGCGAATGGGAAGACGATAATGAATATGAGGAAGGTGACGAGAAGGCGACACTTATTCTTGTTTTCCTCATCCTTCCGCCCACCTAAGAGACCATAAGTTAAGTTCCATATCGGTGAGAACCAAAAACTCCAAATTGCAGGGTTGATGGCCATTTGGGTGCGGTATAACATGGTGTACATGAACATGCGGAGTGCTGTGTTTGATGAACTTGGTTTCTCTGGGACGCACAGCTCTACTGGCAAGTCGAAGGCGAAGCCGAAGTAAATGCGATCTGCACGTTTCACTTCAAGACTGTTCGACACAAACGAATCGTCGTATAGGTAGAGACCAATGAACAGCATGGCTATGGCCAGGAACATGATGTTTATTAGGATGAACCAGAGGATGACGAGGCTCTTGCTTAAGAGGAGTTCGTAGGCGACTTCGAGGCGTTGAACGAACGCCTCGCCGCTCACGACGTAAGACACTATGTAAGGAATGAACGGAATGACCATAAACGCGATTACATATACGGACCACCGGACAGCAACAACCGCTGGGTAGTCTTGAAAGCTGAAGCAAAAAAGGTATTTCAGTCCAAGAGGGAGGTCGGCATTGAGCGCGATGTACTCCTTTCCATCTTTCTCTATAAATATTTGTTTCCTGATAAAGAAACTGGCAGCCAAGGGCGAGAACAGAGCCAGGAGAAAGCCAATGGCAAAGATGGCGCCAAGCCAACCATGCTTATGAACAAGGATTGACTCTGTCTCGAAAGGATTCTGGTTCCCTGCCCAACACTCATAACGTGTGCTCCCTTGGAAGACATAATAACTGCAAAGAGGTATGGCATACACCCCGATGAGGTCAAAATCATCAGACCTCTGCTTTTCCAGACATACCATCGCTCCTGTGTCGGAATAGAATTCTTTGTTGGTGATGTCTAAGGTTTCGTTTGTAGACTGAACGAGACTGTTGATGAACCTGGCTATGATCCGTTCTTTATCACCGTCTATGGCCTTCTCAAAGCAATCATCAGGAGGGGTAATGACAGGCACCCCTACAGTGACCACGCCCAAACTGAGAGTCCCTAGCGAAAGCTGCTCAAAGTCAAACGGGTAGGAGAGGAGCAACTCGCCTTTCCCCTCGATTGCCCACACCCATGTGGTTGGCTCAATGACATCGGAGCTGTTATCATAAACATCTTGGTGATTAGAAAAATTCAGTTTGAAGTAGATGAAGACCGCGTTATTTTGGAAGACTTCTCTCATCCTATCCTCAAAGTCTCCTTTCTCATCGGGTGGGAGGGTTAAAATACAGTCCGTAGCAGACGACGATTGACCTTGTGTAACCTCTGGCGAAGCGTTCCGGAGCGCGGCAGTTGAACTGCCCGTGATCGCCCCGGTGGTTGGAGTCGCAGAAGTGGTATTCCCAGAGGTGTATGTCACCATAACAAGCAACAGACACATTATAATACTCGGTCTCAGAATACATTGCACATGTCGACTCGACCTTTCCATTTTGCAAACTGCCATGATTCACATGCAACAAGAGTAAACTATGACCATTTAATTCTTCCACGCGGGACCATTTAGAATGTCACTAGTCATATACACAATCGCATTCAGTTCGTGCCCTTTACATACCAAACACAGCAGGCTTGGAATACTTGTCACTGGAACTCTCGTATGTGCGGTATGTACCACCAGTATCCTGAACTCAAACTTGAAATCGTTCCTCGTGTAAACATTCCTCGTATCACAAACAATGTCTTGGTGAACCAAAACAAGATATCTTCCTCAGGTATTACAATATATTTCTCTTTGTAACTATGCCCCAATGTGTCACTCCCGAAATTTAAAAGGAACCTGTACATGTACATGTAGTGTAATATATGAATACGTGGGAGCGTATAGAGAGAGTATACAATACTTTTCTACATGTAGACACACACAAAAAGCGGAGGAGTGCTTAGTGGTCCGTGGAGAGGGGCAATTTTGCACCCATTGAAAGCGGAAAGTTTATTGTGTGCGGTGCAGAGGTCGCGTGGGTATTCACGTAGGCGTGTTTTCACAACCAAATCTTTTCATGGTACCTGGGTTTTCGCACAACTTCTTGAGACGAAGGTTTTTAGAAGTAAAATGTTTTAAGCCTCATGGTATTTATAATTAACTTTCTTTATATTATTTCCGTGGATAATTGCAAAACTCCATCCCCTTCTGCCTTCTCTCTCTCTCTCTCTCTCTCTCGTATCTCTCTGTCTGTCTGTTTCTCTCTCTCTTTCTATCTCTCTCCACACTGTCTCTCTTCTTGTAATAAGTCCAATTGACAGACACGCATCATAAAAAATCTAATATAGTTGCAAAGGCAACTTTTTATAACATCTTGTAACATGCCAATAAACATATCACATTCGTCATGTATATGTACTTTACAACCACTTATTATGAAGAACGTTTAAGCAAATTATTTGATTTACTACTTCTACTTCTACTACTACTACTACTAATAATAATAATAATAATAATACCACTACTACTCCTACTACTATAGGTACTACCACTACTACTACTACTATGCATGCATGGGTACTACTACTACTACTACTACTTCTTCTACTACTACTACTACTACTACTACTATATACTACTACTACTACTACTATACTACTACTACTACTACCACTACATATACTACTACCACTACTACAACAAGTACTACTACTACTACTATAACTGCTATATCACTACTACTACTACTTCTACTCCACATTCTTCTTCTTCTTCTCCTCATATTTACGACTACTGCTACTACTTCTACTGCTTCTGCTACCTTTACTTTTACTCCCCATTGACCTTCTCCTCTTTCTATTTACTACTACTACTGCTGCTACTACTACTATTACTACTACTACTACTACTACTACTACTATTACTACTATACTACTTCTTGTACTGCTCATTCATCTTCTCCTCATCCTATTTACTACTACCACTATTTCTACTACTACTATACTACTACTATTACTAATTCTACTACTACTACTACTTTTACTCCTCATTCTTCTTCTCCTATTTACTACTACTGCTACTACATGTACTACTACTACTACTACCTCTACTACTACTTTTACTCCTCATTCTTCTGCTGCTTTTACTACATACTTTTAATCCTCCTTCTTCTTCTTCTCCTCCTTCTATTTACTACTACTGCTTCTTCTACTACTACTACTACTACTACGACTTCTACTTCTACTTCAACAACTACTATACTACGATACTGCTACTACTACTAACTATTACTACAACTACTACTTTTACACGGCTTAAATATGCACTGAAACTGTTGATCATACTGTATATAAAACTGAATAATTATTTATTTCCTCTGTTATATTGTCAAACCTTAGAAGGAGTTACAATTGGAAAGTAAAGAAAGGGCACCACATGATCGAAACCCTGGAGAGAAAGAAGAAAGTAACGGAGAACCGTCACTCATGAATTAACCCAACCTTAAAAGATTGAATCATCAAACCGAGACGAATTAAGTCTGCGTATAAGACACCAACAGTTTTTTATAATGTGAATATTGCAAAAACATGCCGTCAAGTAGCTACCGTCAGACCAACGCAAAGACTTACATGTGTTTCTTCCACTATATTAAACTTATTTGTTGTTCTCCGTACACATACGTATGTTTATTTCTATAATAAATAGTAACCTCCCCGGCCTCGGCTCAGCACATGCTCACAAAAGAATTTCATTCTTTCATACAATAACTCCACATTACCTTTCTTTTCCTGAGATACCAACTCCGTGGTCTATTGTACACAGGAGGTCAGTTCTGGTGAAGCTACTGTTGTGTAGTATTGTCCCAAAACCAATTTAATTACCCTCATATTTGAGATGCACTTAAAAGCCAACTTTATATCTTTATAATCCTTCCCCATAGAAAGACCAAGTGCATCCATAATCCCCTTCCCAGGAAATACCACCACTGTTATGTTTAAGCCCATACATAAAACTACGAAGTAGTCCATTGTCTTGGCGGCTCTTATTCATGTCTTTGTCCCTTTGACACAATGTAACCTACCCTCATATTACTTGTATCCTTTTGGATAAATATTACATGTTCTGGCTTTCTAAGGTGAGTTGAGTTTTGATCACCATTTGATCAGGACCCTCTTTCTAGCTGGCTCGCTCTTCATCTTGTGTTTAACATAATGTGGAAGTTTGTATGATGTGACCGATTAGAGTCTCCAAAGTTTGGAGATAATAAATACTCTTGATATGACTCAGGAATTACAAGTCTCTCCTTGCTGCTTTATATGTATGTACCTCTCCTACTGCGAATAACTAAGACACCGATCCCAACACGACACCAGGCGCGGATCTACGGGGGGGGGGTTTAGGGGGTTTAAACCCCCCCTTGGGCGGCGGCCCCCCCCCCCCCAAAAAAAAAAAAAAAAAAAAAAAGGAAAAAAGAAAGAAAAAAGAACGCACGCTGGAGAGAAACCCTTTCAAGTGCAAATATTGTGAGAAGATATTCAACTCATCTGGTAACTTAACCAAACACATGATAACTCTGGATATAACTGTATATTTAACTGTTACTTGATTTAAAAAGACGTTATCATGCACTGCTTTTTATGGTCTCCATTGTGTTAATAGATGCCAGGAAAACATCACTTACGGGGTTCAAATAAACACCCCCAAAAAAATCGGCTTGCCGCTTCGCGGCTCGTGGACGATGCTCCGCATCGTCATTATTTTGGTCAAACCCCCCCCCCTTAGCAAAAAGCTAGATCCGCCCCTGGACACTACATACCACTGCCTCTTGTTAGCTCACTAATGATTGACAGATGATGTCACAAGATTAATGATATCTGGAGCTTTTTTTTAGGGTGGGGCTTCGCAGGTCTGAACAAAATTACTTAAAAAAATATTTTTTTAAATCTATGAAATATATGTAGATGTTTGAATAACAAAATATGAGTTGTATGCATCCCTGCTCATCAACAGGAATGATCTTATATTCGGATGTCCCCCGACCTTTAAGCCGAATATCTCAAAGCTCGGCGTCTTCGCCATTGCATTCTGTCTCTTTATCCGGTTGTACATGCATCACATTGTTTTTGGTTTCCATGGCCTGATACTCGTACTCCTCCTTGTTGTGTGAAAAAGAAGAAGAAAGAAAAACAAATCATCGAGAGAATTATAATTTTGGTAGGTAAATTACAAGGCTGAAGATATTGGATAAAAGCATGTAGGTTTTAACAACGGTAGTTAATGTGGTAAAAGCATTATAGTACATGTAGTAGTAGTATTAGCAGTATAGTAGTAGTAGTAGCAGCAGCAGCAGCAGCAGCAGCAACAGCAGCAGCAACAGCAGCAGTAGTAGTAGTAGTAGTAGTCAGTGGCGTACCTGGGGTACTCCGTCAGGGGGGGCAAGCGACCGAAACAAACAAAAAAGGCGATGCTAATTTTCACTTCTGGCGAGCGAGCGAGCAAAAAAAAATCTTTAAGTAACGTTTGGTATATAAACTGGTCTTGTTGCAAGTTGGGGGTGGGAACATTCACTTGTTAGCGACGTTAATTCCATTTTTTTGCAAAGGAGCGTAGCGAGCAAGAAAAAAATCACTTCTTTTTTAATAATTGCCACTTAAACTTGGTTCAATTGTCCCATGCAGGGCGCGGGAACAATATTGTGTTTAGGGTGATTTTATACCCATTTTAGCTAGCGAGCCAAAATACATCTTTCTCTCAATGAATTGCTATATAAAATTTGTTTCATTGTTGCAGGTCGGGGGCGGGCACAATCGTGTTTAAGGCAATGTCAATCCCATTTTGGCGGGCAGGCAACCCCCTACATTTATCTTTTTAATGATATTGTAGCAGGTTAGTGGTGGGCACATAATTCCACGAGCTCGCGAGCGTAGCGAGCGAGCGAAAAAAAAATCACTTCTCTTTTATAGGGAAAATATGGTACATAAAACTTGGGTTCATTGTTCCATGTCAGGGAAGTGATTATTAAAAGCGGTGTTATTTCTATTTTGGCGAGCGAGCGTAGCGAGCGAGCAAAAAAATCACTTCTCTTTTATAGGGAAAATATGGTACATAAACTTGGGTTCATTGTTCCATGTCAGGGACGTGATTATTAAAAGCGGTGTTATTTCTATTTTGGCGAGCGAGCGTAGCGAGCGAGCAAAATTTTTGTAATGATAATTGGTTCAGAAATTTCAGATTTTTTTGTTGCAGGGCAGGGCTTACACAATCATGTCTAAGGTGATGTTAATTCCGTTTTGGCGAGCACGAGCACACCAAAACTTCTTTGAATAACGTTTGGTACATAATTATTAACTGGTTGTTGCAGGTTGGGGCGGGCACGTTAGCGGTGTCAATTCCATTTTGGCGAGCGAGCATAGCGAGCAAGCAAAAAAAAAATTCTCTTTTAATAGAAATTAATAAATAAACTTGTTTTTATTGGTGCAGGTCAGGATGGACGCAATCGCGTTTTACGCGATTCAATTCCTTTTTGGCGAGAGGGCGAAAAAAACTCTTCCATTTTTAATGATATTGTTGCAGGTCAAGGGTGGGCACAATTATTTCCAAAGCAATATCCATTCATTTTATTCGCGAGCAAGTGTAGCGAGCGAGAAAAATGAATTACTTTTTTTTAGTAACATTTGGTACATACACTGTGTGTTATTGTTGCCATGGTTGCAGGTCGGGGCCAGTCGGGGCAGGCACAATTGTATTCTAGGCAATGCTAATCCTTTTCTTTTTTTCAGGGGGACGAGCAAGTGAAAACATTTAATACAAAATAGGCTAGCAAGCAGTTCGCGCCAGCGAAGAGTTTCGAATTTGTTATATCACTTATATTTTCCTATTTTCATTTGTCTTAATTTTTCAGGGTCGTATGCGGAATATTTTTCTGGTGGGGGAGGGGGAAAGATGCGTTAAAAGTTTTCGAAGAATCTCAAAAGCAAAAGGAGTGAAGGGAGTTCGAGCGACCGAACTGGTCATGAGGGTACTTTTGCATTTTCAAAAGTAGAATTGAAGGATTTGGTATAGGCCTACACTACATTTTCAGGAAAAAAACTGTACGTTTTCAAAATATCTGGGGTCAACTGCCCCCCCCCCCCCTGGTGCATACAGGCCATGGTCTTTTTTTTTTTAATTTCCCCATTTTTTTCCTTTCCTTTTCTTTTCCCTTTTCTTCCTTTTCTCTTCTTCTTCCTTTTTTCTTTCCTTTTTCTTTTTTTCCTTTTTTCTCTTTTTTTCCTTTTTTTCTTCCCTTTTCTTTTTTTCTTTTTCTTTCCTTTCCTTTCTTTTCTTTTCTTTCCCCTTTTTTTTCGCCTGGAGCCCGTCAGGGGGGCACTCTGCCCCCCCTGCCTCCCCATAGGTACGCCAGTGGTAGTAGTAGTAGTAGTGGTGGTGGTAGTAGTAGTAGTAGTAGTAGTAGTAGCAGAAGTAGCAGTTAGTAGTAGAAGTATGTGTAGAAGAGGGAGAAAGGAAGGCGAAGAAGGAGAAGAATTGGGGGAATCGAGGAGAAAAAGAAGAAGTAGAAGAAGTAGCAGTAGCGGCGGGTGGTGGAATTAGTATTACTCGCCGGATCGGATACAATGATGTGCTGATAATGAAATGAGTAGCTCAATAAGTTGTCTAAAAGAATGCAATTATACTTACATCATCCTCTTTATACTCCTCCCCTACCCCACATCGAAGTGGTATCTTCCATTTCTCTGGTAGATAACAGTACATCTTATCGACGACTGGACATATTAAACGGGGGTCTAGTTTCTTCGGATCCTGTGGACCTGTTTATGTAAGGATAAAAGCATTTGTCAATATACTGTATGTCTCTGTCTTTGAGATTAAGAATGTATAAATATCAATTTTAACACTAAATCTATAAACAATTATTAAAGAGAACAATGTTTATTTCCATGAGAATGAAAAAAGTGAGATAATTATGTTAGTGTAGCAGAATATCACAAAAACGATGTCCCCTGAAAGGGATGACTTTTTAAATGCCCTTATACTCGAAAGATGATAAGATGTTTGTGTCAGAACCAGCATTTAATGCCACATTTCTGTGTATAGTCTATGTGGCTTTCGATAAGATTAAGTCGAATTTTTATCATTTGGTGACCCTAAAATCTCACAGTATACACCAGTTATCTTCATGTGCTACATAATCAGCCCTAACCTTTCCTACTGCTTCAGACTGTTTCGTTCACGATGCAATCGCTTCGATTGACCAAAACTCAACTTTATAATTGAATTATTAATTTATTTATTTCGTTTTATTTCGTTTTATTTCAACAGTAGTTGGAATAGTTGGGGGCCCTGGATATCATAAAAATACATTATAAAGACATATATATACATGAAAACATCATTACATGGTGAATAGTAAGCATGATATACCAGAAAGAATACAGATACTATTTCAAATGTAAATGTAAACTCAGCAAGAGATGAATTACATCATCTATTGGATAGCCATACCAGTTAGAAAGCTAACGATGTTAGCAACGGAAACCGTGATCATCCATGAGCTTACTCCATACCACGTGTAAGAAAGCTTGTAGAAATTCATCAAAGCAGATCTGAAACGATAAGCAACTGAGCAGGTCATTGTTTACGGGTGTCTCGAATGTGATGGTGTTGGTGATGGTAATGATGATGTTGGTGGTTATGGTAGTGGTGGTTGTGGTTGTGGTTGTGCTGGTGGTGGTGGTAGTGGTGACGGTGGTAACGGTAATGATGGTGGCAGTGGCGGTGACGGTGGTGGTGGATGTGCAGGTGGTAGTAATGGTTATGACCGACACGGTGGTGTCGGTGGTGGTATGATGTTGGTAATGGTGGTGATGATGGTGGTAATGGTGTTGACGACGGTGGTGGTGATGGTGGTGGTGATGGTCGTGACGGTAATGATGGTGGCAGTGGCGGTGACAGTGGTGGTGGATGTGGTCAGGTGGTAGTAATGGATATGATGGTAATGGTGGTGTCGGTGGTGGTGATGGTGGTGGTAATGGTGGTGATGGTGGTGTTGGTGAGAGTGGTGATGATGGTGGTGATGGTGGTGGTGATTGGTTGTGACGGTAATGGTGATGACAGTGACGATGACGGTAATGATGATAGCAGTGGCGATGACGGTGGTGGTGGAGTGGTAAAGGTGGTATAGTAATGATTATGATGGTAATGGTGGTGTCGGTGGTGGTAATGGTGGTGATGATCGTGGCAGTAATGGTTTTGATGGTAATGGTGGTGTAGGTCGTGGTGATGGTGGTAATGGTGGTGATGGTAAACGTGGTAGTAATGGTTATGGTGGTAATGGAGGTGTCGGTGAAGGTGATGAAGGTGATGATGGGGTGTTGTGATGGTGGTGGTTGTGATTTGTGTGGGTGGTTTCTGACCGAAATTGCCGACAAATGCAAAATCATCCACTCCTAACAACGAATATAAAATGCCTCTCAAATTGTAACATTTGCCGACAAAGATAAAACAAATTTAGAAAAGCAACTAGACTGCAGATTGTTGAAGCGAACTCCACCCCTAATATTTTTCAACTTAACGTAATCAGTATGAGAATTTAGATGATTATTTCTGGTTACTCTTTTGGAACAGTCGTCGTAAACTCATCGAAGACAGATGTCGTCATCGAGTCCGTCGTCGAGAGGTACGTCGTGTTCATCATCGAGTCCATCGTTGTGTTCGAAATCGGGCATTGGTCAGTTGTGAGCGGCGGGTCATCTGGTGGGTTAGGGTAGAGCTGTACCCCAATACCAAGCCATAAGGAATAAACTAGACCGAGGAGAGTTCCCACGGTGACACCCTGAAACAGAGACATACCGAGAAAAAAAAGTATTTTACTTACAATTTTTGTTAAAGCAATGCATCAGGAGATTCATGTTGTGTAAAATACATCAAAAAATCGCCCCTCTATCGAGGTTTAATCACAGTAAAATAGATTCAGACATTTTCCTAGTATTTTCCTACGCAGGGGTATCATTGAAATATTTTACATTTTATAAGTGGAGGGGGTTGCCGGAACGAAAATATCCAAATTACGCTATCAACAAATTAAGCTATCAACAAAATGTCCTCAGTTTTTCAGATTTGCACAAGGGTTTAGAAACAGGTCGTCGTCTAAACATGGTCCAAAATATCAATTTCCGACAAAAGCAAACAAAGAGTAAAACAGTCCCTTCTCTAAACATGGTACAGAAACATCAAATTTGAATTTACAAGTAGAATATAATAACCTTTGAGTTCACCCATGGAAAGAACATACCACTTGAGAACAGACCTAGGACAGGACCTCCAAATATGCCGAAGATGTTCATCGAAAACTGAAGGAAATAAAAGTCAGGGTAGAGAGAACAGCCATGATTACAAAGACAATGATGCTTCTTTTGCATTCGGATGCAATGGAAAAGAAATGTCAATCTACGAACTATTTCTTGGCAGTACTATCAATCCGTCGTGTAATAGGCCCAGAGCCATCTATACACAGAGTTTGGCCAACCCGGTTCGAGTAGGAAACAACATGGCGACTACTGCTGTGTTGGGCAAGCACAAAACAATATAATATACGCCATGTTGGGACCCAGTGAAACCAAGTTGGCAAAACTCTGTGTATAGAAGCGCCTTCTATTTCACCATGCTAACTGTAAATAAGCCACTTCAGAGATACAAAAAGATCTCCCTGAGATCTCCAAATACCCATAGATCTTTTACACATGGAGACGTCCCACTTGTGCATTTTAGAATAATTGCTGCCAAAGTGATGGAGGTCCTTCTTAAATACCTTTTTGTTTAGCCTCTTGAAATATTACTTTCACCTGTGTATCATAGAATGTACCGCCGGTGCATACACTTAATGAATAATCATTACATAAGTTCATGAACACGTATCCAGCAATCGAATCGACAGGTTTTACAGTTCTGTACAAATAGTATCTCCGAAGTAGCTTATTGTATATTGATTGATTTGTTAACGTAATTAATAATACGAATATTTTTAAAGATTAACTATGGAGAGGCAGAGGGAGAAGCGGAACTCAAACTTTGAATTATAGAAATGTATTACCTGTAAAATAGCACCCATCTGCGAAGCGACTATCGCAGAGAACATACTGATAACACCAAAAGCCATTGCTGACAGGAGAGAAATGCAAAGAGCAGGATTTAAAACCTAACATAATATTCGTCACGCACTCTCCTCCCCCTATCCCATGGGACTGACAGCCCATCAGACCGACAGCCCAGGCGCGGATCCAGGATTTCTTAGGGGAGGGGGCCCAACTTTTTTTTTTTTTTTGCTCCCCAAAATTTGAAAATCGGGCCGGCAGAAAAGTCGTTCAGTTGGGGGGGGGGGGGGGGGGGGGGGGGGGTAGTGAGCACTTTTTTTTGGGGGGGGGAGGGGGGGGTTCTCGAAAATTTAGAAATTTGCACCCCCCAAAAAGGTAAAAATCACGTGTTTTTACATGATTTTTTTCTCTAGGATCCGCCACTGCGACAGCCCACCAGACAATGCCAGTCTCATAGGCCTTATATAGCCTCTGTTTTAAAGGGCATTTAAGCCGGTGGACTACGCGACCAAAAATCTATTTCACCGACATCTTTATTAAATTTCTTCCCTTTTTTATTTCTTTGTTTTATCCGACTAGTACTGGGCCCACGGTCTCTTGAAACCTTTTAAGTTTTCTTCTTTTTCTGTAAATCTTTATGATCATAATTATCCATATATTTGTTTGCAAATTATCTAAACCCGCTTTTACACGAGTATGACTTTCTGTAATCATTTACCGTGACTGGTCGCTTCCACCTTTTTTTTTACTTTCTATTTCATATGACTTTTTATATCAGTTATGTTTGTATAGTTTGTCATTAAGTCATATTTTATTTGTGACACCTTGTAGTACTGTGCAATCACAGATAGTATCCTATATAGTCTCATTTGTAAATATGCTTTCTCTCAGAACGGTCAATAAAGTATATTTATAGTTCATCGGATTTAGACTTGCCCCCACTCAATGTATTCTCCACTTTCTTTAAACAAAAACAACAAAAAACAAATTATGTATAGGAGCAGTTCACTGATCGCTAAGTGTCTTTTCATACCGAGTCCTTTTGTGATCCATGTGTAGTGACTATCCTCGATGTTTGGCCAGATAGTTTTGACGATATCTTCACCGGCTACAGCAGCTAAGGCATTCAAACCTGAAGAGATAGTGCTGAGAGAAAGAAAAAAACTCACATAATCATTAAAGGCATCGTTTAACAATGTTAAATCTGAGCTACATGGCCCTATGTGTTATCAGTGTCTGTGATACGGTGTAATATTGAAGCCCTAAAAAAATTGCTCTTCAAAATGATCATGAAATGCCTCAAAAAAGTAAAAATCTTTGAGAGACCGGCTTTACCATTCTCATTTTTCCCAATAGACTGTAGTGTTATGAAAATCGTTAGGAAAACGAATTCTGAAAATTCTGAGATTGCAAAAGTCATGGGATTCATGTATGACCTAAAGGCAGACGCGTACGCAGGGGGGGGGGGGGGGGGGGGGGTTGCGGGTTGAACCCCCCCTTTTACTTTTTTATGTGTGTGTTTTGGTGTAATGGGTGACCCAAAGCTGACCTTACCCCCCCCCCCCCCCCCACGGCCAAAACAAAAATGTGCTCTAACCACCTCCCCCCCCCCCCCCGAAGTAAATTCTCAACTATTTCCTACTTTTGGATGTCAGACCTACTTGAATACTTTTTGGGTGGGTGTCCTATCGGCATTCGGTATAGCATCAATAACACAGACTGCTATGACTACAGTCATTCAAAAAAAAATACCCCCTATCTAAAAAAGTAATTCGCTGTCACAGGTTGTAAAAAAACCTTAGAGTTTTATTCCGATTTATCCGAATTGTATATGTTTACAAGAAGAACAAATATACATGAAGAACTATAAAACGTTATTAAACAGTATATTTCAAGATGGTCAACGTCTATTTTATAGGGGTCAAAGAGCCGAGGACTCTGAGATAATAGGCATAACCTTCAGGGGCGTACACTCTTTTTTTTTTTTTTTTTTGGTCTCGAAATTTGAAAATTTGACATTTTTCTTCGTTGGGGGGGGGGGGGGGGTAAGGTCACATTTTTTAGGTTAGCCGTGGGCATATTTTTTTTTTTTTTTATATAATTGAAAAAAAAAAAAAAAAAAAAAAATCCAAAGGGGGGGGGGGGTTAGTTTTTTTTAGGGGGGGTTTACACACATAAAAATACCAAAGGGGGGGGGGGTGGTTTGAACCCCCAAACCACCCCCCCCCCCTGCGTACGCCCCTGATAACCTTCATATATTGTTTGTAATGAGATAGCCAGGGGGTGTTTCACAAAGACTAATATGGACTTTAAATTGGACTTAACTATGGCAGGCTGTTCGTGCCACTGGTTGCTGTCACCATTGGTCTCTCAATTATGATATTTAGATAATATTTTTTTCTTCAATAATGAACTATCAAAAATGGTAAATTCTGTAGATTTGTGACCACGATTTGTACGTCCCGGCCTTAAAGAAACCAATGCAAGGAATGGTTATAGGAACTAGTGGCATGAACGGCATGCCATAGTTAAGTCCAACTTAAAGTTGATCATAGTCTTTGTGAAACACTCCCCTGGTAATATAAATCATATAAAGTTTTTGGGCCCAAGTAACACAGACCATTAGCATGATTGTTTGATGACGTGTGTTTACCTTAAAGCTGCACTGAAGACTGCTGATGTAAGCAAACCAGGAAGTCCAGGCATCGAACCGAAAAGATCCATGATAAAATAAGGCATCATCTGTCAAAATAATATATATATTAAAAAAATGTCAAAACTGCGATGGGACCAGTAAGAAGTATTATTACTTCTAAAGGTGGTATATAACACAATAATGTCTTACGAATAAAGTGTCTATTACCCTATTACTCTGAGCTTTAGATGATTAAAGGACTAAAAAGTGTTTAAAAAGAACTGTTCAGGATAATATAATAATGTTTTTGCAATGGTGTAATAATGTTAGAGAGCCAAGAGCGTCAAAGCGTGATGGACATGTGCGCTATGTAAGAAGCCAACATTAATATGAGTAGTTGTTTGATCGATCATGCTGCCAAAGGAATGACTTTGCGTTCCAAAGATTCGAACAATAAAGAATAATTATTGACATGCAATAATGCAATACGATCGTCTTATTTTATCTGTTTCATTTGACGATAATAAGTGGATGTTAATTTTTTTTTGAAAGTTTAACTCAGGTATACGTCTACGTTATGCGAATTAGCTACCTTACCTAATACCTATACAGTACTTCAGTTGCTATTTTCCCGAAATATTCCTCTACTACTTATTAAAGAATGCCTTACCATGGATATAAATCGTTCCTGGATAACGAACCTGATCGTGGCTTGCTACAGCACCGTGAAGTTTGGGGTCACACCCAGCGTAATTAGCATACATGACCACGCCCACTATATGGGGTAACACTTGTACCACTATCATACCAAATGTGGCAATCAAGATGGCTCTGGAAAAATTGTAAAAAAAGGTAGAGGAGGCCATTATGACCACATGACAAATTTAATAATGACTTAATTTAATTCAGTTGCCTCAAAAATAGAACGCTATATAAATAAATATAATGGCCCTTAGCAATCTAGCTGACCTCGATAATCAATAATTCAAATCGTTTTTGCGTAAGGTCCTAAAATTTAAAATTGTGTAGACTTCGGATAAGATACAGTGTATCATTAAAATTTGCTTCTAAATTGTGTTATTAATTCAATCATGGCTTTGGCAGCAGACGTATGTTATACACGGACACTCTGTAACCATAGAGATACTTTGCTGTAACACAACTTGACATTTATCATGTTGACCAGGAAACGACTTCGCGTTCTGAAGATTCGGACAATTATAAAGAATATGTTTTATTGACATGCAAAAATGAATTACGATCGTGTTATTTTATATGTTTCATTTGACGCTAATAAGTGGATATTAGAATTTTTTGAAAGCTTTCTCTAAAATTTCCACACAATAATAATAATAATAATAAAAACGGTGCTTATAAACCGCTTAGCTCCGAAGTCTCTGAGCGCTTAAACAAACAGGATACAATGATAAACAATTACATAGGCCTATTAAACAAATCTAAAAGGAAATGCAAATAAACCTACAAATTAAAATACATATGAATAAACATCAACGTGAACAGATTAATGGTCCCAGCACTATGAATGTGACGGACAAAGAAAGCGGACAAAATATACAGTTCCTCATTCTACCCTCAACAATTGCTGTGGTAGACAAAGGAACATCCCTTCACTGCTATTATGTAAAAATGTGTAGAACAGGTGAATATGCATGTGACACCTGTTCTACACATTTTTACATAATAGCAGTGAAGGGATGTTCTTTTGTCTACCACAGCATTATTGTTGATGGTAGAATGAGGAATTGTATATTTTGTCCTCTTTCTTTGTCCGTCATATTCATAGTTAACTTACATTCGTGCCTTCTGGAGTGACCCACACGTGAGGTATCTCTGAACCTGGGCCTGGTTCACTCCAAATACACTCGTCCAGTTGAAAGCTCCACCAATCACAAGTCCCCAAATCGTGTGACGTATTGTGACGTCAGTACTCCATCTAGAACATCGAGAAAGACGTGTTTATACACAGAGTGAATTCAGAGTGGTAAAAGCAATACAAGACACAATGACGTCCCATAAAACGTAAAAGGGAATATGTCGTCGCACTCAACAATAATATGACTCTCTGAAATCGTCAGCAGATGTCTTTAGAGAAACATTTTTTATACCATGTAAAATATGAAGGCCATAATTGGACAAGAACCACGCTTTTGCAACTACAGGGGACCGACGGTTTTAAGTCCTCTCCGATGGACGTAGTAATGAAGACTAATGCCTTACCATAGGGCACTAGCGTATCGACTTGGTTTCGAACCCGGGACCTCCCGATTTCGAGACCACTGCTCTGCCACTTAGCCATCAAACCTCCATATG